>OW052221.1:211495862-212023362 GCA_932526605.1 Nephrotoma flavescens | reverse complement strand
CGACTTGTTAGGTCATCATCAGGAGTATCTACTGATTTGTCACAATAGACAAATCAGTAGATACTCCTGATGATGACCTAACAAGTCGAAATCGATCGAGTGATTTTTTAAACTTTTTGAAAAATATTCAAAATATTCTGCGAAACAAAAAACAAGTGATTAATAAAAATGTGTTTATTAAGTATTAAGTGCCACTCCAGCTCTTTTATTCCCTTGCTTTGGAGCAAAGGAATGAAGATATCTTTTTGATGCTCTGCATTTTAATCGTCTAAGTGACTAAACTAAATTCAGACCAGAAGTTTGTAAAATATAAAAATAGTTGTCATCAAAATAAAATATTTAATCGTTTTAGATTATTTATTAATTAATGGGTATATCCAGCCCATGTAGGTAGCTCTACATTTCAGATGTCTCAATTGTAGATTTCCTCACTTGTAGAAATCTATTTGGGCTGGATGCAATATCTCCAATATCACCTGGGTTTATGACTAGTACGAATATAATTGATTTTATTAATAACGTAAATATAATAAAGTTGGTAATGATTTAGGGCTCGTTTTTTATTTTAAATAAAGTAAAACAAATTTAAAGACTAAGCTTTTGATGTCTCATCGACATCATTTTCAAAGCTAATGAAAGTTTTTTTTTTATAAATTTCTTAAAAACAAATATAAAAAGCCTATACAGTAAATACAATTTTTTCAAATAGCAAATACAAAGTAAATTTTAAAGTAAATTTAACAAACAAGTATATAAAATATGAATATGATTTGAAAATTATTAAAAAAAATATAAATGAAAATTGTATATATAAATTAAACAATGAAATAAATTTAGAAAAGAAATAAGGTAGACAAAAAACGAAATTAGACAAAATAATTGTAGCAATTGCCAATGTAAGCGCAATCACTATTTATATTTATAGAATTAATGCTAGATTTAATATATAGAATCTCTAAAATTGATCTTTTCCTAAAATTTCGTTCTTTTTCCAATATTTTAACATTATTTAGGCTAATTATGTGACCTGAATTCTTTAAATGTGTAGAAAGTGCACTAGTACCTTGTTCTTCATCTTTATTTACACCATTTTATGTTGATAAATCCTTTTTTCCAAAAATTGTTTTGTTTGACCCGTATAAACAACATTACAGTCACATTTAACTTCATAAATTAAATTTGACTGCTTATTTAGTGGTATAGGATCTTTAAGTTTAGAAAAAAGACAATCATTTAAACAAGATGAAGAATTACCGGCAATTTTGAAATTAACAAGTGTTTTATTTTTTCAGGAATTGAAAAATAATTTTTATCATTGTTAATGGGCCGAATTTCAAAATTTGTAATAAATTTTTTTTGTTTCCAAATACACTGATTTATTAATTTGGCGGGATAATGATTAGTTACCAATGTTTCTTTTAATATGTTAAAATTTTTATTGTGAAATTTGGGATCTGAAAGTTTTAAAATTTTTTGAGCCAAAATGTTTACTGTATTAATTTTATAGGAAGTAGGAAGCCAAGAATGAAAATTTAAGTATCTACCAGACCAACTATCTTTGTGGTACCAATCAAATGAAATTTTGCCATCAGGCACATGGATCAAAAGTAAATCTAAAAATGGAATTTTGTTGTTAACTTCCTTTTCCAAAGTAAATTTTATTCGATTAAAAATTTTGTTAAAACTGTTCAAAGATATATCAATTTTGTTTTCAGGAATAGCCGTTATAATATCATCAACATATCGATAGTAAAATAATGGCTGAAAATCTAAAGAATTTAATGCCAAATATTCCAAATTTTCCATTAATAAATTTGCTAATATAGGGCTTATGGGAGAACCCATTGAAGAACCAAAAATTTGTTTATAATTTTTATTGTCAAAAGAAAATTCCGAATTATCTAAAACAATGCTTAAACCTTCAAGAAATAGCCCAAGTATATAGAGGTGTATAATAAAGCAGTTAACTTTAAATATTGCTCTGGTAGCGTTCTTGAAGCTTATTTAGAAGTTATATCGAGCTAGTTTGGCGCATTTTAGAGCAATATTTTTCCTCTTGAAGAATTTAAATAATAGCTTTCTTAGAGCTATTAGTTCTATAATTGAGAAATCAAGGTCTCGTATCAAATTATTACTATCGAGCTCGTAGCTCTTGTGATTGATATTTATTACAGCTCATGCCTTTAGAAAAGATCGATAATAGAATCATTTGATTTTATAATAAAATTAAATATACCAAATCTATATTTTAGATAATGATATTAATATACACATATATATACTTAATGACAATTCAATGCAAAATTTTCAAATTTTTTTTTTAATTTTTCATATTTAATTTGTTGTTAAAATAATGATGGATAACATAAATAATTATATTATATTATAGTTTTTAAAGGTATTTCTAAGTGCCGTTTATTTTTTATGGTGAATGTTTATAAGATAGTGGGGATAATTTTATTGCGCCTCGACAATACTTTTTAATTATTTAAAAAAATAAAATAAAAATAAAAAATCTGTAAAAAATTTAGGTTAGATTTTATGTGAATTTACAGTATTTTACAAAATCTATTTCAAATATATAAAAATTATAGATATTTACATAATGATATGAATTATCTAAAAAACAGAATGCGCCCAATTTTCTTAATGCGGCATTAGTATATACATATTTATATTTTTTCCTATAGATCATGGCGATTGCTATATAGTTGTCAAAAATTAGAACTGATTACCAATTATAACGATATAAAGTCATCATATTCACGGCAAGCTCTTGTGGAGCTATTAACTTTATTGAAAATTAATTTTCTACAGTAATAAGACTCCATAGAGCAGGTTAGCTCTCTTTCTCTCTTCTTTTAAACTTGGTGCTCTATAAATGCTTGTGTGATTTATGTATAGAGCTCGTAGCTCTGTTGGGTTGCATCAAACGTTTTATTAAAGCAAAAAATTTTTTTTTTTTAATAGCGGTATTGTTCTGTCATTTATAGTCGAACCATATACACAAGCGTAAGTATTTTAGATTGATATTTGACGGTTTTTCTTTTCCACAATAAATTCCAATCACCATCGGTTTAAAATTTGAATTTCATGTTGAAAAGAATGGGCCAAAATTGCCACTGTGAACTCTTGTAAATTGGAAAACCGTCAATACTGAAATTTAATGAAATTCTCATCGATCTATCGAGCGTATTCATAAAATATTGTCTATGGCACCTCTCCAATCCCAATATTGTACAGTAGCTATAGAGGATACAATATTACTCTATTAGGGGTTTCTAATAAAGTTCGTGGATCTTGCGGGAGCCCTTCATTAGGCAATCTAGTTTTTCTCAAGAAACCAAATTGTGCAGTGCCTGATGTGTGATATTATATTCTATTGCCCAATTCCTTAATTTGTCTCTTAAATTTATTTGGTTTGTTTCTAGCTCGTAAACATGAATAAATGTTCCAATGTCTCTCGGATTTCCGCAACTGGTACTTTGTCGTTTTCACTTAAATCATCAATAGTAATTGAATCACACTGCTCGCGACATTCCACCAAGTTGTGAGTTACACTTGCAGAAGTTACACTTTCAGAAACCAATGTTGAAAGGTCAGATATCCTTCTTGTTGGCCGGTAAATTTGAGATGAGGTGTCAACATTCATCGTTTTTTTGAAAATAATTCGGTTCCTTTGAATTTGATACCTGTACGCACCACTACGTTGAAATTTTTTCCACGGCTGGGAGCTATAAATTTTGCACGTTTCCACAATTCAAATAAATAAACAATTAAAATAGAATAATGCTTTGTTACTTCGTCGCACCTATTTTCTATAGTCTTGATCTATCAAAACCATGAAATGACATGAAAAAATATTTTATTCTTTTCTTAAATGTGCTTTAAATAAACTACAATTTATATTCCTTTCGAGCTGGTTAGTATAAAGCTCATGGCTTTAAGTGAGCTAAAGTAAAGCTGATGTTGCTATATTAATGCTAATTAAAAATTAATAGCTCTAAAATTTGATATGCTCTATTAATGTAATTTTCTAAGCTCTAAATTAGCTTATAAAGCTAGAAAATAAACAAAAAGCTCTATAAAATATTAAAGCCTAGAGTGACTAAAACATAATTTATAGAGCAAACAATTTTTCTACTAAATCCTGAAGCATCTATTGCTACTGATATAGAGAAAACAGCTACCCGCTTGCTATTCTAAAGCTGCAGAAGAGCAACACCGCCACTAGTAGCTCTATCAAATGTTACTTGGGAGGACTTTCGTCAATTTTGATTTTGCGTTCTTTTTAATGTCTCTCCACCCGTGGCGAGCTGCAGCTATCGGGGGGGTCACAGGTGGTGGATAGTGAACGGCCTATCGATAGGTAGGTTAGCGGTGAATTAAATAAGCCGTCCCCAACCGCAGCTCTGCTGGGAGGAGAGTCTCAGAGAACGGGGGAGTGGTTAACCTCCGTTCACTAAATTCTGAGTGCCTAGGATACCCAGTAGGGAAAGGCGAACTGATGGCGCCTTAAAACCATCGACCACAACCACGGTGAACTGGGCGTCCGTCCCCTTGTGGTCCCGAGCCTCCAGGTAGTGAAAGGGGAACCCCATAAACGGGTATCTCATGAATGAAATGGGTCCCATTGGCTTGGGATATCTATATGAATGGTGGATGAGGGAGTGAATGCGGGAGGAGGACAGGGGCGCGGGGGACGGGGTGCTCGGTGAGCCAATGGGCTGGATTAAGGTGTTACGCGACCCGTGCTGATAATCGGCTAGACTGGGGGCCCATTTAACAAAGCCCAGTCGTGAACGGAGCCCTCTGGATACCTGGCGACCTCCAGTTGTATTTAGCCTTGCCTGCGTACACGGATCTCTGCGCAGGTCGACTTATATTTCTCCGACACTCGTGGGGAAAACATGGAAAGTACAAAGAAAAAACAAAATAAAGGGGCCGGCACCCTTCAAAAACCGGAGGAAGAGAGTAACTCTAACCGCAAAGGTGGAGCTACATCATCAGGAGCAAGGGTAAGCGACACTTTGGCATCGAAGCCAGGTGGTAGCGGATCCGTCAAAGGAGATAGGGGGGGAGTGAAGGAGATCCCTCCTTCGAAGCGTCGATACAGGGAGAGACGGTCGGCGTTCAGAATTTTGGAAAGACTGGCTGCGACCCCTGAGGGGCAGCTTACAGTCGAACAGCGTAAGTCTGTAGCATGGGCTAAAGAAACTGTTGGCCGTGTTAGCTCGGAAAGGGATCTTGTGTCTAAAAGACAGAGGTCCCAGGATGAGTTAGAACCGGGTGACAGTAAGCGGGCCAAGGTGCAAGCGGACAAGACGTCGGGTGCTCCTAGGGATCGGAAACTGAAGCTATTCAGTGAGATCCTAAAGGAGCACGTGCTGGTGCTAGCCGTCATTGACAGAAGTCAAGAAGATGGGAGCATCACGTCAGAGAAGTGGAGGGTAGCGCATAATGCACTAAACTCCATTTTTCTAAGGATCCTGAGAGAGAATCCGGGATCCCCTCCATCCTACAGAGATGCGGGATGGTACCAGGGGCGCGTGAAGTTGACTGCGTGCTCAGACCAGAGATCGGCTGACCTGTATAGAAGAGCAGTGGCCGAAGTAGGCGAGGTATGGCAGGGTGCGCGGCTTGAGGCAGTCTGCAGGGAGGAAATCCCGAGCAGGCCGAGGGCACGTGTATGGCTGCCAACCGAGCCGGATAAGCCGGAAGAGATCCTCGAGATCATCCGGGCCAGCAATCCCGATCTTCAGACCGAGGACTGGAGGATTGTAAAGCGAGAGGAGGCTAAGGGAGGCTTTAGATTGGCAATCATGCTGATCAATAAAGAGTCCCTGGCTTCCCTCGCAAAACTAAAAGGGGTGATCAACTTCGGGTTCGGGTCGATCACCCTAAAAATATATAAAAAAGATGAGGCCGAGGAGACCACGAAAGACCAGCCTGGGAGTGACGGTGAACGGGCTCAGCAGGAGATGGTCAAGCGGGCTGAGGACGGCTGGAAAAGTGCTTCGGAAGCAGGAAAAATCGAAACTGGAGGTAGCCTCCTCTCACTGGAGTCTGATGGGGACATCCTGTCGGGCTCTCGACGAGAGGAGGATAGCGGCCGGAACAACGAGCCAGACGGCACTATCCCGATGCAGGGGGTGCAGGTAGAGGTGAGTAAGGTTGAATACAATGTTTAGCATTGTACAAATAAACCTACATCACACGAAGGCTGCCTCGGCAGCTCTCGTGCTCAGACTGGCTAAGTCTGATGACGACTTGGTGTTAATCCAAGAACCTTGGATTAGCAATAACAGGATTTGTGGCCTCAGAATGAAAGGGTATAAATTACTATACTCAAGCAACTCTGAAAAGATCAGATCCTGTATTTTAGCGAAAAATAATTTGAATATTTTTCTTCTTCCTCAATTTAGTAGTGGGGATGTTACGGCAGTGAGTGTTGAGGCCGGCTGTGAAAAATTATGGCTGGCCTCAGCCTATATGGATCGGGAAAAGGGGATTCCACCGGATAACCTGGGGGAATTAATCCGGGAAGCTGATCACAGAAGGGTTGGTGTTATACTCGGATGTGATGCAAACGCACATCACACCATATGGGGAAGCACAGACATCAATGAGAGGGGTGAGTTATTTTTTGATTATTTATTAAATACCAACCTTTTAGTCTGCAATATTGGACGAGAACCGACATTCATTGTTAAAAATCGACAGGAGGTTCTAGATGTAACCTTTGCGTCGGAAACGATTTTTCATATGATCAGAGGGTGGAGGGTGGCGAAGGAGCACTCATTTTCTGATCATCGATATGTAATATATAACCTCGAAATTAAACCTGTAGCCCGGAAAGCCTTCAGGAATCCCAGAAGGACAAACTGGAACAAATATAGGGAAGTTTTGGAGGAACTATTGCCGCTGGAGGTCCCGGGACCTCCGGCGACGGTAGAAGAATTAGACTGCATGGTGGATATTGTCACAAGAGCGTGCAATCTTTCATTTAATGCTGCGTGCCCCCTGATAAAGCCTAGGGGCAGGCAGAAACCGATATGGTGGACCAAAGAATTGGGAACGTATCGGAGAGTGTGTAGGACAGCTTTTAACAAAGCTAAGAGCACAAGGGAGGTTAGGGATTGGGACTCCTATAAGGAGGACCTAAGAAAGTACAAAAAAGAGTTGAAGAAGGCACAAAGGGGGTCCTGGAGACTCTTCTGTTGTAGGATGGAGGAGGTCTCTGAGACTTCTCGCCTTAGGAAAATTCTAGCTACTAACCCAACCAGTCCTAGTTATTTAATTAGACCAGACGGGTCATGGACAACAACAAGTGCGGAATCATTGGAGCTCCTTATCGAGACCCATTTTCCGGGAAGCTTTGAAGACTCGATGGAGCCTGGAGCTCATCGAGCAACACCTTCATTAGAGATGGAGGGCATCTTGGACAGGGAGCGAATCCGGTGGGCGCTGAACGGCTTTAAGCCGTATAAATCGGCGGGCCCGGATCGGATTATACCAGCAGAGATCCAAAGGAATTCGGCAGTCATCCTCCCCTGGCTGGAGGGCATCTTCAGAGGGTGTCTGAGACTAGCTTATATTCCTAGGAAATGGATGGAGGTCAGAGTGGTCTTTATACCGAAATCGGGAAAAAGCTCACATGCCTATCCAAAGGACCTGAGACCTATAACTCTATCATCCTTTCTGTTGAAAACCATGGAAAGGTTGGTAGATGTAGGTACTCGATCAAAAATTGAGCCCAGGAATTGGGCAACGTCACAGCATGCGTACTGTAAGGGTAGGTCGGTAGATACAGCTCTGCACGATCTGGTACGCATGATTGAGAAGTCAATCTACTCGCAAGAGTTCTGTATGGTAGCATTTCTCGACATTGAGGGTGCCTTTAATAATGTAAAAACGGAGGCGATCATCGAAGGACTGCTACCTTTGAACGTGGATTACCCCATAATAAGGCTGATAAATCAAATGCTGGTAAGCAGGATTATTACTTCGGAACTGGGGGAGGCCACCATTAGAAGGCGGGTGGTTAGAGGAACCCCTCAAGGAGGTGTAATGTCCCCCTTTCTTTGGAGTGTGGTGATGAATGGTTTGCTGTTGGAACTGGAGAGAGAGGGGATAGGGGTTGTAGCATATGCAGATGATGTAGCGTTGGCTGTCTCTGGCAAATATCTGGGTACGATTAGGGACGTTATGCAGAATGCGCTCCTGATCGTTACGAAATGGGCCAGCAAATGTGGATTAGGAATCAACCCTTCCAAGACTGAGCTGGTACTATTTACTAAGAAGTATAAAATTCCGGTAGTTAGCCCTCCTACCGTGAACGGCAGTAGGCTGGCTTTTGCTGACAGAGCAAGATTTCTGGGCATAATCTTGGACAGTAAGCTCAGCTGGAAGCCTAACATTGTGGAAAGGGTGAATAAGGCTAATGTAGCCATTTACTCGTGTAGGAACGCCATAGGTAAGAAATGGGGTCTGAAACCAGAGCTGGTGCACTGGCTCTATACGGCAGTGGTAAGACCAGTGCTCACGTACGGGGTGGGAGTGTGGTGGCCAGCTCTGGAGAAGGCAACATTTATAAAAATGATGGAAAAGGTGCAAAGAACGGCCTGCATGCTTATAAGCGGGGCACTTAGGTCAACACCTACACGCGCCTTGGAGGTTATGTTCCACCTTCTTCCAATCGAATTTTTTGGTAAACAGATAGCAGCCAATGTGGCTACGAGACTCTCGGCTGTCTCTCAGTGGAAGTGTCTTCAAGCGGGACACTCGACGATAACTAGATCTCTAAGGGAAGAACTGGCGAATCTAGATTATATTAAGCCAACGTTGTGCTTCGATAAGGGTTTCCGGACCATCTGTCCTTCGAGAGAATCTTGGAGGAACGGATCAATACTGGAAAACGAGGCACTGCAATTTTTCACGGACGGCTCTAAGCTAGACGGTAAGGTAGGAGCCGGAGTCTTCTGTGAGAAGCTTAACGTTAATATTTCCGTTCGTCTCCCTGACTACTGCAGCGTGTACCAGGCTGAAGTGGTGGCGATAGGCGAAGTCGTGACATGGTTGAAGCATAATGTGGTATCCGTGAGGGATATCGCAATTTATGTGGACAGTCAAGCGGCGGTCAGGTCGCTGGAGGCGGTTTGTCTGAAGTCACGGGTGGCGCTGGATTGCCGATCATCTCTTAACGAGATGAGCGAGTATTTCAGCATCCAGATAATCTGGGTCCCTGGTCACTCGGACGTCACGGGAAACTGCAGGGCGGACGAACTAGCTAGGTACGGCACGACTCTCCAGATACAGCCAGGAAGGGCGGGTCTGGGGAGGCCTATAGCAGCACTCAAATTGGCGCTCAGTAAGCAGGCAATTGCCTTGACAAATGAGAGGTGGACCAACTCTCTCACGTGCAGGGTGGCAAAACAGGTTTGGCCAAAACTGGACCTGCGGCGCTCCAAGGTACTAGTATCTCTAGGAAAACGGGAGTTAGGATTGGTCGTAGGGATACTGACAGGACACTGCCTTTTTGGGGAACATGCAAGAAGGATGGGTCTACAGACTAATGACTTCTGTAGAAGCTGTTTGGACGAAGAGGAGGAGGAGACGTTGGATCACTTCCTATGCTCGTGTCCGGGACTATCAGGCAGAAGACATAAGTACTTAGGTGTGTACAGCATGGACAGCCTTTCGGAACTCGCGGGCTGTGAAGTGCGAGATATTTTACGCTACATAAGTAGCTCCGGATGGTTTCAACGGGAGTAAAGGGGAGATAGGATCCTGTGGTATCACAATGGGCCACTGCTGGCCTAAGTGTGCGATAGCAGCCACTCTAACCTAACCTAACCTAACCTAATGTCTCTCCAATTCTTCTTGATAATTTCCGAAACTATATGACTATCTGCATTAGTAAATAACGAAATCAGGTCTATGGAAATTAACAAAAAATTTGGGGGTATAATGAAATTTCGAATTTTTTGTTTAAAATCTTCGGCATTTAGGACAAAAGAGTTAGTTTTTCCTACGCTAAATTTAAGAATGTTACCTAAAAATGCCGATAAACCGTATGTGGGGCCATCTATTGAGCTCACAATAGGTCTGTAGGGTATATTTGGTTTATGGATTTATGGTAAACCATATAATTTAGGAACTACTGGAATATAACTAGTTAATTTTTTCTTTGTAAATTCATCAATGTTGCCAGATTTTTGCCAATTTTTTACTAAAGTGTTTATCGTAGTTTGAATTGGAGTAGAATTATTTTTTATCAATTGTCTATAAGTTGTGTCATCATTTAATAGGCTATTCATTTTGTCAATATAATCATTACGCGTGGTTAATACGTTTATATTGCCTTTGTCTGCTCGAGTCACCATAATATTTGGATTATTTTTCAAAAACGTTTTTGCTTGTTTAAGGCAAGATAAAATACGTTTTTCAACTGGTGAAAGTCTCTGCAACGATGAACTATTTTTAAAATTAGTCAAAACATTAACAAATTGATTCCGAATTTGGGTACGACTATTTTCTGGAAAACTAAAAATTGCACTTTCAACACAAGATATAATTTTGAAATAAGGTACATAACTACCAACAGTTGGTGGACAAAATTTATTACCTAAACTTAAAATAAATTTAACTTTAATTGGAATATCAATATTAGAGAGATTTACTAACCAATTTTCACTAGCATTAACCGAATCTTCTGTTAAAAAGTTGATACTGTCTACAAAAATGTTATCAAATTTCGCAATTTGCCTTACCTTAATTTCATTAAAATGGAAGTTAAAAGTTAATTTCGAGTGCTGGACAAATTACAAAGAAAAAATTAACTAGTTATATTCCAGTAGTTCCTAAATTATATGGTTTACCATAAATCCATAAACCAAATATACCCTACAGACCTATTGTGAGCTCAATAGATGGTCCCACATACGGTTTATCGGCATTTTTAGGTAACATTCTTAAATTTAGCGTAGGAAAAAACTAACTCTTTTGTCCTAAATGCCGAAGATTTTAAACAAAAAATTCGAAATTTCATTATACCCCCAAATTTTTTATTAATTTCCTTAGACGTGATTTCGTTATTTACTAATGCAGATAGTCATATAGTTTCGGAAATTATCAAGAAAAATTGGAAGAGACATTAAAAAGAACGCAAAATCAAAATTGACGAAAGTTCTATTTCTTGAAGGTTTAAGCATTGTTTTAGATAATTCGGAATTTTCTTTTGACAATAAAAATTATAAACAAAATTTTTGGTTCTTCAATGGGTTCTCCCATAAGCCCTATATTAGCAAATTTATTAATGGAAAATTTGGAATGTTTGGCATTAAATTCTTTAGATTTTTAGCCATTATTTTACTATCGATATATTGATGATATTATAACGGCTATTCCTGAAAACAAAATTGATATATTTTTGAACAGTTTTAAACAAAATTTTTAATCGAATAAAATTTACTTTGGAAGAGGAAGTTGACAACAAAATTCCATTTTTAGATTTTAAAACTTTCAGATCCCAAATTTCACAATAAAAATTTTAACATATTAAAAGAAACATTGGTAACTAATCATTATCCCGCCAAATTAATAAATCAGTGTATTTGAAAAACAAAAAAATTTTATTGCAAATTTTGAAATTCGGCCCCATTAACAATGATAAAAATTATTTTTCAATTCCTTATGTTAAACATTTATTTGAAAAAATAAAACACTTGTTAATTTCAAAATTGTCGGTAATTCTTCATCTTGTTTAAGTGATTGTCTTTTTTCTAAACTTAAAGATCCTATACCACTAAATAAGCAAGTCAAATTTAATTTATGAAGTTAAATGTGACTGTAATGTTGTTTATACGGGTCAAACAAAACAATTTTTGGAAAAAAGGATTTATCAACATAAAATGGTGTAAATAAACATGAAGAACAAGGTACTAGTGCACTTTCTACACATTTAAAGAATTCAGGTCACATAATTAGCCTAAATAATGTTAAAATATTGGAAAAAGAACGAAATTTTAGGAAAAGATCAATTTTAGAGATGCTATATATTAAATCTAGTATTGATTCTATAAATATAAATAGTGATTGCGCCTACATTGGCAATTGCTA
Source organism: Nephrotoma flavescens (assembly GCA_932526605.1). Classification (NCBI taxonomy): domain Eukaryota; kingdom Metazoa; phylum Arthropoda; class Insecta; order Diptera; family Tipulidae; genus Nephrotoma; species Nephrotoma flavescens. The sequence goes on along the minus strand of OW052221.1, from coordinate 212,011,242 downwards.
CAATTATTTTGTCTAATTTCGTTTTTTGTCTACCTTATTTCTTTTCTAAATTTATTTCATTGTTTAATTTATATATACAATTTTCATTTATATTTTTTTAATAATTTTAAAATCATATTCATATTTTATATACTTGTTTGTAAAATTTACTTTAAAATTTACTTTATATTTGCTATTTGAAAAAATTGTATTAACTGTATAGGCTTTTTATATTTGTTCGATGAGACATCAAAAGCTCAGTCTTTAAATTTGTTTTACTTTATTTAAAATAAAAAACGAGCCCTAAACCATTACCAACTTTATTATAGTTATTATTGGCTCAATAAATAATTTTTAATTAAATAACGTAAATACCATATTCCTTAATTTATTAAACTTCATACTTTAAAGATAAAAACAATTAAAACAATTGAAAATAGAACAAACTAAATTATCAATTAAAGAAAAGGTTCATACCAAAATATATTTACTCAAAAAGAGACAAAATTTTTGTCTCACTAAAAAGTTTAGTGATATATTTTGCATCCAGCCCATAAGAAGTGCGTGAAGCCTATATATAAACAAGAAAATAAAGTCATTCAAAGTAGGTACACCATAATAAATTTATAAACAATAATTGAAAATAAAGCTAGTTAGTCAATTAAGCTTATAGTATAGCTACATGGCATAACTTGTTTGGATTTTATATTCTAATATTATTTTATAATTTTATTTTTGTTAGTCATCATAACATATGTAATTTTTTTTTTTTTGATGTTATTAAAATCGTTTAAAATTAAAATTAGTACAAATATATGGACTTGTAAATGTCAATTTAATCACACACTAATCACATCTCACCAATACTATATTTGCTCGGTATGCTCATCTCGCACTTGACATTTTTCGAGTGCTCTTAACCTGCACCGACCATATTAACCCGCCTCAATGTAATCTGTACTATAATTTGTTACACATTTATTACAATTTATTACGACAAATCCCGATTTTATAACATTACCGTTTTCGAGGAACGGGTGGTCGGTTTAGCTTGTAATTAAACCTACACCGCCAAAATTGTAACTTTTGATGTAGCTGTGATATCGGGATGGTTCTTGGACCAGAATTTATTACAAATTATTTACATTAATTAAAATGTTCAAGAGCAACCCTATATCTAGACTAAGGGTAAATTTGACCCCAAAAAATTATTTAAGACAAAAACATCGATTTTACCAATATTAATAAATTATTACACCAGACCGCCACCAGATATTGAGTCAAATGTTACTCCTTGGATCTTATGGGGGCAGATCAACCTTATCCATGTGTGTAATAAATTATCTTTGTGTCAGGTTACTTACACGGAATTGGCCCCAAACCGTAAAGGGTTCAAACATCTAATTTAAATTTGAATTTTGATTTATAGATGGAAAATGTGTAAGAATCTCAACAATCAGTTTCGAACGGATGAGATTATTGATTTGAAAAAATCAGTCTTCTCATCAGGTCGCGACGACTGACTGAAAAAATCAGTCTTCTCATCAGGTCGCGACGACTGACGTTGTATTATTTACATGGAATATTGTCTATATATATATATATATATATATATATATATATATATATATATATATATATATATATATATATATATATATATATATATATATATATATATATATATATATATATATATATATATATATATATATATATATATATATATATATATATATATATATATATAGAGTAATACCATGTAGTTGTACTACTAGCGAATTACTGCATAGCGTACGAAATTCGATTCTTTTTTACATTTATCATCTATATTCTATTTTTGCAACTAACTTTTTCGTGTTTACGCATTTTTGTTATATTTTACTTTTGCTTTTTTCGATAGTAATGGTGTTTGTGATTGTTCCGTATATTGGTCTATTTTCAGTATTCTCGCATTAAATACACAACCGTAGGAAATTCTTCCATTTGCGTCAATCTGTATGAGAACGACTATGATAATCGACACTTACTTATCCACAATCAACTTCCCAACCACAACATACTTTTCTTTCCATTAACACTGGATCGCGAACCTTGGCCCTTGTGGGGGAAAAATCAACCTTATCCAGGTGTGTAATAAATTATCTTTGTGTCAGGTTACATGGAATTGGCCCCAAACCGTAAAGGGTTCAAACATCCAATTAAAAGTTCGATTTTATCACCTTCTACAATTTATTACACCAGACCGCCACCAGATATTGAGTCAAATGTTTCTCCTTGGACCTTGTGGAGAGCAGATCAACCTTATCCAGGTGTGTAATAAATTATCGGTCCACGATTTGAAAAAAGTTGGACAACACTGCTTTAGAACAAAGTAGGACTTCAACTTTAATTTAATCCGAGCTCCCGATACTCTCTTTAGTTTTACAAATTTTAATTACTCAAATAAATAAATAATATTTTGCCATGCTTAACGGTTTTATAATGCCAATCAGATGTTATGACACTGCCATTAAAATATTTGCACGAGTTGAAATAATCTCAACTATAGAATTCATGGCTACCTTAATGACAATTTTTTGCCATTTAAGCAACGGTTACGAGTTTGAAATTTGATGAAATAATTGATTACCGTTTTGTTTCTTCAATGCAGCTTTTCTGTCTAATCGGTGCGATCTATAAAACATTATTGGTGCATGTTGTTTTATGATCACATTCCCGAGCGAATGCATTGCACATTAAGTAGAGGGTTGGCCACTTGACGGCATCCCCCTTTTTCCTTAGAAGGGACGGCAATGAAATGTTCTCAAAATTGATCGACTATAAGATACTTATGGCTGAACCAGCGGATGAGTAATACAACATGTCAAATGCTTTACGCACGCAAATGGTCGGCAATTTTTTTTTTGTTTAATTTTCATTACGCGAAATATTTTTTTACTGAATAGATATAATATACATCATTAAATTACCTTGTTTGTGATTTTTAAATCATGATCGTGTAAAAATGGGGGACGCTTTTTTCTGGTATTTGACGTTTCTTTCACTGTGCACGCAATTTTTGGGTCTGTTAAGTGACAGACATACAAAATTTAATTAAACTGAACGAAAACATGTTAACGTTTCGCTGGCCAGTAACCAACAAAACCTGAATTCTATCTCCGAAATTAAAAAATATTAATCAGGCAATACTAACATACTTATATCCCACTAAATCTTGTGTGAAGTTTACGCCGCCCCGTTTTATATTATATTTCATTCCAAATAGACTTCATGTGTGAAGTTTCAGTTTAACATTTAACTTTACTTTAACGCAACTTTCAACTCAATTTTCTACTTCCTATTTAACTCTCTTTTCAACTACTTTATCACTCTATCTTATTCAACTTTCAGCTTAATGCTCAACTCAATTCTCAATTTAACTGTGAACTTAATCCTCAATTGCCGAAAATTATTTGACTCACAAAGCCTTTGGTTATTATATCGATATCACATAAACATGTTAGAGCAAACATCCCCGACCACCCCCTCCTCAACTGAAGATAAGAGAGGCGTTTTCAACTCATTAGATTAGAATGGTATTTCACCTGTATATTTTCGAAATATTATTGTACACACACAGTCGATTACTTAAAGCACATTTTACAACTTTAGCAAAAACACGGAATATTATCTAGATTTTGTAAAATAATCAAAAACAATTTTAATTCCTCGGCATGAACATTAATCGATATTTTATTAAAACAAATTGCGTGTCTGTTCAATTAACCATTTAATGCTAATCCAATTCGATTTGAACATGAAGTTGAAAATTTTTATTTTGGATTGGACGTAAGACAACCAAATTATTTGGCTTTATAATTAGAAAAAATCAAAACAAAAATCGTTCGTACACAAGACAACAACACTGCGGTGTGACGTTGCTTTATGTAAATTTGAATATACAAAAACCAATTATTTCGACTTAATAATGAATTATATTTTGTATTTACATAATACGGCTGTAAGAAATTGCAATCAAAATAATATATTTAATACTCGGTACCGCATGTCTTTATGGATAGGATTACATATTATGTATCTATCCTCTTTGTAACGAGTACATAATATAGTCATTTTATTTGACTATGTACGGATGTATGTAGACAATTTGATGTAAATCACAGAAATAATATCTCAAGATTTAATAATGTTGTAACATGGATTTGAAAATGTTAAAAGAATATTAAATTGAAATTGAACAAAAAAAAAATAAAATAAAAAATAAAGTAGAAAATATATTGAAATAAAAAATTGTACGAAAGAAATTTGTAAGATTTCATGTCAGCATTACATTTCTTGGAAACTTAATATAATATTTGTGTATGTTATCGAACAGTCACTTCATTTTTATCATCAAGAGATCAACGTTTAAAATTCTGTATCGTTCATATACAAATCCATACATTTTTTATTAGACGTTTTTACCAGGAAAAAAATTGGTACGTTTTCTTTTGCTATCTACGTACGTTTGTTTCGATGTGGTGCTGATTTGAGTGCGTACCGTGTGAAGTGAGTAAATATTAGAATTTTAAATTATTATTTAACACAATTTGAATTTTGTTTTTATTTGACACGTATAACATGTATTATGTAAGCAGACAAAATGTATCGAACGTGTATAGAGGTGTTATATTGAATAAAACCCTTTTCAAAGGTTCTATCAAACTTTAATTCATTTAAAGTCTAAATAGCCAATGTTTCAGTACTAGAAAGCATCAATTATAAAAACTAAATTAAAATTTTATCAATACTCTAGGGATGCCACACATTAACGGCAGACTCCAGCTGAGATCGAAAACGGGCCGTAGGCCTTATAGGCTGCTGTACGACTGGATATTTTACCACTTTTGAGTTTTTATTATCATCATAAGAATTTTTGATGATGAGCTACAAGTTCAATTCGTAATGACTATTTTTTTTTTTTTGTACAAAATTTGTCAAAATTATTAATCGAGTCGAAAGTCGTACACCCGTAATGCTAACATAATCAGCCTCCAGTTTCGAACCGATCGGAGTATGATTAGTAAAAGTCGGTCTTCTGATCTTAAGATGCTGCTTATCAGAAAAACTGTAACCCCAATTTGACAGTTTTGGTTGAGTAATGTTCCAGGAGGGCCAGATGGTTGAATTTGCCAGTTGTTAGTATAATACGGTTTGTCAGATATTAACTGGCCGCTTCATTTTGTTGGCGCAAGGCTAAAGATGTGAGCATGACTGTTTCATTTTTGATAACGTATAATTAATCCTAAAATTTGATAGATGATCATGATCATCTGGTTAGCATAGTTTTTTTGTAATCTCTTTTCGTATTACCAACAAAAAAAAAGTTTCAGTTAATTTAATTTATTTATTTCGGTAGGTAATGTCATCCAGTATGTTTAGATTACGTTACTTATTTTTACCAAGTAAATGTTTTTTTTTTGCTAACCCTTTCAGAGTGTGAATTCCGCATAGAGGCGTTGTTAAATGTTTGCATTTAGCTTGACTTCACTCTTGTATGAATTGTGGTTCTCTTCACCTTTAAGACAATTATGGAACAATACGTGTCTTTATCTATTTATTTTTATTATATATTTGTTACAGCCAATTTTAGTTATTGATGTGTTAGCCCATAACTACTGATCCAATTTCAATTAATACTCAAACTCAAGTTTATATACTTTCGTTAAGTGAATATAATTATCGAATTGTTATCCTAAATTTTTTTAAATATAATTTCAAATTTCTATAACGAGAATTACCTGAAATCACTGTGACTTGTCCATAATCTTAGAAATACGTTTTTACTGGACATCAAAATAAACGTAGAATATCTAGATTGTGATGAACTCGCAATAGAATGTGCGGTAAGAAAAATCACGGGTACCGTTTCGAGGAAGATGGCTATGTTGCAAGAAGTTCTGGAAAAGAAAATGGCACACGAAATTGGGCCACCAGTACGAGCACACCAAGCTGTACTCAAATCTCCAAAACGTGAGATACATGTTTGCGACTCCAAACTGAAGAATATTGAAAGTCAGTTACAAGAGATATTTAAGACTGATGTTCCAGAAGCAAAAATCACTGAGTTAATTACGGGTACTTTACAAGTGGGTGACATACTAAGTAGAATCCATAGCTCAAAATCAGTTAACGAAATTTCAACAAAAATGATAAACAGCTGTCACAAATTATTAACTTGTTTGCAAGACATTCAAACAGCAAAGGAAGTATCAGAGGAAATGGAAAACTCATTGAAACTGGTTTTGGTTGAATTCAATGGAGTACATAAGGATAATATAATAATAGTGGAGCAGGAAGTACACGACAACCGCCAGGAAAGGGATCAGGATCTGATTCCAAGAAAGACCGATAATATTTACTCCGAAACAAATTTTTATATTTGAATACACCGATAATAACAGCACGAGGATTCCGGTGAATTTCGATTCGACTGTGCCTCCACCAAACAGTAATCAAAAGCAGGCTGAACCTAATCTAAATGCAAATTCGACCGCACCAAGCTCAAACGATCGTAGGGTCAAAGAATATTTAGAGATATATAACTGGAAACTGGTCTATAATGGAGATGAAAGAGACGAACTTCCAGTAGAAAGGTTCTTATACCGAGTACAGCGTATGGCTATTGACAATGGTTTAAGGAAGCAGAGATTGCCCGCGAATTTTAGCGTTCATCTCAAAGGTAGAGCTTTGAATTGGTACTTGGAGTATCAGGAAACTTATGGCGCAGTGGATTGGAATACCCTCAGTGAAGCTATGGCTCAACGCAGCCATGGAAAGACGCAAACAAAGATCGAATGAATTATTTCTAGATTTTTACCACGCTGTTCCCAGTCTGTCTCTTTCTTTAATGAGGCCCATACCGGACATAGAATTAATTCACATCTTGGCCAGAAATATGAGGGCAGGTTTACAAGCGAAATTTGCTGAATATCAATTCTTCCAAATCCCAGGAATGATCAATCGGTGTGTGACAGTAGAGGATACCTGGACCCAATTAGGTTGGACTCCTGACATATATCATCAATCAAACGTACGTAAGGTGAATGAGCTGGAAGTGATCAATGATCGTGAACATAGTGGTGCCTTTAATAATACATTTTCTGAGCAGCCACAACCTTTTGATTCTGTGTGTTCAGTAGTCACCCCAACTGAATCGAATGCATCATATAGTCAACAGAAGTATATAGTCTATAACTTACAAATGCCTAATGCCTGTTGGAACTGCCTTGCAATTGGACAGTTCTTTAAAGATTGTATTCATCCAATTAAACATAGGTTTTGTTTTGGTTGCGGGACTCCAAACTTATTAAAGTCTCAATGTAATCGCTGCAAAAATGTTCGACAGGGAAACGGAAAGAGGGATTTCACGAATACTGGGGTTCTGAATTCCAAAACAGTCAGGAATATACCGCCCAGTAAGACTCTAGAGGAAGTAGCGACGAACACGGATCCAGAGTTTTACCAAATCATGCAGCGGAGACCGGATATACAAAAAAAAATAGTAAAGGCCAATTCAAAATCCACACAGACACCTTCTATCACAACAACCAGATTGAATCGTTCTTTACATTATTTCAAACTGAGAAGAACAGTGCAGAAAATGGTAAGTGGTTTATTTATTTCAACAAATACCGATTCAAGACCATATGCTAATGTTTTGATCAACGGAGTACCATTTAAAGGACTACTCGATAGTGGGGCAAACGTGCCTGTGTTGGGATGCAATGCAGAAGAATTTCTAAGTGCTAATAATTTAAAACACTGTTGACAGCCAGTGGGGAAAAGCAACGAGTAGTAGGACATTTCGTAGCGAAAGTCTCATACGGAGCCAAAACGAGACCTCTCCGCATCCATATCGCTTCAGGATTAAGCCAACCGCTTTATCTTGGTAATGATTTTTGGGAAGTTTTTGGTTTGGTTCCTATGATGATGAACGAACTGGAAAATATTTCCATTCAGCCCTTGTCATCTGATGCTCATAAACATACCTTAGATCACGGCCAACAAGCAATTGTGACAAATGTAATCAATCAATTTCCATCGAGTAAAAAATTGGAGTTGGGTCGTACACATCTGGTCGCGCATAAGATAGATGTTTGGAATGCACAACCAATTAAACAGTGGTACTATGCAATATCGCCCATTAAACAACAAGAACTATATCGCGAGCTTGATCGAATGATTGCGCTTGGTGTCATCGAAGAGAGCCAGAGCTCCTGGTCCTCCCCAGTAAGTGTCGTAAATAAAGCCAACGGCAAAGTTTGGCTCTGCCTGGATGCGCGGAAAGTAAATGCGGTGACGGTGGCTGATGCTTATCCATTGCCTCTGATCGACGGATTACTTAGCCGTCTGGATCAAACTAGATATATTAGTTCAGTCGACCTAAAAGATGCCTTTTGGCAGGTATCCCTCGATCCAGAGTCAAGGGATAAGACAGCTTTCACTGCACCCAGGACGGTCACTCTACCAGTTCGTCGTCATGCCGTTTGGGTTTTGCAATGCGGCCCAAACGATGTGTTGACTTATGAATAAGGTTATCCCTCATCAGTTGCATGACCAGGTATTTGTTTACCTTGACGATCTTCTTGTCGTTTCGGCGACTTTTAAAGAACATATTATGTTGCTATCTGAAGTAGCGAGATTGTTGCTAGAGGCGAATCTCACTATAAATGTAGAAAAGAGTAACTTCATGCTCAAGGAAACAAAATACCTTGGTTATGTAATTGGTGATGGGTGCCTCAGAGTGGATCCGTCCAAAGTTCAGGCAATGACCGAATACCCCGTGCCGCAAACAACTCAACAGATTAGACGCTTCCTGGGGATGACTGGTAGGTATAGAAGGTTCATACCGAATTATTCGACTCTATAGCTGCCCCGATTACGGACCTATTAAAAAAGGGAGTGAAACCCAATTGGAACGTAAACACGCCCAAAATGCGTTCGAAGAGCTTAAGCGGTTGCTTGTGACAGCCCCAATATTAGTTAACCCAGATTGTAAAAAGAATTTTTACCTCCAATGCGATGCAAGCACGACGGGCATGTGCAGTGTGTTTTTCCAGAAAGATGGAGATGAGGAGCATCCAATTGCCTATATGTCGTCGAAACTAAATAAGGCACAAAGAAACTACTCTATCACAGAATTGGAATGTTAAGCTGCGGTGATGAGTATAAAGAAGTTCCGACCTTACATCGAAGGTTATCCTTTCACTATTATTACTGATCACTCCAGCTTAAAATGGTTGATGGACCAGAAAGACCTCTCAGGACGTTTGGCTAGGTGGGCTCAAAAGCTACAGCCACACCAGTTTAGTATTGAGTATCGAAAGGGCACTCAGAATATTGTCCCGGATAGTTTGTCGCGTGTTAATGTAGAGGAAGTTAAGATTACTTCAGATAATCCGCTACATTTACCTTTAGATTCTCCTGCCTTCCAGGACTCTGAGTACAAAGACAAAATCAAAGCTTTATTGGATAACCAAAATGAAAAAAGCAATTTTAAATTTAGTGGCGGTAAGATTTTTGTTGAACTCCCCAAACAGGATCAAGCAGAAACTGACATACCACAGTGGAAATTAGTGGTACCGGCTAGTCTAACTCAAAACCTGATTGAGAAGGAGTTGGAGTTACTTAGGCGACAGTTTTATTGGTCTACCATGGCAGTTCAGGTGAAAAACTTCATAAATGGATGTTAAATATGCAAAACCAATTTCTCAACTAGGCCAGAGATGAGTAAATTTATAGAAATAATTCGGCCATTCCAAAGGCTCTATATTGATTTCTTGGGCCCATATCCACGCACGACAAATGGCTTTACTCACGTGATGATAATTATCGACCATATTACACTCGGTTTGCCATACTCGAACCCTTGCACTCCGCGACGGCCGCGAAAGTATGCCAATTTTTAGAAACCAAAGTTTTTCAAATGTTCGGTGTGCCTGAAGTACTATTTTCTTATAACGGCCCGCAGTTTAAAGCAGTTCAACTAAAACAACTACTTCGAGCGAGTTAACAGGTCGATTCTGTCCGCGATTCGGTCGTACACTAAGGATGAGCATAAGAATTGGGACAGACATCTTGATAAAATCGCCGGAGCATTGCGAAATGTCGTTCATTCTTCAACAGGATTCTCACCACACTACTTGGTATATCTGCCGCAATGCGGTTATTTATAAAACACATTGCGACTAGCGTATCGCATTTATGCATTCGGGAGACATGTCGCAAATGAAAAGTGATCGCAAAAATCTTGCTGGGGAGGCTGTAACACAACTTGTCAAATGCTTTACGCACACAAATGGTCGGCAAATTTTTTTTGTTTAATTTTCATTACGCTAAATATTTTTTTACTGAATAGATATAATATACATCATTAAATTACCTTGTTTCTGATTTTTAAATCATGATTGTGTAAAAATGGGGGATGCTTTTATTTGGTATTTGACGTTTTCTTCAGTTTGCACGCAATTTTTTTGTCTGTTAAGTGACAGACATACATATTTTAATGAAACTGAACGAAAAGATGTTAACGTTTTGCTGGCCAGTAACCAACAAAACCTGAATTCTATCCCCGAAATTAAAAAATATTAAGCAGGCAACACTAACATAATTATATCCCACTAAATCTTGTGTGAAGTTAGCCCCGCCCTGTTTTATATTATATTTCATTCCAAATAGACTTCATATGTGAAGTTTCAGTTTAACTTTTAACTTTACTTTAACGCAACTTTCAACTCAATTTTCTACTTCCAATTCAACTCTCTTTTCAACTACTTTATCACTCTATCTTATTCAACTTTCAACTTAATGCTCAACTCAATTCTCAATTTAACTGTGAGCTTAATCCTCAATTGCCGAAAATTATTTGACTCACAAAGCCTTTGGTTATTATACGATATCACGTAAACATGTTAGAGCAAACATCCCCATTCGTCGTTCATTCTTCAACAGGATTCTCACCACATTACTTGGTATTCGGATGTCATAAAGTATCTCATGGATCAATGTACCAGCTACTACGAAAACTAAATTCATTAGATGATAATCGTGTCGAAGTTTCATGTCCAGTTGACCGATTAACTGCAGCCCAAAATATAGTAATGCGGAACCTGATAGCAGCCCATGCTCGCAATGTATCAAATTACAATCTGCGAAGCCGGTCAAGAAACTTCGCTCCTGGACAGACAGTCCATGTGCGCAATTTTGGACAAAGCTGCGCTAACAAAAATTTTACGAGCAAATTTGCTTCTAAATTCCTCAAAGCCCGTATTTCGACAAAATAGGCACTGTGATTTACGAAGTAATCAATGATTCCGGAAGAAGTTCGGGATTATCACGCTAAGGATATCAGGTAAATAAATGGTGAGATCTTCTCATAAATTGTCCTATCTGGTAGAGTATGTTCACTCGGGTTAAAGTAGTTTAAGAATGTTTTCGCGTGGTAAACAACAATATCGCTAGTGCACGGCTTGTAGAGACTATTTCTCATGGGTGTGGGGCTGCCCCACGATTGTAACATTTGGATAATGTTCCAGGAGGGCCAGATGGTTGAATTTGTCAGTTGTTAGTATAATACGGTTTGTCAAATATTAACTGGCCGCCGCATTTTGTTGGCGCGTGGCTAAAGATGTGCCCATGACTGTTTGATTTTTGATAACGTATAATTAATCCTAAAATTTGATAGATGGTGATGATCATCTGGTTAGCATTGTTTTTTTTGTAATCTCTTTTCGTATTACCAACAAAAAAAAAAGAAAAAGAACAATAAACTTTTCGGAATGTAATCAATAACAAATTTTGATCAGTCATTTAATTTTTGTACGTGAAGCGGACACAAAAGGTAATCATACAGTGAACCAGTATAGTGAATAATTAAAATTAATTAAAGATTTTTTTTTTTCTAAATACGGTGTAGAATCACAGTGCCTCAAACGGAAGGTCTTGTTGAGTGGCTGATATTGTGTACGTTCACATTGATAAGTTATTATAAGTTTTAAGTTGTCGCGGAAAGGCATTGTTTTGCGACAATTTTTTTTTGTTGGTAGCGTTAATTTGATTCATATTCATATAACAATCCCGTGAAATATTGTGTGGGTTATCGGAAGGAAAAAGAACCCCAAAATCGCGATTGCAGACGCGCGCAAACTAATTGTAAAGCCGCAGAAACCACTACTGTAACAAGGACCAAAAAAAAAAGAATAAAACGAAAGGTCACTGTATAATAACGTTAATTTGATGGTCGTCACCACGAATCACATGTATAACCAGAATAAAGCTAAGTGTCCGTTAATAGATTGGATATAATTCCCGTTTATTAATTAATTTAATTTTTATTTATGATATTTACTATATGATTATAATTTACATAATCTGAACGAGTGGCCCACCTTGTATTTGTAATTTCAACTACCGGTTATTTCACAAACTCAAAAGTTAACCCCATAGTACATTTTTACATAAAAACATAAATCGTTAAGGATTAGTGTTACGCTATCTATCCAAAAGCTATCTAAGAGTTGAAAGATCAAATCTACGTTGTCATTAATGGGCTCCCATCTGCCCATACAATCAAAAATTATCAGAAAAATTGGGTTGACAGAATGGGGTACTGTAAAGCCAATCGTTGAAGCCATTTAGGAGATTGTGTTCCATTGCCAATGTTTTCCTTTCTAAACAATCCGCTTTGAAAAATATTCATTCTTTTTTGAATTAGAGCCAAATTAAATTCCAAACGTTAGATGAGCAACCCTTTAAATAGGGTAATGTAAAGTCAGCGAAAATCCGGTAGACCTTGCAATTCGTGGAATATTTCGGTAGCAACTGAACGGCATATTCCATATGGCAACACATTGTTCAATATTAGTAAATCAAACACTTACTATCAAGAAACTTCAAAAAGCAGAACTTTGTAATAATCATACTGAGACTGGAAACTTAGGGGACGTTTTTTTATTTCAAATCACCAATACTTTCGGTTGTTTTTCTAGTAGCTGAGGTCCTACTGAGGCTACATACGAAACGTGTGAAAAGGTTCGAATTTTCACTATAATTCTAAAGTTGCTTTAAGTTTTTTTAGTCTATATATCAAAAATTTCCAAAATTAACCAATTCATACGGTTCTTTCTGATTTAAATCAGATTCTTACAATTCTTATTTAAAATGTCATGGGTCATGCCCGATATAACTTGAAATTGTAAAAAATAACACAAAAAGTTAAATTGTAATCAAAAATTTTTTTTTATTCGAAAGATCAATAAGTGGCATTAATATTTGAAAATGATTTCGGACATATGGGCACCGCGGCTGTTGTTCACGAAACGCATTCTAAACGTCCAATTTTGGGTTACTTCTTCGAGCACTGCTGGCCGCATGTCACGAATAACACGAACAATGCTGGCCTCCAAGGCATCAATTGTTGCTGGTTTATTGCAGGACCTTGGAGACCAATTGATAGGTCCATTTCTCGAAATCAACTTATCGCCCAATTTTGATTTTATTAAGTCAATTCTTGCGGTCGACGTATGGTACGTAGCGCCATCCTGTTGAAACCACACCTGGTCTGAATCAATATATTATCCATTTTTTTAAACAAAAAATCATTGATCGAGGTGCGGTAACATTCTTCATTCCCACTCCTTTGATGTAAAAGTAAAATCGAGGGATCCTTCCAATATGGTTTTGGTAAATCCATTATGCAAGTTGTTCAATCATTCGTTAACCTCCGCTGTGTTTAACAACACCAATTGGGCGGACGGGATGTCGTCACATGTTACAGGGAAATATCAACAACCTCAATTACGAAACGATTCCGACTAACTGTGTGCAATAGTTTTAAATCCATATTTATACATCATATATCTGATAACCAACATTGATTTATGCCGTGTCACACTCCATTTCCTAACTTGTATAAATTCGCCTAAATAGTTAAAGGCGAGATTGAAAACGTCATGTTATCATAAAGCTCTCCAAAGTTTATCTGCTTTCAGATTTTCATTCGAATCCGTCAAATGATGCAAACCGTATATAACAAATAGTCAATGGGAAACAAAAAATCTTACGTTATCAAAGTGACATCCAGTATTCCTCACTGATCACATTTGACCCTGGATTTTTATTGTTTCCATCGACAGCTTGGCTTACATGATCGATACTATCAAACTATGCCCTCAATAAACTTAGTATGAGGTGTGATCGGCATTTATTGAACTTGAATACCAAGAAATGCAAAATTATGTCTTTTTATTGTAAATGGAACCCAATTATTACTGTCTACAACATCAATGGCATAGAATTTCAGAGGATGCATGAAATTACTGATGTGGGGGTCACCATCGTTGATAATATTAGTTTTAACAGACTTATCGATAACTGTACTATTAAAGAGAACTCCATATTGGGCTTTATCACACAATGGACTCTAGTGGTCGTTGAGCTATAAACGTTATATTTACTAAGTTTCGCTTACTTGATACTTGTGAAGTGAAATATGTTGGAATTGTTTGGAATCGTTACTACGATGTTTACGATAAAAGATAAAAACGTTTCGCATGCTCCACATTTAACAAGTTAATCTATATAATCTATATAATCTATCTAATCTATCTAATCTATCTAATCTATCTAATCTATCTAATCTATCTAATCTATCTAATCTATCTAATCTATCTAATCTATCTAATCTATCTAATCTATCTAATCTATCTAATCTATCTAATCTATCTAATCTATCTAATCTATCTAATCTATCTAATCTATCTAATCTATCTAATCTATCTAATCTATCTAATCTATCTAATCTATCTAATCTATCTAATCTATCTAATCTATCTAATCTATCTAATCTATCTAATCTATCTAATCTATCTAATCTATCTAATCTATCTAATCTATCTAATCTATCTAATCTATCTAATCTATCTAATCTATCTAATCTATCTAATCTATCTAATCTATCTAATCTATCTAATCTATCTAATCTATCTAATCTATCTAATCTATCTAATCTATCTAATCTATCTAATCTATCTAATCTATCTAATCTATCTAATCTATCTAATCTATCTAATATATTAATACCTAATCTATCTAATCTATCTAATCTATCTAATATATTAATACAAGCATTAATTATATTTTTCTTTCAGGAGTTTTGGAAAAGGTTCATATGAAAATACGATGTAGCCTCGAATTTTCTGGGAAATTGATTTCGTTAGGAAGTTTTTCACATTTAATAAATGGACCCTGCTATGATATACTATTTATATTTTAAACTTCTCTGTTCTAATCACAAACACGTTTGAAATTGACTTTTTAATTAATATGGCTGAAAGGGGGTTTTGAGTACAAGGAATCGAACACACATTTATGGGTTCCCGAAATGAGCCCGAATGACTCCGATGAAAAATTGCTGGAAGAAGGCTTTCGTGTAACTTTTCGATTCAAAAAATTATCGGAAACACAAGTACCGAAAGTGTTATTTAGTGTGCTCAACTTAGCATGGTGTCTGAAATTTGTACAAAAAATTTCAAGACAATTTGCTTGTTGTAATTGGCGATATAGCCCTACACGTGAAAGCTTCCTTGGACAAATTCATTTAATTCTTTAATAATTCAAAAAAATAATCGGAACAATGTGCGCCGAGTGTGGCATTTAGTGTTAAAGGAATTTTTAAAGAATTAAGTGAATTTGACCTCAAAGACGCTTCCACGCATAGCGCCATATTGCCAATCACACCATGCAAGTCTGAAAATTTTTTGTACCAATTTCAGACACCAAACCATGTTGAAAACACTATATTTCACACTCGGCACTCATTGCTCCGATGATTTTTTTGAACTATTAAAGAATTAAGTGGATTTGTCCAAGGAAGGTTTCATGTGTAGTGCCATATCGCCAATTACAACAAGCAAATTCTCTTGAAATTTTTTGTACGAATTTCAGACATCATGCTAAGTTGAAAACTGTAAATCACACACTCGGTACTTGAGTTTTCGATGATTTTCTGAATTAAAATCACTGTAAAAAAAAATTTTTATAATGTATATAAACTTATTTGTGTAGTACATTGATTCTCAATACTTTTGGTGTATTTTTAATAATTTTAATTACTACTTTTTAATAATTTGTGTATCTACACTTTTATCCTAATAAAAAAAATTAAGAAAGGTTTAGGAAATATTTCACACCGCTGTATACCGGAATGAAATAATTCTTAAATAAATCCTAAGTAAAAATCGTGTGTGTGTATTAGTAAATATTCACCAAAAAACACAAACATTTAGGCGAAACCAGCTAAATATGTAGTTTTGAATAATTGGTTCTACTGATAGATTTAAAATTTCAAAAAACTGATACAACGATAGATTTTTTCAAGTTCACACTTTTGCAAATAATATTTAATTTTTTTTTAGTTCATTCACAACTTTTTACAAGTCAACCACAATTTTTATACTTCATTGTCAATTTTTTCTTAATCAACCTCATATTTTGCAAAGCAAATTCGTGTTTTTTCAAACTAACTTCAATTAAATGCAGAGTAAATTCAAGTTTTAATATTTCAAGTTCGTAAATTTTTTCAATTCAGAATCAACTTTTTGCAAAACAAATTCAGTGCTCCCAATTCTTAATCGATTTTGATTGGAAGAAGTTCTGGAATACAGCCATCTGGGACGGAACTCGGTAATTTTCTAAACGTTTATTATGGGATTTGCAAGCGGCTGGTGGTGTTAACATGTTTTTGGTAATGCTGGATGGCTTAACATCTACCACTTGTACGTGACCCACTCATGTAATTAGTGGGTTGAGCGGCAAACCAACTACCAACACAAATGTATAGCATTCTTATCAACAACGACCTCGAAAACTGTTCACGGGAACATGGAATATGATGTCTTCTAAGATGTTGAGATACCCAGAACCTTTCAGACCAACCGGAAAATTACACGTTTGAATTGCTTGCAATGAGTATAAATGGTCTAGTAGTTAATTCCATAAAACAACCAATAATTATTCTCTCCCTTACAGCAGTAATCAAAACAGAGGAAAATTGGGATTCGATCTCATCCTCTGAAGAGTACAGCAGTTTATCATTTTCTTATCCCATATTTATCCAACGTGCCAAATTCTATCATGATCGGTTAAGTAGAAGCCGCATTCCGTTGTAGGTGGCCATATTAAAAAACTTATTTTAAAAATCATTAATGAATATCATTTCCATTAAACAAATCAATCTCATTGAAATCGATTTAAAACTGCCTGAATTTCATAACATCTTCCATAAATCATTTAAGAATTCCATTTGCATCCAACACACCCAATTACATTATAATCGGATAAAGAATGGCCGAGTTTGAGGTGGCCCATTCCAAAACTTCCAATCCGACATACAAAATCCCATTCTAATCGGTTAAAAATGGGCCAAGTTCCGCCTCAGCATGCCATATTCCAAAACTCCATCAAAAATTATTTGATAATCTCATTTCATTCACAATGTTCAATTCCATCTTAATCGGGTATGAAATAACCGATTTATGTCCCAGTAGGTGGCCTAATTCCAGAACTTCTTCTAAAAATCATTTAACAATTCTATTTCCATCCAACATGCCCAGTCCCAACTTAATCAAGTAAGAAATGCCTGAGTAATGTCCCAGATGGCCACGTTCCAGAATTTCTTTTTTAAACTGAATTGGGTCTAGTTCAAAGTGAAAGACGCAATGTTACCCTATTTTTTCCGGAAAACTCGTGTTTTCTAGTTGGATTGGGTCTAGTTCAAAGTGAAAACACCTACTCTGAAAGTTGTAGCCTCTTAGAAATATCTTAGGACAAATGGTTTTCACTTCGATTTTTACCATTACAACTTTCGAATATTAAACCACATGTTCCCCTATTTTTTTTGGTAGTAAACTCGTGTTTTCTAGTTGGATTATATCTAGTTCAAAGTGAAAACACCTACTCTGGAAGTTGTAGCCTCTTAGAAATATCTTAGGACAAATGGTTTTCACTTCGATTTTTACCATTACAACTTTCGAATATTAGACCACATGTTCCCCTATTTTTTTGGTAGTAAACTCGTGTTTTCTAGTTGGATTATATCTAGTTGAAAGTGAAAACACCTACTCTGAAAGTTATATCCTCTTAGAAATATCTTAGGACAAAGGGTTTTCACTTCGATTTTTACCATTACAACTTTCGAATATTACACCCCGTGTTCCCCTATTTTTTTCCGGAAAACTCGTGTTTTCTAGTTGGATTGGGTCTAGTTCAAAGTGAAAACACCTACTTTGGAAGTGGTAGCCTCTTAGAAATATCTTAGGACAAAGGGTTTTTATTGATTTTTTAATTTTTCTGAAAATCATCTTTTCAAAATTATAATATTTATTTTCCGGAAATTTTTCACTGTTAAATTTTATTATGAACTGGAAATGTTGTTGTAGGGTATAGGACAAGCAACTTTTAATATTATTTATACTTCTTTTAAGCTTGTTCTTAATTTATACCACAAATGCATATTTAACTTGACAAATATTTATATTTTTTGTTGTGAAAGAAAATCTCGAGCTCTTGTTAGCATAAAATAGAGTTTTGCCTAAATGTTGATCTTTGGTGTATATTTACTAATCCATATACAGATTTTGTTACTTAGGATTTATTTAGGAATTATACCACTCCGGTACTTTTCGCTAAAATGTGAAGCGTTAAATACTTCAGACGGGCCCATTAATCAAGTGTTGGGTAAAGAATCTATAAATTTCACAATCCTCTACATGCGATTATTGAATGTGAGTTATCACTTGCAGTGTTAGTTTTGCTGTCAAACCACCTAGGTTGTGATGTACTCGTATACCATATACCGTACTTAAACTTCATATATACCGAATAATAAAGTTTTCAAAACCTAAGTACTTGACTAAGATTTTTCGCGTATGTTTTTAGATGAGGGTTGCAATGCAATAAAAATAAAAACTATTTAAATCCAAAGCCTTAAAGTTTTACAGAAAAAGGATGGCTTTTATTATATAATCATAATCTGGTCGATATACAATAAAGCATACATAAGACACATTTGAATATACACAACATATATGAAGGATTATTTTTATTTTGCTATTCAAGTTTAACGTACTGAAGTTCAAAATCCACATTTATACACACATGGACTTACACACATTCCATTTCTAGTTTTTTTTTTTTTTTTTTTTTATTTTTTGTCGGGGTTTTCCTTTTTCAAAGCAGCAGAATAGTGTCGTCAATTTTCGAATATATACCATACATAGGTTGAAATGAGTTAATATAATGAAATTTTCCTTTTCTCCTTTCTTGGTTATTTAACGTTTACATCTTTCAACAATATTACGTACGACAAATATTCAAATTGAATTGATTGAGAAAAAAAGCTTTGAATGCCTTATGTGTGTACATAATATATATTACGTGCGTTCTTGGTACAGTCGTACTGTAAATGAATACGTATATAAATAAAGAGTCTGCTGTTTTCTTTTATGGCCATATTGGTACGATGGTTTACCGAAATTAATTTAATATTTTTGTTGTTGTATTATTTGCCAGGAAAAACGGTTAGATGAAACAATATTTATATTAGGGCAAGCAAAACAAGCAGCCAAACAACAAGAAAATTTATACAATACAAAATATTTAGTTGGGATGTGATTCAGGTTCATGTTTACTATTTACTCTATACTTCTGCCATTGCTTTATTGTAATAGTATACTGTATGCTAACGTTAGAATTACTATTATCTCTCAGATTCGTGAAAATAAATAAAATTTCAATAAAACAACAATAAGCTCGAATTCTCGGTACCGAATCGACAGCAAAATATTTTGACGCACAAATTTTTTTTTTGTTTTGTTGTTTGTCATGCGTGTTTGGTGTTTGGTTAAGGCAATTTCGAGTGTCCTATATACAATACAACTACTATTAAGGGTGTCTCAAGAAAAACTATCCACCTTAAATGACGTGAAAATACTGTTCGTTTTTGAGAAAACTGCAATGAATGAAGCCCTGCGGTCAATGAATTTAAAAAGAAAAATACCCACACTTGTAAAGTTACTTAAGCATGGCATGAATAGTTTTCGTTGGAACACCCGTCCTGTATAAAAATTTATTTGTTTTTTGCCTTCTTTTATTTTCTTGCTTTATATACATATTGTTATGTATATAGCGTAAAAAATATTTAAAGAAGAAAGACCACATTATGTATATAATACCTATACACACACAAACAAAAACAACAACAGCAACAACAAATCGGAAAATTAGAGCGAAAGCTTTACATTTTTTTGTGTGCTTTTATTTATTTTCTTAGTATTTCGTCTTATCTTTTTGTTGATGTTGCGTGGTTGTTTTTGTTGTGTTATAAATTAAGCACTAAAACTTATATAATGATATAGCAGTGATGGTTACGAAAATGGCAAATTACGAAATGGTATATACAAGAAAAAGGGAAAAAGTGGAAAAATTATTTTTCCTTTTATTGCGAAATAATTGTTCTTGGTGTAATTTTGTGCTTTGTGCTTTTTTTTAAATTTACTGTTTTCCCTGGTAAAAGATTATCTCAATATACAATTTGATCCTATCATAATGAGTTTTATTGAATTGTGTTTAGTATGTTAAATTTTATGATTATGTACATGTCTTTAAGGCCATTGCGAAATGCGATATTGGTTTCATGTGATTTTTGAATGGGCCTTCAATAATGTGATTAACATTAATGAGTGTTGTACATATTTTGCTGGGGTAATCAAAAGTACGTGGTCTTGACCAAGTTTTAAGGGCTGGATTATGTCTACGAACCCCTGTCCCTCTCAATACATTTTTCTGATATCCAATTTTTTTCTTATTTGCATACCGTTAAGGTTTAGCAACTTTTTTGTTACCGAAACTGTAAATTTCTCTGGTCCACGGCGCAGGTTAATATCGGAAAGACAATATTAAAGTTATTTAAAGAAAATTTCATAGTGTTGATATACAGTATCGGGCAAAATATTTGCAACTATTTCAACTATCGTAAAAAGTATAAGAAAGGTATTTATAAAGTGCAGAGAAAAAAACAATTTACAAGCATTTTTAATTATTCAATATTTTATTTTTAAAATATCACATTGGTTTCCTAAAATAACTAATCTACTTCATTAGATTTTAAAAAATTCAAAAATTCTTATGTATGACACTGGACAAAACACGCGCAACAAATAAATTCATAGTAAATCTTCGATTTACTATAAAAGTTCTACACCGTCTTGGCATTGACTCGATTAAATTAATTATGGTACCTTCTGGAACTTCCAACTAAGCTTCCTCGACCGTTCTAAATAATTCGTCCTTATTTCTGACGTCGAACCTTTCAATTTACGTTCTCCCATAAATTTTTTATTGCGTATTTTCTATTTCCCACGCTAGGTATGGTAGTATAACGTTTTTTAGTTTATCTTTGTAGATTAATTGAAATCTACTCCAAATTTTACAGATTTTATATAATATTTTGGATCAAAATGTTTTCTCGTTGGTCGTCATTACGTCGCTGACAACTAAATTAAATTTCAATTACTCGCAGCACAACACGGTCTTCCATTTATTAACATCAATTGCAAGCTTTTTCTTCTGTTGGTTTCAGAAATAAACGGTTTTTAGCTGGGCGTCGTGAAAAGAGTTTAGCTTCAGCCGTTCGTCTTCTTACTGTTGGATCGATGACGGACAATCCTAAATGACTTACCAAACTAGTCGACGACATAAAAAGATCTGGGGCGGTATGTTGTACCATTACTTCGAATCGAAATTTTAAAAAAGTCGAATGGCGGTATGTTGTATCATTTTCGAAAAGCAAAATAGATACAACTTTCACTTTTTCGATTCGACTTTTTTCGAATTCGATTCGAAGTGATGGTACAACATACCGCCCCTGTTTTGTTTGATCGCACGATGCTACTATCTTCTCGTGTACTCGTTTTGTTGAGGACGTCCACCTTTATGTGTTGTCTGAAATGTATCACTATTACAAATTTGTTTTATAATTTGGAATATTGTGGATTTATGCAATCCATACTTCGAATACACTGTTATACTTATTGCCCGCCATTTTAGAAAAAATCAGTTTTTAAATATAAACAGAAATTCCAATAATTTTGTAATGCAATTTTGACATCAAGGTTAAGAACAAACTGAATATTTTTCGACACTCATGGCCTAGTTTAAAAAAACAAAACTGGTTTTTTGTCCAGCGCAAATGTGAGATCGGTTAAACAAATCCAAAATTAGCAATGAGAGAAACAATTGAGAGATTGGTTATAGAGAGTATTCAGATTTAATAACACGTATGAATATTTAGAGGAATAAAAACATATTATAGCTGCAATTGTTTTAATTTTTTTTTAAATTGATTAAGTAAGCCGAAAAAGTTACAAATGTTTTGTTCGATACTGTATATAGTAAAACTGTAAGTTACAAATGTTCTGTTCGATACTGTATAAACTAAAATAGTTTGCATACATAAACGTTGGAAGGAGCTTTTTTAGTGACAATATCCACCAAAAAAGTTCAATTCAAATATTATCAGAGTCATCTATGACTTAAAGAGCCGTATTATTAAAATGTGCATTTTAGTTAGAGGGAAAGCTTTTTCTATGTTTCCATAAGAATAACCAATTTCGAATTAATATTTGTGAATAAAAATTTAAATGAGTAATTAAAATGTAAAGAACCTAACTATTCAAAATACACATAATCTTAATGGTTTGCCTTAGAATTGAAGTTACTGTTTAGTTGTGTGGGTTAGTAAAAGACACGTAAATTGTTCCGTTTTATATATAAATAAATAATGGTCTCATCGATATAAATTTGGGAATAACACCCAACAATAACACCTCGATTCCGTTTGTTGAGTCGTTGTCTTTCCAAGTGATAATAAAAATCTGTTAGTTGTATGAAAAGTTATCCAATTTGTACACCAATAAATGACAATTAAAATTTTAGTTTTGAGACGTGTTGTTTATATAAACGCCCGATTGGGGTTTGAAGTAAATGCGGTAGTTAACATAATACATATTTTGATCACGCACTCGTTTTACAGTAAACGAGTCACATCTAAATTCATGAATCAAATAAAAAATTCCAAGCTTTTATTCCAAATTCAAATTAATTATTTCTGTTTTTATTTGGAAAAGAACAAAAGCTTCCCGTCTATCTAAAGTTTTCGATCAAAAATGGAGGAATAGCTGTGGCTCTGATAGCACACAGGGATTAAAGTGGATGGGTTGCTAGATATTTAATCATAAAAATCGATTAATTTTGAAAAAAAAAACGAATTTTCAACGAAAGCTCGATTTTAATATAAAAGTTCTGGTCGGTATATTTTATGTAAGAAAATGTATTTACTGTGTTTGGACTGGGAGGTACCGGCGGGTTCGAATCCCAATAGCAGGTGCGACATTAGGATAAAAGTTCTAACTTCAGTTAAACTGTCATTTTGACAAAATGGCAAATGAAATTTCAAATGAATTTATTTTCTTAATCAGACATTATTTTCTGGTCAAGCTTCTGCTAATCGAATATGGGTTTGCATGTACTTCATATGTAAATTTAAATATAAAAACAACCTTAGGTTTAACGTATTAATTCAATATTTTAAAAAAATGTAAATAGAACATTCGTTCATAAATGAACCATTAAAAAATACTTTAAGTAAAAATTAATTTAAATGTAGTAAATTTAATTTTTTCACTGGCCAAATACTTTTGGTATTCTTAGTCTTTTGACGTTTATATGATCTTGTAGTACTCCTGAAGTGGGATGTTGTAACATCACTTTTTCCGATACTATCGAAATTTACATCTCTTTCATCACGAATAAAATTTAACGTTTTCCCATTTATCAATTACGTTGTTTCTAATGTGATCTCTACCAAATCGAACAAAACATTATGTCGTTCTACTCTTATTCTATCACCTACGTGGGAGAGTGATACTTTATCGAAAAACAAAAAAGAGATAAATAAACAATTTATTCTAATAGCGTGCGATCGCAATATTGAAAGCAAAATTGAAAAGCGAAATGCAAGCAATTTTATTTTAGGAAAAAGAGATACAATATTCGATAAATATTGAAAAAAGTGATGTTACAACATCCCGCCCCTGATCTTGTTGGCTCATATACTTAAACATTTTCTCGATATGCTTTTTACATTAGGAAGTATCGGTTTATGGTTCGAATCAATTATTAGTGGGCTAGGTAATGCTTCAATAATTACGCTTTGCGGTCTTGTAACCCTGGTTGTTTTCGATGTTGATCTTATGGATCCTTCGTGGTAGTTCTCATTCATTTTTTCGTAAACCGTGTATATAGGTTTATGCGGTTTTGCTAAAGTGCCCAAATAAAACTGCTTGCATACAGATATTCTGTTTCCACGAAAATTAAAAATATAAAAATACGGAAATTTTCGGCTAGATGTTTTGTTCGATTTCCGTTTTCGTCGAGTATCGATCCGTTCGGTGGTTTTTGATATAAAACTGGACTTCCCGGCTTGGTCAAGGGAATGGTAATCATCAAAAAAAAACTTCTAATCAGCTCCTCTTACTTGTTTCGAACATTACAATCTGAAAGATGTTTAACAATTCTTTAAATTTTTAACTTGCTTTTTAGGGTAAACTTGACCTTTGTGGTTTGTGAATTCCAAACCAGGGGCGGAATGTTGTACCATTACTTTGAATCGAAAAAAGTGAAAGTTGTATCATTTTTGCTTTTCGAAAATGATACAACAAACCGCCATTCGACTTTTTTCGAATTTCGATTCGAAGTGATGGTACAACATACCACCCCAGATTGGTAATTTCAGTTTCGTACGTTGACTTTCGAATTATTCGGTTTGCTTGATCGTTTTCTTGGTTTAAGCTAAATACAAAATAAAGTTAAAAATATTTAATGGTCGTTTACGAATTCATTTCCAGTTGAATTAGAATATTCACTATCCGAAATTGGAGGGCGTTGATATGATTCAGAAACACACTGAATACTCGCCATTAACACCATTTTCTTTAGCCATAACACAATCTGTATTTTGTGTCGCCAAAATTTTTAATATTTCAGGATCATTTATAATCAAGCAATCGCTTTTCGAGTTGGGAATACATCAAACTGTAAAATTGCATCCCCTTCTCCAACTACGCTCAAATATTCTGAGAATAAAAAAGTTGTAACTATTTAAACAATGTAAAAAAGTTTCATAGCACACTAAATGAATATAAATTTTCCATAAAAATGTTGTTAGTGACAATTTCTAGGTAGATAGAACTATTTTTCATAGATAATTGGAAAATGTCGGAGGTTACAACGTTTTACCAACGTTATTTTTAAATGAGCCATATTTTTGTAAATTTGACAACACCAATCGAAAGATTGAGACAACATCAATCGAAAGATTGATAATATATACCTAATTTTTTTTTTAAATGTCGCTTAGAACTCTTTTATTCTCATATCGCGGCCAAATGAGATTTTTCATTATCAGATTAAAAATGATCTCGAAGCGGAAAGAATATTGAAAAAAATGTAACTCGGAAGTAAATATCGATTATTTCTTTTGTTGAA
The DNA here is from genome assembly GCA_932526605.1 of Nephrotoma flavescens. Taxonomy (NCBI): domain Eukaryota; kingdom Metazoa; phylum Arthropoda; class Insecta; order Diptera; family Tipulidae; genus Nephrotoma; species Nephrotoma flavescens. The sequence goes on along the minus strand of OW052221.1, from coordinate 211,985,619 downwards.
TTACGACTATTGGCCTTCGGGATCGGGTTGTAATTTCATCACACGAGCACAATTTAGAATAATTGATTTTCCCGCTCAGAAAACGTTATATTAGTTCAATTTCGTTTTACTTATTTTTAAAAATTCGGCCGCAGTAGTTAGACTTAATAATTTTTCAATAGTAGTAGGCAAACAATAGTAGTAGGTTAGTTCTGAAACAATTATATTTATATTCCAGCCATTACAGGGCGCATATTTTTGAAATCCACCGATATTTTCGCATGCGGACTATATTTTGTATTAAAATTCTTTATATTTTTCGAATTTTCCGCCGGCTACTTTAATCGTTTTTTCAAATTTGCTTGTAAGTTTTCTATTGTTTATTTCAATATCAACAAAAAATCGGTGGGAATTTTCGACTAGGTAAACCAATGCGAATTTATTATTTTCCCTAGTAAGGAAATAAATAATAGAAAACTTACAAGCAAATTTTAAAAAACGATTAAAGTAGCCGGCGGAAAATTCGAAAAATATAAGGAATTTTAATACAAAATATAGTCCGCATGCGAAAATATCGGTGGATTTTAAGAATATGCGCCAAAGATAAAAATTTAGTTTAAAAATTAAAAACTCTGCTTAAGTATTTTACTACTCCTCTGTCACTTCGCTCGAGAGATGAGTATTAGTCTTACCTATTACCAACTAAAACGAGTTATCATTACAAGCGGAAACATTGAAAATTATAAATAAAATATTTACAAAATATTGATGAATGATTGAACCTTCCAACTAGAATATATGTATAGTTTCTATAACTGTATTCCTTTATAAGATTCAAGTGAGGCCATGAAATAGTGGCTCAAAAAATTTCAGTGCCTGGCGGAGGTCTTCATTTCCAGAAAGCGATAACAAAGTGATGGAATTCCAAATTTATTGGGTATCAAAGGTCCTCCAACTGACTCGAACATATAAATTGAGTTGCTCTCAAATTTCTCAAAGATTCTATACCGGCAGGCGTGAGCTGCAAAGAATACACAAGCGATGCAATATAAAGAAAACATCCCTAAGATGTTGTACCCTAAGATGGAAATTTCACAGCGGCAAATAAAAGATTACTCTACTCGCCACAAGTTGCAGCATTATCATAAAAAATAATTTCCGTGTCATTTTATAACCAGCGGAAACGTTTTATTCTATGTGTACCTCTTCTTTTACAAAAGAGCGGAATAAAACCTTATGAAATTTTATGAAGTTCCATGCATTTGCGCTATTTATAACCTAAAATAAGCATGACATCAACTATATTTTTGAGATATTGGCCAGAAACTGAAAATATTTTATATGGCCGCTGAAAAACAAATAATTATAGTGATAATTCTAACCTATAAATTTTCTCCAAATTTCCAATTTAGCCTTAACCTTCAAAAAACTAAAAAAAATAAAAATCTTACTTTGCGAATTCTAAACAATAATCTCCATTAATTTTCTTATTAGATTCGCAAATTTTGAATCTAGAATTCAAATGCAAACTTGCACAACTATATATTTTCATTTACTTTTAAGGAAGTTGAGTGGACCCATCGTTGATTCACTTCAAAATCTTGTTCAAAATACATTTTAGAATTACAATATAGACCTGCAATGCAAATGATTAAGAATTAGCCGAGTTCTATCCAACAAAGTCAAAATCCAATTTAATCGTGTAGAATCGATAGATACCAGAACTTCATTTTATAACTTCATCTTTATAATTTACATTTCAATTCATAATTAATCTATTCCTCTTTAGAAACTACTAACCAAATTTCATCATACTTCGCTAGGAAAAGGCGGAGAAAGATAGAAGACTGCAAAATTTCATATATGTACCGGGTCTCTTTACTTAGGAGGTCAATCAATTTATCAATTTAAGGAACACATTTAAAATGTTATTCCGCTGAAATAGTTTATTTTGTAAAAGAAGAGGAACAAAATGGTTGCCATATGGCAAAAAACAACATGCATGCGAGTTCGCACCCCCGCCCCCCCCTGTTTCGGAACCGAACACATATAGGGGTACATTTCCTCCTTTTTTTATTTTTGTAATACATCTCGTTCTCATATTGAACAGTTAATTTCGTTTGACTTTCATAGTGAGGGGATTGTGAAATTAGTTCAAAAAAAAAGTTATAAAAAACCTCATAATGGCGTACCAAAGAAAGTAAGTAGAACAATATAATTGTTTATGGCCGTTAATTCAAAGTAGTGTGTTGTAATTGTACGAATAATTTGATTGTATAAAAAATTTAATTAAGTGATTTTGTGAAAAATTTAATTTTTATTGTGTTTTTTATATTTTTCCGCGGCGTGTCCACATGGCTACGCCAGGAACAATAGGTTACTGGATTTATGGAACTGTTTTATTGTGTAAAATATTATAATTTTTTTATAGAATCTATTTTCTTATTCCGCTCAATACGTTCTCTTAGAAAACTAACGCTTCAAGAAGGTCTTTATTACTTGGATGAGCTTAGTTTCGACGATGAAAATGATCTCTCAGGCAAACTACGCGTCATGTATGTTCAACCACCTGAGAATGACGGTGATTTAAGCGGTGAGGACGATGCCGATGAGGAAAAAGGCGGCATTCCAGACAATGTGTGTCCGGCACAGTTAAGATCAGGCTGTGAAATAGCGTTTGAAAATGGCGAACGTCTTGAGAATCTGGAAGTGGGTAGAAAGAATTTGGGTCACATTCTTGAAGATAGTGTTTTGGCGAATGTGCTCAACAATACATCTTTAAATTTATCTAGCAGTTCACTACGTACTCCTGAACTCACGAAAATAACAGTTCACAAGTCATTATCACCACATTTAAGTCGTGTTCATCAACCTTCATCCAGCTGTCCTTTACCAACATCCAACAAGAACACTGTATTTACTTGGTCAAAGGATGACTCTTGTGCCTTGACTCCGATTTTTCCACAACCAAATTACGAGGATTGCAAAAGTTTAAAACCACATGAACAGTTCGAGAAATTTATAGATGATGTTTTACTTCAGAATATTTGCGACTGTTCAGAAGTATATGCCACTTACCGAGAAAAAAAATATCGAAGATTGCTGTTAACGGTTTGTTTTTATTTTTGTCTCTACAATTATGTTACAAAGTTGTAAAATTTATTTCCTTACAGAACTTCGTGTTTTTGTTGGCATTTTGCTTGCTAGCGGATATACTGGTCAAACCAGTTACAGAGACATCTGGAGCAACGATACTGATTTGCGCAATGATGAGCAAATCGCTTTGAGGAAATTTTACAGAGTCTACATTTTGAACCGAACATGCGTGCTCCACAAAACGTAACGGATAAATTATGGAAGTTGAGACCGATAACCGATCACATCAAATCAAAAATGTTGGAAAATTTTCATCCCAAAGAGAATTTATCCTTTGATGAAAGTATAATTGCTTATTTTGGGAAGCACGGATGTAAACAGTTCATCTATACGTTTTGGATATAAGGTATGGTGTTTATGTACTCCCAGCGGGTAGATATTAAATTTCGGGGTGTGTCAAGGCAAAAATCCGCGATCAAACTCAACATATGAAGAACTATTCGGTAAATGTGCTGCTTCTCTTGTCAACATGACGATTTTTCTGGTAAAGTCCAAGAATTACCGTTTTCATTTTACTTCGATAATTTATTCACGAGCTTTCCGTTGTTGGCTTATTTGAAAAATCGGGGCTACAACGGAACTGGTACCATTCGTGAGAATCGAATCCCGAAAAGTTGTCCGATTCCAAATAAAAAGAAATTGAAGTCAAAACCACGAGGTTACTACAAATCCATCAAAATGAACGAAACCGGGATTCGCCTTACGAAATGGATAGATAATTCAGTCGTCTGCATGCTATCAACACATTTAGGTACCACACCCACATTGATTGCGGAAGAAAATATGTGTCACCCGTCCTTGTGTTGTATCCGAGTACAATCACATATATTGTGGGGTCGATCGATTTGACCAAAACGTTGCAGCTTAACGTATCGCTTATCGCGGCAAAAAGTGGTGGAGCTGCATCTTTACATGGATTATCGATGCTTGCATGCAAAATGCATGGCAGCTTCATCGGCGTGTCAATCCGGATATGCCACAAAAGCAATTCAAACGCGAAATTGCAATTTATTATTGCAAGCATTTTGGAGATCCCCCAAAGTTGCATATAGCAGCGTTTCAAGTCTAAAGCGCCAATCGGAGTCTACCACATTAGCTACCACTCTTCACTATGACCAGACGAATCACCTTTTTATACCTCTAGGGAAGAAAAGACGTTGTGCAGGCGACCTATGCAATTCAATTGTTCGAACTGCTTGCACTAAGTGCGACAAGGGGCTTTGCTTGCGTTGTTTTAAGCCTTAGCATACCAATGAATAAAAAGATAATTACCTGTCAGTACTATCTGAATAAAATAGAAACTGAATTACTACATAATCTTGCTGTTTTATTGAAATAAATCTAGCCTTTCAACCCTGGCGTTGCCATGTGGACCTTTGAAAAAAATCTGATGATTCATTTCTTCTCGTTTTGATCTACAAGATAAACGTCTAAAATATTTTAAAAAATTCGAAAAATTAACGTTCAGGATGATTCGGTTTAAAAAATTTCTCTGTTGTGATAGTGCTGCCACTGACAAACTTTCACTGTCTTATACAACATATAGCTAAGCCTTAGTGGCAACCGCTGTCATAAAATCCGTAGCAACTATTCGAGGAAAGCAAACTTTATTAGGGTCACAAGGTTATTTAAATGCCCTGGATCAGAGCACATTGAAAAATTTTGCAAGAACCTGGAACAAATCTGTGGACACTACTGTGAATCTGGTCATAACCAAAAGGTTTTAAAAAAACAGAGGCTCCAAAATAAGTTTGGCATAAATATTATAAAAATTCCACGTTCCACGAGCTTAAGGCTGAAAATTTAAACATCGAAGATGGGGCTTTAAATTTTGCTTAATGCCTAAATAAAATAGCTTAGCCTGATTTGGCATAGCGGTAAACATATTTTTTTCTGTGCGAGCGCTACTTTTTACTAATTCAATTTTCGTATTTTTCCGTGCTCAACTGGAACAATGGCCGACAAGGATAAAAAGAAAAAGCAAAGGGCAGTTGAACGGAAACGACTATGCAGATCGCAAACAATGTCTGTATATGCTGTTGATAAGTTGGCAACTTGTTTAACTGCGCATGGCTAACAGGCAAATATGGCTAAGCTTAAGGTTAAGATCGAGCAGTTGGAGTCGCACTACAGACGATTTGTAGAGATGGAAGACCAAATATTGGACAATGTCGAGTCTGAAGATGAGGATGATGTTGATTCGAGGTTTACAGATTTTGAATCAAGGTATATTGATGTTAAAGCCGAGCTCACAGCTCTAACTGATGAAAGGCTTGATAAATCAAAACCCAAAGAGAGCTTGGAAACCACCATGCAAAATCAATCGTTAGTGGTCGCTACGAAAGTCGCAAGGCTACGAAGCTGGAACCATAAAGATTTTCCAGCGCTTATAGTGACTGGATCGATTTTAAGAATGAATTTAACTCAACGATTATCGAGGACATAGGGCTAACAGACGTTGACAGATTTCCATTTTTAAGATCGTGTTATCTGTTTCCACCAAGCGTACTCTTTAGAAAATGGAATCGACTCAAGCGAATTTTAAGGCAGCTTGGAAGGCATTAACAACACGTTATGAAAATAAGTCACTCATTTTGCAGTCGGATATAAATGAAATCATCCAACTAGAGACCCTTCACAAGGTAGCTGCTGAAAGAGTACGTGCATGGTGGACCAAGTCAGCTCCCACTACCGCGCATTGAAATGATTTTTATGATTTGTTTAATGTTGGCGAAGTTGGACACCAATACAATCGAAAAATAGGAAAAGACGACGACAAGGGAGATTCCGACATGGGACGAGTTTCTTTCTTTTCTAGAAAAGCGTTCTATGACATTAGAGAAATTAGAATATAACAAACAGCAGTCGAGTAAGTCAAAACCAATTCCAACAAGAAATTCTCCGCGCTCGAATAAGACGCATGTTGCATTGACGACTTCAAATGCAGGTTGCTGTGCCAAATGTTTGGCCATTGATCATACGATTTCGAAATGACCAAAGTTCATTGAGCTGTCACTAGTGGAACGCTGTGAAGAGATCAAACGCCTGCATATCTGCGTGTTATGTCTGGAAGCAGCACATTCAGCACGCCAAATACGCCATCTTCTGCTAAACCTTTACATGTTGGTATGGTTGCTGAGGGAATTAGCGATAAGCCAGCAGTATTGGCCACGGCAATAGTAAATGTTGCAGATTTAAATGGCCTACTTGTTCCTTTTCGGACGGTTTTAAACAGTGGAGCCACAGCCAATTTTGTGGCGGAGCGGTTTGTTCAAACATTAAATCTTCCTAAGCGAAAGACAAACATGAATGTTGGTGGAATCGGCGCGACTTCAACAACTTCAAAAGCAACATGCTCTATTACAACATCGTCTCGTCTCGACAAACTCAAATACTTCGAAACTTTTGCAGCTGTCTTATTCTCTGAAACACATCCAGCGATCCCAATCTCAACATAGAACTTGGAGATTAGAAGTAATATGCAACGGCAGATCCATATTTTTTCAGACCTCAGAAAATCGATTTGCTGATTGGAGCTGGACTCTTCTGGCACCTTATTCTTCCCGGCCAAATTAAGCTCGGTGAAAATTTGCCAATATTACAGGAGACCAGCCTAGGATGGATTATTGGTGGTCCATTAAGTACAAAAAATCAACAAACATCAACATCATTATTTTGTGATCAAACATTATCAGAAATTGAGTCACCCAAACCATCATTGAACGAAATGGTCCAGCGTTTCTGGGAGGTTGATAGTGTCCCTTTTGTTAAAGTCGAGATGAGCTCCACAGAACAAGAGTGTGAGGACCATTATGCACTCCACACTCACCGCAATGCAGATGAATCGTACGTAGTTCGTTTACCATTCTCGAAAGACCTTTCGGTTCTAGGGGAATTGCTATGAAACGTTTTCTGAGTTTGGAGTAAAGATTAGAGAAACAGCCTGAGGCAAAGGAAATGTACACCGCTTTCATCAGAGAGTACGAACAGTTGCGACACTTAGAAACTGTTCATGATTTTGATTCGACGGTCCTGCATTGTTTTTTACCACACCATTGCGTGATGAAATTGTTTAGGTCCAGTTTACGTGTGGTTTTTGACGGGTCATGCAAGACTTCCTCGGGCATTTCCCTCAATAATATTTTACACACAGGCCCTAAAATTCAAGATGACTTATTCATCATTTTATTGCGGTTCTGGCTGTACCAGTACGTTTTAACAGCCGACATCCATAAAATGTACCGCCAAGTTCGACTAGGATCTCCTGACAATAACTTTCAGATGATTTTGTGGCGTTAGACGAAAACCGACCTGATAAAAATACTCCGACTCTGCACAGCAACTTATGGGACAGCAGCCGGCTCTTACCTTGCAATTAAGACATTACACGGTCTAGCAGATGACAAGCAAGCAGCATTTCCAATCGGTGCTCGAGTAGCTCGAAAGATTTTTTACGTGGACGACATGATGGTTGGAGCGAATTCGATCCATAAGCTGACCGAAATTATGAACGAATCGATCGCAATTCTGACAAGAGGAGTTTTAACACTGAGCAAATTTTGTTCTAACAGACAAACAATAGTGTCACCAATTGAGCTCCACTATCACGAGAAATTTATGAAAATCACCGATCAAGAAGTCATCAAAACTTTGGGATTAATTTGGCAACCTGAGCAAGACGTCTTTCGATATACATACCAGTTGGCAGAATCAACGACACCTGTTACCAAGAGACTCATTTTGTCTGAGATGGCAAGCCTTTTCGACCCAATAGGCCTCGTATGTAACCACTCTGGCCAAAATATTTTATCAAGAGCTGTGGAAGACGAAGAACGATTGGGACACGCCATTAGGCAATGAGTTGGCCTCGATATGGATTAAGTTCCGAGCTCAAATGACAGCTCTTAAGGAAATTTGCATTCCTCGATTCGTCCTATGTCCTACTGTCTAAGCTTATGACCGATCTGGTCAATCGGCTCAAGCAAGATGTTTTCGACAAATTAAAAGTCAACCGTTATTTTTATTGGACTGACTCTATTATCACGCTGTGTTGGATCAGTGCAGAGCCGCGCAACTGGAACATTTATGTTGCCCATCGTGTGACTAAGATTCAGCAGGATACACAATGGAACGAATGGAGGGAATTCGAATCCTGCCGATTTGATCCTGCCGATCAGTCGAGGTATGCTGCCTGCGAAAATATCCGAGTCGGAACTTTGGTTTAAAGGCCCAACTTTGGTTTAATGAAACTTTGGTTTAATGGCCGCCCATTCGGTCACTACCTTCACCGAGCGATGAGTTATCGGAGAAACGTACTATGAAATTCGCCCTTAGCAGAAAAATGCTTATGTCGTTCGATTTATTCAGAACTGCCGATTTCCCGCTGTCGATAAGGAAGGCCGAAAGAAAAGGCTTATGGAAAAAGTTGTGCACGTGTACTCGCGAGTGGTGTCTCCGTCGATCGAAGAGAAGGAGAATGCGGAATTGCAATTTAAGCGAAATATTCAACAGTCCTTTTTTACTGAAGAATATAGTCTTCTAAAAGGAAATCGAGCAGTATCAAGCAATAGTCACTTGGGAATTGAAATCATTAGAGTTGACGGACGTTTAAAGAAGGCCAACGTTCCATACAATTCCAAACACCAAATCCTTATCCCCAAGGATCATGAATTTACGAAGTCTCTAATTCGCTATTTTCATTATTTTAGGACATTTCACGCGGGACCACATATTGTTCTCACGGCAGTTCGCGCAAAGTATTGGCCAATCAAAGGACATAAGATGTGCATAAGATGTTTTCGGATGAGGCCAAAATTTCATACGCAGATTATGGGTAATTTACCACACGCCCGACTCAACTACAAAAATGTTCGGCCATTTCAAGTGAGCGGTGTTGATTTCGCTGGACCTCTTGAAGTACGTCCTCTTGAAAGCAGTTCATTTAGAGCTCATGGTCGATCTATCAATCGAGGCGTTTGTTTTTGTTCGCTATTTGATGGTGTTTATCGCCGATCGCGGAATGGTGAGACAAATTTATTCATAAAATGCAACGAATTTTAAAGGGCAGCTAATCAACTGCTTGACGTAAAAATAATATTAGAAAACGATAAGGATGTCATCTAGCAAGCTTGTGCTCAGTCGTCGGTGGAATGGGAGTTTATATCACCCAAATCGCAAAATTTCGGGGGTTTATGGGGGGCATCCATCAAGATCGCCAAACGACTTATAAAAAATGTCATCGGATATGACGAAGTGACAGTAGACGAGCTTCACACGGGATTAAGACAGGTAGCAGCCATCATAAACTCTCATCGAACCCAAACAACCTCGAGCCATTCACTCCCGGTCATTTTGTATATGGTGGCACTATTTCGGCCTTACCCGAGTTACCCGTGGCGGAGAGCATTAGCCGTGTCAAATGTATCAGAAAATTTGTTGGATGGTCCAACAATTTTGGAGACGATTTGTAAGTGAATATTTAACCACTTTACAGCCACGAACAAAATGGCTAGCCCGGAATGATAATATTGCTATTGGTACTCTAGTGATGATTAAAGATGACGCATTACCGCCGTTGAAATGGTCCCTGGGTAGAGTTATTGAATGTAAAGCCGATCAGGATGGAAATGTGCGAGTGTTGGTAATTCGATGTGGCGACAAAAATCTTGAACGATCAATCTTTGGAGTAGCGGTCTTGCCAGTGGAGCAGGACGAACAAAGTAATAATTGGTCTGCCACAGACAGCTCAAGGTGGGGATACTGTTAAGAATTGGGCTCGCCTCTCCGTTTAAATGCAATATATATGTTTTGTTTTTTATAATGAATTATTTTCGAAAAGACCTGCCTAGTTTTTATGCAGGTATAAATATTGTATCCGATGATTATGCCTGCTTTTCCCGGTATAGACAAAAATATAATTACCACTCTGTGAATAAATTCTCGTACTCAAAAAAATAAAAATAAAAAAAAATAGGTGCAAAGAGAGAGGACAAAACAAAATTGGCACATCAGCTTGTTTTGGTTCTCTCGTATTTAATTTATTTTTTTGTTTTTTTTATTTCGTTGTAAATTTTTTTTGACTTTTCATCATGGAGCACAGTATAACGCATTTCCCCTGAACTGAATTATGAAAAAGTCAATTTATGTCAATTAACACACTACATCTGCAAACTGAGAATTGTTCTGCTCAATATGCAAGATGCAAAAGTGGTTTCTCTCGAGATTCGGTAATGTTCAGCCTTCAGCACATCACTACTTTGTATGCAACACACTGGAGACGGTGGTAATACAATGTCAGTCAAATGTTGAATATACAATCTTCCTCATCGAAGGCAAGGTAGAACGGGTTATGACTCAATCGATATCCAAATACTTTCAAGATAATTTCAAGTATCTACTGAATACCCTCTTGGCGGGTAATTACGAGGAAACACACACATCAGCAAAACCTTACCTTAGGTTAACGTTACGTCGTACCAAATATAAATCTGGTGAAACAGTTCAACAAATAAGAAACCAGGGCCTAGGTACAAAGTTTTTCTAAATCTTTGAGAAATGGAAATAATAATCAAGAAAGGGCGGCGATAGAGATCATACTGATGCTAAAAGCATTAAAATCAATCATGATGCATAGTCTTAAATAAATTAGTTGAAAAAACGATTGCTGACTGATGAATATTTTCCAGAGTAGTAGAAAATACAACAGTACAGCTTCGGAAAAAAGTCAACAGAGAACGCTGTGGAGAGAATGATCAACTTAATAAAGAAAGTATATGTTGGTCAACATCAGTATGAAACATGATAGCAAAATGCGGAAGCAATAGACTGACAGAAAAATAATGCAAATCCAATTGCGTAATCGGTTTAGAGATAATTAATGTAGTAGCAGTTGCATCCATGAACTACCCAGAGCAATACAAATTTTGGGGAATATAAATTTTGACCACATGTACTAAACAGATTTTACGATATTGACTATTTTCTACACTTGTGTTGTTTGTACAAACAGCTCCCACCTTAAATTTTATTTCAACTGAATGGTGTGAAATGTGAAAATTATATATTTACTGTCTAGACAAATTCCAGGTTGTTTTATTTTTTACCCATTTTACACTTGAATTCATCTGTCGATGATCCCATAATCGTTCGGACGAGTATATCCCATAATCGTTTTCACCGTCAAGGTTATATTTCATTCAGTAATATTTGGAAAGGTTATACGAGTATAGATTAAAGGTACATACAATGTTCTAAATTCGTTGTTGGACAAAATGTCTAAAACATACCTTGTTATACCCGAAGTCGTAATTAATAAAGCTTATATAAAATTTCTTCAATTTTGGTTCCGTTTCTTGTGTTTAACTAAAAAGTATTTTCCAATATAAGACTATACACACTACTTTAGGAATAGTTTCTGAAAGTCATAACAGTTGTGCAGTTTATTTTTGTATTAAGTTAAAGGAAAACTTTATGATTGAACTGATAACGAGTAGGGTACGTTGTAGTTGTTGGGATTTAAAATTGTAACTTGATACGACATCATATATAACTGACGAGAACGTTACATGTTTTTCGTTCGTTCATCTTTAAGTTGTACATCTTCAAATCGTTTGTTTCTTCAATCTTGTTTATTATATCAGGTTGTGTATTATTCTAGGAAAAACAGAATGAATATTTCATTTTGTCTGATTTTTTTTTTTTTTTTTACTTTTTTTAACTTTCTGCCTAAAGTTTATGGAGTCGAGTTCAAAAAAAATATATATATTTTTTCGGAGCCATAGAATGATAAAATTATTAGGAAAACACAGAAAGTTGGTGTCTCTCTACAAGGTGAAGAACATTTTTTGTTGTTCTTAGTTTTGTGTTCAGATGAAATTTTTGATTAAAATTCAAAGAGTTTTTATATTTTGTGTGTGTATGTTATATACCCCTAGGGGTGGACACCTATTCTTACACTTTATATGTTGTTTTACTTTCGATTTAATTTTCATGATGAATTTGTTTTAAAAAATAATCATTCCAAGAAAGACGAAATATTTGGTTGGTATTTATTAATATGTAATTCTTAAAATCCATAAAAAATGGATTTGTATACATATTTGATGTAACAGTTTGGTTGGGTTCTACTTTATTGGATTGTGGTATGTACATCTCTATATATTATCATGCCTTAAATATAATATAATCCTAGTATACGTTATAAAATTTGGTATTCCTTCTGTAATCCGCTTATTGTTATGAAATGTAATATAAATTTCAGTATACCTATATCTGGTTATATCGAATAATGTAGGAAAAAAATAAAACCAGATACATCAATTATATGTGTACAACAAAACCCAGTCGAGAAGCAAGTCGGCATCCTATATAAGTCCATTCCATCATCATCCCTTTTATGATATTAAAATGTATGTATTACAAACGTTAATTGGTTTGTGTATACATAAAACGTATTTAGTTATTATGTACCCAGAAGGACATGGAACCCCATAAAATGTATTTACGGTAAATTACCTCAGTATTTTATTTTTATTTACGTTCCTTAGAAAATAAATAACGCATGGTATAAGAAAATAGTATATGTTCATAACCTAAAATAACATTTTAGTTCGTCTTCTAGAAAATCAACCAAAATAGTAGACAAGAAAAAGGATCACCAGCAACAACAACAACGCACATACAAATAATAATAATACGATTTTTAAATCGAGAGAGCAACGTCTGAACTTATGAAAGTTTATGTACCAAATAAATAAAATAAAATTTAATTTAATTTCGCTCTATTTATATTTCCAAGTAGTTTAATATGAACTAAAAATAATTTTTAATATTTCTGTTTGTTTGCTTTATATACATAGTGTGCGCCAAATAAATTTCAATTGTGGCAAAAATTAAAATTGATTTTCTAGTCGTATATGCATGGATGCTGTAAACAAACTTTTGGTTAGAAACTATGATTTTCAAAACAACTGTGGATGTTTATTTATACTGGTAGTTCTTAAAAATAAGTTTTGAAAATATTGCTCCCTGAAATAAAACAAAACTCACTTATATATATATATATATTTTGCCATGGTAGTTCTGGGACTGTTGTTGTTATGAACAGCTTTGAGGTATTATTACGATCTAGAGAAATTTTAAAATACTAGAAATGAAAATGAGACGCTTACTTCAAGTACTAAGGACATGCACAAGAAATTCACCACTTTGTTAACTTTTAAATTGCGAATATTGGTGTAAGGCAAGGAATATTGGTACAGCCATTACTGTATAATAACTGTCAATATTTCAATTTTAAATTAAAAGACTAAATCACTGATTGGAATAAAAAATTTTAAAAAATTTTGCAACAAACAGAACAAACGAAGTTGATCAAAATATTGATCCTACTGATATAGAGACAACCTCAAAGACTTAGATAATATACCAGATATGGCACAGAATTTGCATGAATTTTATTTGCAAGGGGAGCTATCAGCTTGACAAAAAGCGTTGAAAATTTTTTGAAAATATATGACGCTCTCAGGGTACACCAAAGTATTATGGCATACTCATTGAGGTGAGAAACAAAATTACCGATAATACAGTTACAACATTAGAATCATATAACACCCCTTAAACTGGGAAAAACTATCGAAGTACCTAACTCTCCACTATGCCGATAAAACAGACTTGGGGACTTTAGAGGATCAAATGACTACTCTCACCCAGAACACCTCGTAATTGCCGAGTTTTACCAACAGGTATATGATCACTTTTCACTAACTCTAAATAAATTGAGCTCGATGGATACGAGCCAAGAATTAATGAACATCATGACTAAGGCAAACCGAGACAAGGCGTTGGCCATCTTCATAAGAGGTCTTAAGGGACATCTATCACGGTTACTAAGTATGAGAGGTCCGGCAGACTTGTCGGAAGCTTTATCTCAAACTAGAAAATGTGCAGTATAGAATACATCATAGCCTCAGCAATAACTATAACCAAAACAACAAACTTCCGCCCCACCACTTCACTCGAACACGAAACTTCTATCCATCATTACTCTGCAACCCGCAGGTACCACAGGCTTATCCGAAAAATCTTTCCATCCAACTACAACACTCACCAATATTTAGACAAATTCAACATCCGTATACTCAAATACCAAACCACATAATCAATAGAATCTACTTACCTAGGAGAGACGATCTAAGTTCAATGGAAATAGATCAATCCACGAGCTAATCAAGACAAGCTAATTATAAGGATAGTCTTCCGATCTTCAGAGCGAAAATTCCCGGTTAGAATATTATCACGACCACGTGAACGAATATGATAAACAATACGGCCAAACGCTACTGCAATACACGAACACCCAAGCAGATGAATTATTAAGCGAGAAATTGGAAGATAACAGTCCCAATGATGGCGTAAGAATTACGAACCATGAGTTGATCGACCTCTTCGGGTCAGAAAGAAGTTGAAATTATTTATTTTGCCAACACTGCAATCATTTGATTGAATAATTGGGAACGATGGTCTAAAACAACTTCACACCACAATCCATACAGATCAAAATTTTATGACAACATACATCCCAGATAAATACCCAATCCCTGAGATTAACGATATCTAAATGAATGTTGGAGAAAATATATTATTCACAATTGTAGTCACATGGCTCATTTTCGGCCTTAGAAATACACTATCAATTTTCCACAAGAAAACGATGTTCTGTCTATATAGACGATATAAATATTTGTGGCAAAAGTGAACAAAAACACACGAGAACCTAGAAACCTTATTCCGGGTTCTAGAGGGTGCAAACATGAAAATCCAACTCGATAAATGTGAGTTCTTGCAAGATCAGGTTGAATTTATAGAGTTCGTAATTTCGAACGACGAAACTAACCTAAAGAAAATAAATGCCATAACTGAGTTTCCTCTACCAATACAGTCAAAGAACTTAGATAATATCTAAGAATATCGGGGTTCTATCGCATGTTCATTAAAGAATACAGCTCTCAAGATGGAGAGATGGACATGTGTCCAAAAATCTCTCGAGAATCAAGCACGTTGACTTACAACAAACTATAATAAGGTAAAAGAGTCTCTCGTTTGGAGGGTATTGTTAAAATAACAAACTTCCAATACACGCTTCGAGTTTCGCATATTCAGTGCAGTATTATCTCAAGATGTGATCACATTTCTTTCAAGAACATTAAATAAAACTGAAGGGAACTAAGCGGCTAAAAATACTTGCCTTAATTTGGGCTTTTTTCGGAATTATATCGACCACCAACTGCTTGCCGCTGGCAGATGCACTATCAAGGATGCACTATCTCCATCTCTTCATAGGTAAACGCGGTAACTGAAACACATCAACTTACTTTCAAGCAAGACGATGAAAGGTCTTTTCTAATACTAACTCCATTTATTCTCGACACATATCATTACATAACCGAATTTATGACGAATTTGCCGCAAAGCAGCATCAAAACCATGGAACCCTTTATTGACAAAATTCAAGAGATATACCTGTTACATTTCAAAAATTATAAAATTCGATTCTCATAAAAACTAGTTCCAGATATCCCGGAAGAAAATTAACAAGAAGAACTAATCTTATCAGTTCATCAGGTTGTCAGAAAAATCAACACTTGCCACGAAAACAAATATATGATAGATATTCAAACATATCAATACTCCAGCAAACTCCTATCCCGGATTACTCCTACCTATTAAGTCGAAATCCTGCATTTAAGAATAAAAAAAGAGGCGAAAGTATTTTTCATACATAAATTCTTAGTCTATTTTTTAATTCAACAAAAGCAGGCAGTGCGCTGTCAAAAACTACTTGTTTTTTAATTCAACCAGTATAGGAACCAAGCGCACATTTTAGTGGAAAAAAATATTCGATATAATTTCTTGTAACTGCTAGAAAAACGTACGTTCAACTTTTAATATTTTTTTAATCATAGCAGACGTATGTGTAACTTTGATTTATTTTATTATGTGTACAAACAACCTGGCATTTCGTAGTGATATTTGACGTTTCGATTTGTGTTAATTTGTCACCGTTTATGTTTTAAATTTGAATGAAATTAAATTGAGTTCAACAAACAAAATTTCTTATTTTAAGATGATCAAAAATCTATATATGGTATTCCGAATACCATAGAGGGGGTTCCGAATACTGACTTATTTAATTCCAAATAAAAATACTTAAATGTAGTATGTATACAAGTCAAATTATGTATAATAAATAGGTCAAAGCATTTTTTGGACAAAATTATAAATATGTATAAAAGAATTTGATTATATCTTTCTGAATAAAAAAAAATTTGCTTTGAAAATAACATAAATTTTTTTATCTGTACCTCCATACGTACTGATAAAATTTTGTCTAAATTTAGTTAGTTATTATGTGGGTTGCATGCACAAAATTTGTATAGCAGTTTGGCTGCATACATGCATTTTGATTTAAACGGAAAAAATTATATCGAATATTTTTTTCCACTAAAATGTGCGCTTGGTTCCTATACAGAGTAACTTTACTCTGCACACTGTGTTTTTATTTCTGAACTAAAAAATAGACCCTCTGTGTTACTTAAAATGCACTCCAAATAATTTCGTGTCCATCCATGATCGCTGCTATGTAAAGGTTGTTACTTACGTACACGCTAACTGGTACCCTTGTAAATTAGCCCAGAATTTCAACCCAGAAAAATCAAAAAAATGTTATGTATCCCAAATTATACACAAAACAACTCCGAAAAATAAATGGTGGGTTCATCACTGCACTGGATTAGTTGCCGGTATACTCACATTGGCGCTGTCTCACAGTATATAAAAACGAGAAGGAATCGAGTCAAAAGGATTAATATATTATAGTATACAAAAGTGTATACTGATTGAGTCGAGTTTAGAGATACAAATGTAAAACTTAAAATTAATCTCTAAAATAATAACCTTAAAATACTGTATCTTGTAAAATTATAAACTTAAGAAAAATAAACTTATTAAAATCCTTAATTAATAAAAGTGGAATTTTGATAAATAAAAGTAGAATAAAATATGAACGGAAATACTTTTTACGCTATTTGCCGTAGGCACTTGGCGAAACACACTTATACTTAATAAACACATTTTTATTAATCACTTGTTTTTGTTTCGCAGGATATTTTGAATATTTTTCAAAAAGTTTAAAAAATCACTCGATCGATTTCGACTTGTTAGGTCATCATCAGGAGTATCTACTGTATCTACTACTTGGATGTCAAAATATTCAAAATATTCTGCGAAACAAAAAACAAGTAATTAATAAAAATGTGTTTATTAAGTATGAACGGAAAGTTATGTGTTTCAATTTACAAAAGGACTTTGTGATATTTAGTGAAAAGAATGGACGCCTATAACCAAGCCACATGTCGTACACAATACAAATTTTGGCGCAGCCGATAGGACCCCGTAAAAAAATTATAAAATCATAAGACTTGGATCGTTTCGGAGAGTTTACAAACTAATTGAAAAATGCTGTTGTTTTTTCTTTAAAAACTTGGTCAAATACTTGCGGAGATCGATTAAAAATTCTCGAGTCATCAGTTAGCTTGGCACACCTAAATCAGGAAGAGCTGGAATTTATTAGAGAAATCAAAAATCTTATCGCATGCCGGTTGCGATCAAAACTGGAATAACCCAACAAGTAGACGAAATGCTAAGACAAGGAATATTTGAACCAAGCACTAGCCTTTGACATTTTCTGCTCTTAGCCGTCCCAAAAAAATGTAATGACGGCACGCTTAAATGGCGAGTAGTAGTTGATTTTCGACGATTAAATGATATAACGCTAGATCATGTATTTCCTTTACCCAACATCGTGGACATATTGGGCCAACTGGGAAGAGCATCTTACTTCAGCAACTTGGATATGACTAACGGATACCACCAAGTATTACTTGATGATGAAGCAAAACCAAAAACTTATATCAGCATAATCAAAGGTTCCAAGAAGTGCTTACGCAAGTTCAATTTCTGCTGATTTCTGCCTTTCATTGCCTGATCCAGGTAAAGTAAATGCCGTCGTGAACTATCCAGAACCTAATACCTTGAACAGACACAAAAATTATCACGATTTCTTCCAATCGCGATTGGATGTCAAACAAATAAAATCACGATTTTATAATTATGGTGACAGACACAAACCCGATTTTGTAACTCTCCAAACGTTTAAATTCATATTTAATTAATGAAATAAAACAATTTCAATGCGTATTTGCCGATTTTGAATTGCCTCGAATCAGTTATAATAAGTTAATATAAATTAAATGTATAAATGATTTCTGTGGTAGTTAAAAAAATTTAAAATTTAATTTACAATCTAACAATTCTTCTGTATACATTCAATGAAAATGACTTATATGTTCCCCAGCACCCATACAATTCTATTGATTTTTTCTTATATTTCACATTTATCTTCTTCCTACAACCCGATTGTAATAATCTTGTTCTATAAACGCAGTAATCCTGTTTTTCCAAAATCGTGTGCTGACAGACTGGAAAAATAACTACGTAATCTCGAATTCGCGATTAGCTAGTTTGTGTCTGTCTATAGGGTATAAAAGTCAACGTGACGTTCGAGCATTTCTTGGGTTTGTAAGTTACTACGGACGCTCTGTTAAAGATTTTCCCAAAATTGCGCTACCTTTAACTATACTCTTTTCAAAAATGGCGTACCATTTGTTTGGTGTCCGTTCTGTGTTGAACCGTTTAAAATGCTTATATCAATAATCATTAAGCCACCAATTCTACAATTCCCTAATTACGAAAAACCTTTCATAATTACGACAGACGCAAGTGACATAGCCGTCGGTTCTGTACTTTTCCAATATTCTGATTCCCGCGAGTTTCCTGTTGCCTTCGCTAGTCGTAGTTTGACTAATGCTGAAAAACATTATTTGGTAATTGAGAAAGAATTGTTAGCGGTTGTTTGGTATACTCGTATTAAACATTTTCGAGTTAAATTTGGCCAAACCACATTCTTCAGTTCATATGAAAGCTATTACACACGCCATTGCACAAAGCAAACAACAAACCTCACATCGGTCGAATAACAACATAATCCATCCACAGATATTGAATCAGCGGAAATTTAAAAGAACAAGCCATTCCTCCAGCAATTAAAAGTAATCTTAACGTAAAAAAAAACAAGTATAGTAGGAATCGTTGACGCTCATGAACAATCAAAACTTATCAAGGAATTCCATGGTGCTACCGTGGGTGGTCACCAAGGTATTCAGCGAACGTATAAGAGGATCCAAAGATATTATTACTTCCCGAAAATGTCATTTCTATCAAAAAATTTAATTAATCTTACAGTTCATGTCAAAAAAATAAAATTAGCCGTCCAAAAAAAAAAATGCCTATGGCTATAACCTCGACAACTATTAAACCTTTTCAAAGAGTTTTTCTTGATATTGTTGGTGCTTTACTATCAAGTTACCAGTAAAATAAATACATCTTAACGACCATGAACGACCTTACTAAATATGCAATTGCGGTTCCATTACCAAACCAGGAAGCCGATACTATTGCCAATGCACTCCTTAAAAATTGCATATGCATATATGGTTGCCCTCAATCGATCTTGACTGATCAGGGCACCAATTTTATAGGTGCAATTTTCCAAAACCTTTACAAGCTCTTAAAAATTAAAAAAATTATTTTCACCGCTTTTCACTCATAGGCATTCCATAGACAAAAACGGCATAGATTGGGACTCGTGGTTTAGATATTATATCTAGACATCTATCTAAACATATATGTTTGTATACAGTACCACGTCCCATTCTACCACAAAGTGCATGCCTTATGAATTAGTGTTTGTAATATTACCAAACTTACCTCTTTCATTTCATAATGAACCAAATATCGTATACAATTATGAGGACTACCTTATAGATTTTAAACATAAACTGCAAACCACTTATGGCAGAAGCACGAAGTATTGCTCTACAGTCTTAATTGAATTCCAAGACTTATTATCGTTGGTGATCTAGTGTGGCTAAAAAATGAAACCAAAAAAACTAAATTATCAGAAAATTGGTTGGGAGCATACCCGATTACAATCGTCTAAAACTAAAGATGTAGTGCTCCTTTAACCTAAATTAAACTTAATGTAGTAGTTTTAGTTAAGAAAAATTTAATAAGCAATTAACAATTTTATTTTCATTGGATTATTAAACTCGTATATATATATGTACTTAACATTTTCATTTCATGATAATTAATAATAATTTTTCAATGATATATTATAATTTTAGACCACACTACTGAAGTAAAACTTCTAATATATATTTAATATTTATAATATAATATAGAAAAATTATAATATTGAAAAAAAAAATTGGTCACCCTGTGCCTTCTCGAGTGTCACCTAGCCGTTTATGTCTGATGCCACAAGAGGTAACCTTGTAACTTGGTAACTTTTTCAAGGCCAACTTGTCGTAATAGATAATGTTTATGTATGTGTAACAAAATGGACAAAAAAATCATTTTTGAAATCGCTTCGCATAGTAAAAATGGCCTTGAAATATTTTTTATTTCATTTATGTTTGTGTAGTGTGGTTTCATCGAAAATTTGTTTAAGTCGCATTAAAACCTGTATCATAGGCAAATGGGGAAAGAAACGAAGAAAGAATCGGTTTCTGTAATACCTCGTGTGGAATGGAGCTATAATATAGAAAAAAATACATATATAAAATATATCACATGGACGAATTTTTTTGGTCACCCTGTGTGTTCTGGAGTGAGTAAGTGAGTGAGTGACATAAATGTTATAATATAAAAAAAAACAATTTTGGGTCACCCTGTGCGTTCTCGAGTGAGTCAGTCAGTGACATAGAAGTCTATATTATGACTTTCCAATTTTCCAGTTTTTCAATTTTCAAATTTTCCAATTTACCAACTTTCCAAATTTCCTATTTTCATATTTTGTTATTTTCCAATTTTCCAATTTTTCAATTTTCCAATTTTTCAATTTTCCAATTTATCAGTTTTCCAGTTTACCAATTTTCCAAAGTTCCAATTTTCATATTTTCCTATTTTCCATTTTTCCATTTACCTATTTTCCAATTTTCTAATTTTCCAATTTTATAATTTTCCAATTTACAAATTTTCAAATTTTCCAATTTTGCAAATTTCGAAATTTTCAATTTTCCAATTTTACCAATTTTTCAATTTTCCTATTTTTCAATTTTTCAATTTACCAGTTTTCCAATTTACCAATTTTTCAAATTTCCAATTTTCATATTTTTATATTTTCATATTTTCCTATTTTCTTATTTTTTTCTATTCTCCAATTTTCTAATTTTCCAATTTTCAAATTTTCCAATTTACCTACTTTCCAAATTTCCTATTTTCATATTTTTATATTATCATATTTTCCTATTTTCCAATTACCCAATTTTCCAATTTTCCAGTTTTCCATTTACCTATTTTCCAATTTTATAATTTTCCAATTTACAAATTTTACAAATTTTCAAATTTTCCAATTTTTTCAATTTTCCAATTTTCCATTTACCAATTTTTCTATTTTCTTATTTTCCAATTTTTTTAACCAATTATTAAAATAAAATGGTATCAACTAATGTTCCACCTAGGGATTTATGGATTGTCATGGCACATCCTGATACTAAAGGAAAATGATTTTGTTTTCGTTTATTGTTGTTGTTATTGTTTCGTTCGCCTCGTTCGATTACATTTTTTGTAACGCATTTGCCAGCTTAGTCCCCAAGTCAAGCGTGCCTAAAGAAGTTTTACTTCAAAAAACCTATTTGTAATTTTTATTAATTATAGTAATTTAAATCAAATAAAAAACCTCTTAACGAGGTAAATGTTCGAGTGACGAAAGCCGAATTCAATTCACAAAATTTCTGATATCAAATTTGTGCCGAAAAAAAAAACAATTGTAATCGATTTGTCAACGATTTTTCGGAATGTTAGTGCATTCAGCGCGTTGTTGTTTAACATTCAAAAAACCGTTGACAAGTTGTTGTTTTTGACAGCTAGAAAGAAAAATGTAAATAAATGCGCCGAATGCACTAACATTCCGAAAAATCGTTGACAAATCGATTACAATTGTTTTTTTTTCGGCACAAATTTGATATCAGAAATTTTGTGAATTGAATTCGGCTTTCGTCACTCGAACATTTACCTCGTTAAGAGGTTTTTTATTTGATATCAATGATTTTGGCAAGGCAAATAGAAAATGAATTGAATTGCGATTCGTTTTATTGTTGTCAGTTCGACTTTGAGTTCACACACACACGATAGCACACAAGTGGCCGCTACGTGTTATTGTGCCTCATACACAGATGCGCGGCATTGAAATGACCAAAACGAACAACAAAGCCATGCTAATGCAACAAATACAGAAAAAACTACACTATAGATAGTTGTATTAGAATATATGTGTACATCGTATGTGGGCACTAGATTAATAAGTAGTGGTACGAAAGAAAAAAATTAACATGGGATTGTTAGTGTAACCAATACAATCTTCTGTAGTTCGTTGAATATTAGCATCTGCGTTTCAGACTTTGTTCAGAGCTTAATTGTTGTTCGTTTCGCGAAAAACGAATTACGCATACTAGCCCAGTAGTACAAATCAGCGCACAAAGAGCGCATAAACAGCATATAATTAGAGCGCTCAATTTTTACTTCAAGTTGATGCACCTAATTCCATGCTATTCGTATTGTTGTCGAGCGAAACCTCGGCTTTGTTTCCCCTAAAAATTAATTTATCTCTCTTTCATTTCGATTTGAGTATAATATGTAACTGTTAACCGTTGGTTTACCAGAAAAAAATATTTTTTTTAATGTATTTTGTTGTATCAAAACCAAACACAATCATATATTATTGATTGTGTTTGGTTTTGGTTGTATGTACCAAATGTGTTTTGTCATTCAGATACAACTACACATTTTTTTAATTTGTATACTTACTTTATAAGTTATCCATGTATTTCCATCTGAAAAACATTTACAAACGTCTATTACCTTCAGCTGAAATCTGGAGACTGATAGAAATGAAATAACAATTTTTGAAATGAAATTGATAAACAAGAGATTAGGTGGGGGTAAAAATGCAGTGCTTAGAAGAAACCGAAGTAAATTTATTTGTTTTCTCGCTTCGACGTGTGCAAATGTTTCCATCTATTTCATTCTGCTATCAGCGTTTGTTTGCTGGGCTCTCACACAGCTGCCGGCTGTGTGTTACGGAGTGTGAATGATTCGTTCTTCTTCTCTCGATATTCGTCACTCCAGTGGCCTGCGTCTGTGTATGAGGCACAATAGAACGTAAAACAATAGAACGAAACTGTTTCAATAAAAAAATGGAAAACAATAAAACAAAATTGTTTGTATTTAAGAATGATTCAATACGATTTATGTTTGGAAAGTACATATATGCTCTTGGCCTAGAAATAGTAAAGACTTATATTATCTTTTTTATGTTGAAAAGTAGGGCCAGGTCTCATCATTAGGTTCATGTAGGTAGTTTTTTTTATTATGTTTAGCACGATAACCTACGTTCTGGTGTACTGTTTCTAGTGTGTGGAAGACGATTCTATTTCTTTATTTTGCATGCAATTTTTCAATCTTCATTTTGTAGTCTTTTAGTAGATTTTATTTCAGAATCCTTTACCACATGCCACAAACAGGTCATGCCGGGTGTGATCTTATTACACACCCGGTTCTCGTTTATCGGCTGAACATTTGTAGTTTAGTTTTTAGTGTATGTTACAGAGTAGTAAAAATTTAGACCAGATGCATGTGTTTTTGGTAGAAATTCGATTGAGTAATTCAACAATTTTTTTTGCATGTTTCTTGCTGTTTTGTCACTAACTGCATGCGGCTACGATTCATTTTTGACTCCTTAAACAATACAATAAAATATACATATTTTAGTGTGTTAGTTGGAAATAAAAGTTAATGGTAGCTAGCCTCTCGCTGATATTCCATCTTCATGCGATGGGAGGGGAGATAAGATCTATTTTTCAAAGAAATCATCATAATGATAAAAAAATATCGATTTTATGCAAGGAGACTCAAATGTTCAATGTTTTTGGTGATTTTTTCGATCACATCAATTTGTCAGTTTTTTCATTTTTGTTTGTTATGAAAAAGAGTCACTGGTAAAAATTCTCTTAGCAATGATAATAATATGATGTATTTATATTTCGTCGGCTCAGTATTATCTTGTCGTAAGTACCAAAATGTCGTTTTTCAGTTTTTTATACTAGTATTTTTAGTTTTTCTTCCTCTTTCTAAATCTACAATCCATTTTATCCTAGGTTATATGGTTTCTGAGTTACAGAGAATTTATTTATCGTAAATTCACACAACATCATAAACTTTATATTTGTATCGTATGTCACAAATTCTGAAGATACGACAAAGTCGCTAACACACATTTATAATACAAATGTCGTATGTCCAGCATAAACAAATATTTTGATATACGTCCAATTTTTTCTGTCACAAAATAAACCAATAAGATCACAGTACTCCACCACGTGAGCGGAATATATATAAAGGTTAATCGCAATTTTAATTCAGTATCCTGGTTATTATTGAATGGTGCAAATCGCGGTTATTTTTTATTTTCTATTGTTTATTTTGATTTTTTTTTAATATGTTATTTTATTTTGAAACTACTGAATATTTGTTTTTGAAAATAAAAGATACATTCAGACGATGTTTACGAATGTTTTAGTTGCTTTCATAATTTGTACCATTAACAGTCAAACGTTCATTTTTATAAAATAATCTTACGTCTCCTAAGATTTTTACAAATTTTATCGTAAGTCCATAAATTTTAATGTGATTTATGTATTTGTTAGTCAGAAGGTGTTTGTCTTATGAGCAAATTTTTTATCGTAAGTCCATTGTTTGGTACAACTTCGAAAATTATACGACAAATTGGAAAACTGTTCGTGACTTTCCGGAAAAACTAGAGGATTTATCTAAAGTGTAGGAAGTGGTAATCAATATATGGTATGATAGGTTTGGAATTATTCTATTAAATTAAACACTTCTCGATACTATCTAAATAAGCTTTCAAACTTAAAACTCAATTTCCTAAAAGTGACATATTTGGACTTACGACAAGATAATACTGAGGCGACGATTTGTTTCATTGTAATACGTTGATTCACTATCATTATGAACCGCAACGGACCGATATTAGGGTGGCTTTTAAGTTATGGAGGTCAATATCTAAAATATACGAGTTTTCTGGGACAAACGGTTGATGTCATATTGTAGGTGAGATTTGTGACTAATAATCCTGAAAATATGAATCGAAAGTCTTGGGCTCATTTTTTAGCAATTCGGCCTAATGTGGCCGGCCGATTTCGCATTTTTCAGCTTTTTGGCCAAAATGACCCTCCAACCTAATTTTTTGAATTCTTTTTTTTGCTATTTGATAGCTGGCGTCAATACCTTTCCAACGATATGCATATGTCCAGGGTATGTCGAATAAATTCAGCACTGTGGACGTGGCAAAATGGCCAAAAATGGCCATTCAGATGCCGGCCA
Source organism: Nephrotoma flavescens (assembly GCA_932526605.1). NCBI lineage: Eukaryota > Metazoa > Arthropoda > Insecta > Diptera > Tipulidae > Nephrotoma > Nephrotoma flavescens. The sequence continues at coordinate 211,959,903 of OW052221.1, read as the reverse complement.
CGGCCAACATGGCTGCCAAATCAAAAAGTTGTAGAACAAAAGTTGCTTAGTTTTTTAAGTACTACAACCTCTGAAAATATGAGATCAAATAAAAGAGGTACGGACAAACAAACATATATACGAAAGCAAGATTATTTGGTGACGTCATAGAAAAATTTAAAATTGTCATAACTTTGGCCAAAATCATTCGTTTTGGACGTTTGAGGTGTCGTTGAATTGGTATTGACGTCTACAATCATAATTTGTCAGTTAGAAAATAATTGGGGCATTTTTTGGGGCAGTTATACGCGAAAAACTGATTTTTTGGGGCAATTTTTGGAAGGTCATATCTCCACTCAATGTTGGTAGAAATTCATGCTTTTATACATTATTTAGGTTTATTTTTCAAGACCTTTCCAATGGTATATAAAATGATCCTGGCGGCCTCAAAGTGAAAAAGTTCGAAACTTGCTGTATAATATACTTCGTTCGACTTCCAGCACAGTAGGTGCTTTCGTCACTCGTTTGGACTGCCGTCCAAAGTGATTAAATAACTAACATGAATCTCTTTAAAAATTAAAAATAAGATTTAGGTCCCAAAAGATGCGTATAACATCTTGCTTTATGAGAAGTTATTATGCCCCAAATTATACCCAAGACAACTCCAAAAAATAAATGCTGTCCATTTATTTTTTGCCAGCACTGCACTGGATTGATTACCGGTATACTCACATTGAAAATTTGGGCGCTGTCTCACAGTACGTATATAAAAACGAGAATAAACCTTACCTAATATTCACAATATCAATATTCATAAAGTGATGAATTTCTTGTGCATGCACTAAATACAGTTTTACGCCAAAATTGAATTTTACGTAAACTATAAAGAGGTACACCTAAAAACCATGATAAAGCGCCAATAATCGATCTAATTTACGATTCAGACGCTAGATTTACAAATCAATTATTTATGGTATATAAAGTAGCAAACGATTTGCAAGGCCTGTTGATAGTACGCAATTTTTGAAATTGGACGGTAATATTCATGCGGTATTCTTCAGTTTTCCTTCCAAAAAAAAATCGATGTTTATTATAACAATGCTTGTCCAGAAACGATCCTGGAGTCACGGCTTAGTGCGTAACTCTCTTAATTAACTCTATGCGCCTTAAACGTCAAGTGTATATGAAAGCATCGTTTTATGTCGCGATTATCACCATAATTTAAATTGAATACATATAGGATAGCTTATAGTAAGGACGTCCCTGGATCTGTCATCACGAATAAAATAAATTAAACGAAAATTTAAGTCCTTAGTAAATTTAATATCATAACCTTCAATTATAAATTCTTTAATATATCGTTAAAATTAGCACTAACACTAATATTTTAATCTGTGGAAGAAATCACGAACCGTTAGTGTTTTAGATATCACCTTGCATGTTAGATGCAATTTACAAAACTAATACATAACTTAGGAATATGTACATTTTGAAGTTTATAAATTGCATGAAACATTGCATATATGTATGTACGTTTGTAAGAGGAAACAACACTTTGCTATTTTATAAATACAACATAACTTGTAGCGCCGTCTAAAATGCATTTTAAACACGTTTGATGTAATAACATAATAAAAATAATAATTACTCTTATACCATACTCTAGTGAAATATTGACACTGTGCTGAAAAAGCGTACTTGAAAAATTTGTTGTTGAGTGGTTTCTTTATATTTTGTAAGTCAAGGATTACTGTATAGGTTTTTCATATTTTGTAATTTTTATTTTTCACACTTACGTTGGTGTGAATTTATAAATAAATCATAAAGAAATATCGTTTCGCAATTTCACATCGTTTCGCATAACGTATATGTGCATGCCATGTTTTTGAAAAAGTACCTTTTGATAGTTTTTGAAAGTTCAAATAGATTTACAATATAAAAACTATCATTGAGGCTGTTGTTCTGATCTCTTTGTTTGGTTGAACAAAAACTAAATAAATACTAATATCTAAATCTTCGTAGATTTTTGTTTAAGGGTTGTTTTATTTAGGTAATATTTGATAAAAATTATTGTTGGGTTTGACGGCCTTCATTTATAAATAAAACTGGTAGGGGTCCACCAGGGATCTTCAGATATACATTTTTTATATGCCTATCAAGACTACATTTAGAACTTCATGAACTAGCAATTTTCTACTAACTTGAATTACTACTGTTTTTTTAAATTTAGGGGTTCATACATTGATGTTCCGCAAATTTTTGACACTGTTGATTATTTTGGATTACTTATACCACTAATTCAAAAGGTATATCCATTCAGTCTTCTGATTATATTCTTGTGGCCCGTGAGTCGACTGGCCTCGCCGTTAACATACGGCAGTATTCTATGCCTCTATCTACGCGAAATTTACAATTTTCGACAAGTGGGGGTCAAAAATAGCGTTCATTCAGCACAATTCATTTTGATGTAAACAATCGATGTTCCAATCGACCACCCCAAGTACTTATATAAGCGCTTATGGTTTTTGTGTTAACTAAAAGCATTACACATTTGTAGGTTATACTTTGTTTTTGTAATTTTTTGTGCTTTCCAATCAACACTTTAGCCAAAACACGTTTTTTGCAATTACGAGTTTTTGCGGTGGTCGATTGGAAAGCAACTAATGTCGACAATTCATTGATCACTTCACTTTTGTTGTTTTCCCCATTTTGTTTGTCACATCGAATTTACCATTTCATGTGCGTGACAGTAGAGAGCATGTGAAAGTCCATCATGAAACGAGTGACAACCCTGTGAGATTACAGATTTTAAATTCTGGAGATGGTTCTATTTTTTTGGGTAATCCGTAGGTACAGCATGTGTTTGTAGATATGTTTGTTCAACTGTGGATATTTTAAAATAGTGGCAACGTTTTTGCATCTCATTGGGATGTCTTGAAATGAATCATTAAAATTTAATTAAACCCGTACATCAGTATACAAAATTGCTTTTATGTCTATCACATAAACATTTCTGCTTGGGCGGATTGTGGCTATACCTCAAGTTGAAATGCTGAGCCAGTGAAATCTTTGAAAAACTTACAATTGAGTTGAATTACTTCATATGGCTAATATAAAGCTTCCACGGCATTTGCCAATGTAATATTACGATTTTGAAATATACAAACATCTGAAATAGTGTAGGATATTTTGTAAAGCAATGCTTTGCAAGATTGTGTATAACGTAGGAAACAAACGTGGAGGCTGATAGTTTACAATCAATTTCAGTTAACCAGGTCGCTTTATGACTAGAACAGTTGCAAATTGTGAAGTTATGGTATCAAATCAACATTGGTGTTCAAATAAATTTATGTACCATTTACCGCATTCGTACAGCTTAATACATTGATTCTGCAATGCTTTTGCCTTATAATTTGAATGCTCCTTTTGCACGCCCTACTTTCAACATTTTTCTTCAATTGACTCTCATCGATATTTTTGTTTACATACTCAATACATAATGTCACCCGACCAGTGAATAAAGGCTGAGATTTTTGTCTTTGTAAAATTTTGCAATTGACTTAATTCCAAGACGCTTCATATAATTGAGTTAAAGCCACGAAATGTTGATCAAGGTTCAATTTATTTGAATTGTTTTTGACATAATGTCAAAGTTATTTCGGCAAATTGTCTAAAAATTTGATCAAGAACTCCTTTTCTCCAAGATTTGACAAAAGAGTTTCTTAGAATTTGGAATTATTCGTTAAATAAAACGATTTTCTGGTGCATACTTTATGTTCTCATATTTTTGTTTTTCTACGTTTCGAACACAATTTGTGTTCATCATCAGTTTTGAACTATTTTATTGAGTTTGCATGTGGGCTTCGTCAGTTATAGTGGTGGCTGCGTGGATTGGTTGTTTGGATTCGTGTGTTCATTTCGGGTTCGGTACATTTTCATCGAGGTTGGGTTGCCGGCATGTTGGGAGTTTGTGGTTTTGAACTGGTGAAACCATTGAATTTTTTGAGTTGAAGGATGCGGTGGACTGCAAACTGCAGACTGATCAGACTGCGGCGACCGAACTGCAAAAGTGTTGAAGGTGCTTTGAACTTTCATGCGGAGTGTGGTCACGGTGCCTTGGTGAAATGTTGTGATTGGTCGCAAGGTTGAATTTTGTTTTGTGATTTGGTAGCAGTGGGGACGGGGACAGGACAAGTGTGTTTCTTGATTGTCATCGTTGGGGTCGTCTAGGGTGTCACCGAGGAGATCATCGTGTGTTTCCTTTATATTTTGTGCTCCATAAAATTTTTATTTATAAAATTTTTATTTAATAAAAATATTATTTTAATTTTTATTTTGTGACTGCTTTCATCGGGAGTATCATCGTAGTATTTAATTTTTTAGTATTTGTAGAGGCACAGTCGGGGAACTGACGGTGCTTTGGCAATCTTGGATAGTTGAGTGCGTTTGGTGGATTTTTCCTCGGGCCCGTGTATCGTTCATTTAATGGGAAGGCAAGGGTTTTTTGATTGGTTGGTCGGTGAATTCGTCAGTCCTCTGTTACTGGGGCTTTTTGTTACCGAGGTAGTGTGGGCTGAGTACGCACAAACGTGGTTCATTTGTTGCGCTATGGGTATAGGCATGATTTGAACTTTTGCAGTTTTGTTTGTTGCAACCTGATGAGTAGACCAGAGTTTTTTTCGGTGCGAGGCCGGGCTACCGGGGGGAGCTTGTGGGGGTTCTAATTGTATATTTTTTAAAGGCTTGTGTGTATTTTGCAAAATGGCCGTGGGGGCTGCGATTGGGTTGGGGATAGTTAATTTTCTACTTTTTTTGTTGTGGATATATGTTGTAAGTGGGTGACTTCTTTGTTTTTCTGGCTTGGGCAGTCGTGAACATTGTGGGAGGATCAGTTTGTTTATGGATGGTGTTTTGTCTGAGGAAAGACCGAAAAAATCTTATTATTATTTTTTATTATTATTTAATCTTTGCAATCTGTTCTGGAGCCGAAACTATTTCGTGGTTCGCTTTTCACATCCTTACCTTACGCAGTCGCCTGCCAAATTGAGGACATACGGCTATAGGTTTCCGTAAGCATCTGCACATTGCATAGCTCCATGCCACCTTATAGTACTGGCATGTACGATGGTTCATCCAATCAGTTCTGCACTTCGACAGGGGGTCATAGTTGTATTCATTTTCTTTACAGATTGTAATCTGGTGGCGGCCTCAAATCTGAGTCCTCGTGTGGATTCACGCAATGTAATATAAATTCATGTATGAAATATATAATGTGTATTTATATTAATAGGCGTTGTTATCATTTATTGTTATAATGTTTATTTAATTGGTTTATAATTTATGTAATTAAAATCGAACTCTAGAACTTCTTTAACATCTATTTCTAAACCCCCACCAAGTTCTGCATACGTGATTTGGCCATAGTTGAAATGGAGATATGGCCAAGTTCCATTCAGAATGGTCGAATTGTAGAACTTCATCAAAAAGGCAAGTCGAAATCTCGATACAAGTTTATTGGTTCTTAGTTTATTAGAATTCTAGCCCAGCTCTACAAACTAAATTTGAGAATAATCAGTTAGGAAACGGCCCTATTCTATACATTATTGCCAAATCCCAGAATTTCGTCCAACTACAGCTTCGCACACCGACTTTGACCATCGTTTGTTGAGAGACGGCCTAGTTCAAGTGAGCATTATGTTAGAGTGCCAATCCAACTCTGCATACCATTCATAGTGATTGGTTGAGGAGTGTAAAGTTCCTTTGAGCATGGCATAAAGAAATATGCCCTTTAATTATAATAAGTATAATTAGACTTGGTAATTAATCAAATATTTTTGGTAACCAAATTAGTGAAGCATTTGAAATTTTTGCGAAATAAGCTAAATTTATTTGAAATATCCAATCCGGTAGTTAATCTGGCATTAAATAACATTAATGCCTCACTTATTTGTTGCAATTTTTTTTTTTCGTCCAAGTAGCTTTTGACAGGTATAGCAACATGTGGTCTAGCGTTATCATATTGCAAAATATTCTTACCGTGCCTTTTGTCCCATTCCGGTCGTTTTGCAGGTAGAGCTTGCTTTAAAGCCATCAGTTGTCGTCGATAAACTTGTCCCGTAATGGTTTCACGCTCTTTCAGCAGCTCATAATAGACGAATCCCTTCATATCCTACCAAATATAAAGCATCACCTTCGAACTATGGATATTTGCTTTTAGCGTCGACGACTCTTGTTCACCTGGCTTGATCCAAGTTGGTTTGCACTTTGGATTGTCATAATTAATCCACTTTTCATCCCCAGTGATGATGCAAAAACTTCTTCCTTTGTTGTCGTTGAAGCAAAAATTCGCACATGGTTTTCCGACGTTCCATGTTCCGTACTTTCAATTTGTGTGGCACCCAATTTCCCAGCTTCTGAACCAAGCCCATTGCACGTATACGTTGCAAAACACATTCTTGAGCAATATTGAACTCTTCTGCCAATTGTTTTTCGGTCTGACAAGGGTCCACACCAAGCAATTCTTCCAATTCTGTATCTTCAAATTTTCTTGGTCCGCCTTCATGTTCTTCGTCTGTTACGCAAAAACCACCAACTTTAAATCGTTAAAACCACTCTTTGCATGTTGTATTCGATGAAGCATGTTCATCGTAAACCTCCGCAAGCAAACGATCAAACTTTTCTTCAACAAAAAATAATGAAGTAAAACTTCCCGCAAATGCTGTTATTTTAGCACAAAATTCGACATTTTCAATTACATGAAAATAATTGTTTTTTACGCTTTGAACAAATGTCACTAGTAATTATTCAAGCTTGACATCTATCCGCCAAAAAACAGGTACTGCTCGATTGAATAATATGTAAGCAGTGATACTAACGACACCTATCTGAAAAGGCCGGAAATACATTTGTACACCCAATAATATTTCTTTGAAATATTAATTGCTAATTTTCGGGCCGATTCAATCAATCAATTTTTGTTTCGGAAGCCGAAAAGTATTAATATAGAATTATATTTCAGAAAATTTCCAAATGCACATGAAATAATGATAATTTTTTTCTCTGGTTGGTGATTTAGAGAAGCAATTGTTGAAGACCAATACATACCATCGTTATCCATTAAACCTATTAAGCTTTTATCCTACCTATAGTAGATTAGAAGTACATTAGAATTGTGTTGTGCCGTGCGATCGCTAGGTGTCTGAAACCGGGTCGTTCCGTCCCAAAAAATGGGTCGGAATTTATGATTTGATTAGAAATAAAAATGAATTAAAAAAAATCCTATCGGTGTAATTCCTACGGCTATGAACTTTTCTCACCGAACCTATTACTCTTCTCGAGTTGAAAAACGCTACGAACAAAAAAAACAAAGAACATTCGTGAATTATTAATAAAATTTGATGGTTCACAATCCAAACCGATTAACTCCATTTTTTTGACTTTTTCTAAATTTTAATATGAAAACACTTGATTGGTTCGTAACTGTATTTATTCAAAACAAATTTCTGTTATAATAAGTGTTAACACCACCAAATGATAAAATTATGAGCAACTACATTAAGTTGCAATTTACAAGAAATTAAAAAAAACATTTTGGTATTTTCTCATTTTTCTTGCTTTAGGGAGTTAAATTATCGTTTTGGCAAATGAAAAACCAATTAATAAATCCCGAAAAAATACTTTAATTGGAATTATCTATTCGGTATACACTTTCCTTAACCAAAGATTCCACTGTACATCGACCTAGGGCAAAACTTTATAGAAACATATCCTGACGTCCTGGCACCAAATACTGACTATTATGCAATCTAACAGTTGAGAACACAGCGGCCACCGTTATGAAAATGTCTAGCTCTATGAAATTTACAATTCAAATTTGCGATGATTTCACTGATCATGATAGGCGACTTGGAAGCGCACATTGTATCTTCTGATGAAAATAAATGTTAGATAGAGTTCCTAATAGAGCTCCTGATGAAAATAACTGTTCAGATTTTGTTTGAGGGAAATACCATAACCATTTATTATTCTGCAGAGTAAGCAGGTTTCGACAACATGTGCGCTTCATTATTATAATGTCAGCTGACTGAAAAAAATCTGTTCCATGAAAATTATAGTTAGCAGTTTGTAAAATTTAAATCATTTTCAAAAATTTTATTTGTAATACCATATGTTTTTCGATTAACAAACTCTATAGTGTCTTATATTACATGCGCCAAAAACCACCAGCTTCACATGCTTCATTCAAATCGACGTATTAGTTTTCAATTTTTGCGGAAATTTTTTTTATATACATGTTCGGCTTAGATCTGTCTTAAATTTTTGGCACTATTAGGCGCGCAATTTTTTTTTTGAAATTTGTATCGACAAAATTTGTTTCTGATCAATGAAAATGCACTTGCAACAAGCTCAAATGATCACTGGTGATATGATTAAAATTGTATCCAGTTTTATTAGCATACTTCTCGCTGGCCAGGATAAATTTCTAATGATTTTAAAGTATACGTGTACTTGGACAGTATCCGTTAAATTTATGGAATTGTAGTATGTTCCAAATTACTTTTATAAGACAATGCAATAGTAAACAACGTAAATCATTTATCCATGGTAGGCCCTTTCTACCGCCTCAACCGGCAATTTGATTGCCATATTTATGCTGTGTGCTTCAGGTCGATTTTTCGGCTAAATTACGAACTAAACCAAATTTGTCAGAAATGCACAATAAACATTCATAGGTGACAGTAACGTCAACAAAACAAGCTGTGGCTGACTATACGAAATACTAAATTGCCGACTTTTCGTCGATAAAGGAAATATTAACCTTTATGTGACTGAATGGCTACAATTGTACCCAAAAGAATATTTTACTCTAAACTTTTTAATGATACAGTGTACGTAGGTGACTGAAACTTTCTGCCATCTTCAATTTAATTCCTTTTTTTCGTGTCGATTTCCTTGTGGAGAAATATAATTTTTTTTCTCTTTCTACAACAATTTTATAAATAGTTATTAAGTCAAATTATCGGTTAATTTATTATATTTGGGTACAATTCCAGTCTGCTTAAGGTGTCTTTTTATTCAGTCACATAAAGGTTAAATTAAATTAAAATAGTGGAAGATGATATGAAAGTTGCATTATTTGCAAATGTTATATTAAACTACGAAATGTTTAAAAATAAAAAAAGTTCCATTTAAAAAAATTGTACAAATCTGTACACAAAATTCTAGACTTTTCTTTTGGTACATAAAAGCGGCGAATAGCGCAAGGTCATAATTTGGCGGAAAAAATCGACCTGAGGCACACAACATTAGTCATTTCGGCAAAGCTGTAAATAATAAGCTAGTCGTGGCTTCTTCTGCATTTCGGTATATGTAATATGTTGTCACCACCTTAAAACAATCCCGATTAGGAAAGTACGTTTATCACACTCGTCCTCTTTTAACCTTATCCGATTTTAAAAAGGCTCTTTTTAGCAAGTCCTTTTTACAAACAAAAAAAAATAATATGTTTGGCTGAAATTAAGGTTACCTTGCTTCTTAGGCTATGATATCCCATAAAATTAAAATTATTTTTAACACAAGGATAGAATTATTTTGCATAAATTTTACTCAATTTGAAACTTAGAATAGATTATGTTCTTGCACCTAAAATTTATTTTGTTTTATTCAATGAAAGTTATTCTTATTTTCTTCAGTTTCTTTGTGCTATTCTATTCCAAATAGAATGAAAATAAAAAAATATTTTTAAACTTCAAAGCATAAATAGGAAATTAGACTTTCATTAGACGTGAACGGTGGGGTCGGCAACTCTGCGCTGAGTTTTGTACTCCAACAGAGAGAGGCACTTTGTTGTGTTTATTAGCGTCGCTGATCGTAATCAATCAAGAATATTCGCCTTGCATCTATAGTATCTGGGTGGAAACCAACTGTTGGTATGACTTTAATGTCATTTTTGGTTTTGTTTTCCCAAAATATATTATTTATAAGGAAAAATAGGGCTGTTGGCACAAACAAATTTTGTACGATTAAAGTTTTTGAAATGACAATCAATGTCGAAGAAGGTTATTTTATTGAAAATGAGCAAGCCTCGGGATGTCAAGCAGCATACTTTGATTCAAATTGTGCTCAACCGGAATCACAATAAATAAACGAAAAAAAAAGCGAAATTTATAAATCCTTGCGAATCACATTTATTAAAAATAATTCAGTAGTCAGCAGTTCAAAATTATTTCATATTTAGGTATCTGGCAATCACCAAGAGTAAGCAAATTATTTGATGTAAATATAACATCTGTGACCCTATTCTGGTAATTCCTTGAGAATAGGCAATTGGGGAAAGAGTTTACATAGGTTTTTCAAAATAAATTTGTTTTTTTAGTCTACTGAGGAAAAAAACTTGACGTAAAGTTTTATTAATTGGGAATAATATTTCCATAGCGAAACTGGTCGACACAGATTATCAGATAAAATAATTGTTAAATGACCTAAAATCTAAAGACTTTGTTGGCTGTCACATGGTTGACAAATTTTAACCGAAATGGCACAACTTGTAATGATTGGAAAATTAGTTGAACACGCTTAGGTGTAAACTGAGTTTTTCAATTTTGTTTCTTTGTGCAGTATCAAAAATATTGATTATTTCTAGACCATCTCCCGGGCTGCTATAAGCATCACATAAAATTATTAATGGACTACCAATTAAAAAGCGAGTATACATAGTTAAAATTTGCTGCCACTGATGTATATCCGTGTTCTTGCCATTCTGATTAAAAGCTACAATAATCCTAGTGTTCAGTCCGACCAAAATGATAAAAATTATCATGATATTTTTTATCAGCTTTTGTCATAAAACGCACTCATTTATCACAAAAAAACCAAAAATATTTTCGATTCTGGCTGTCAAAATTTATACATTTTATTTCTATTGTTATTGTGCTATGATTTTATATGGACAGGAACAACATTTTGTTCAACTTTAATGTTATTTCGTATTAACAATAATACATTAAAAACAATGTAGTTCAAATCAGTGTCTGGGGAGTATACTCAAAAAAATATATTGTTTGTGTATGATTTGTGTGTGTAGCTTCTTTTCTGTGTTTTTGTTCAATCTTCAATGTCCATTTCATTTCCTCTGATGGCGGCCGAACGAAATGTGTCTCGACTCGAGCCTCAGCTCAAGTTAAAAATGAGTGATATAAAGCAAATTGTTGTTGTAAATTATTGTTGTTGTTGTAATGAAAATGTGTTGTACCGCCTTTTTGAGATCACACATTTTTAACTTTTAACTTTGTTGGCTCGGCTCGAGATTCGAGAGACATTTCATGCGGCCGCCTTGAATGATAGATTATTTGCGACGTTGTGTGGTTAAAATTATTCGTGTATTCATGAACTGGGCGAAAATATGATTTCCTCTACACATATAAATGCCATCTAAAAACAATTTGTGAAAGTTTTTAGCGCAATCAATTATCTGCAAATCTCTGTAGTAAGTTATAATTGAATGAATGTTTAAATGTGTGAATTACTATGTGTACTCCCCGGGTTTGTTTTATTAGCTAAGAAAAGATGTGAAGTATTAAACTATTCTGAGATACACTTAGGCATTAGTAAATAGTAAATTTTTGTTATGACAGCGCCAACAATGTTTTGACGTGCAGAATCAATTTATAATTATTTTTTCAATTTGGTTGTTCACTCGGGTTTGACATAAAATTATACGGAGTGAAGTTAGGGTCACAAAAAATGTCAAGATAAATTTTATCATTTTGGTCGGACTGAACACACCAAATATATCGTCTGCATGTCGATATTTTTTTCTAGCATACTATGGTAAACAGTTGGTGTAAATTTTTTCAAAAATAAAATGAAATTGGGAATATTTTTCCGATCCAATTTCGAGACGGAAAAAATATTTCCTAAATTATAAAAATTTAGATCAGCAGGTCGATTCTGGTTTTCCGATAGGAAAAGGAATTAGGAAAAATAGTTACATAGCGTTTTGGTCAAAAATATCATTTACTGGCCCTACTGTCAACTGTGACATCATTTTTTCCGTATCGAAATTGGATGAGCAATTTAATTTTGTTTTTGAAAAAATTTACACAAAGTGTTTACCATAGTATGCCAGAAATAAATTTTTGTTACAAAAATACTATGAATATATTTTTCCTAATTCCTTTTTCCTATACGAAAGCCAGAATCGACCTGCTGAAAGTAAATTGACTTTTTATGAAGCATCAAACTGAAGTGGTCATTTACAAGAGCAGTGTAAAACATACAGCTTTAATGAAATTATCTAAATTTAATGGAGGTTAACATGGTTTAACATGGTTTTTTGTTTGGATTTCATATGCATGTGATAATATATCAAGGAAGATATTTTGATGCATGATACTACAAACTGCAATATTAGACAGGTTCAGATCAATTTCACTGTACCCTCTTAAGAACGACGTTTTGTATTGATGACTATGTTTGTGCTTTCTATTATTTGTAGGCTAACCTGCGATTAAATCCTTTTAGCGATTTTATTGATATTTCATACTAATTTTATTAAAGTTGGAAGCGAAAATCATAGATTGTCCATTTTAGTACAAAATCTTTTTTAATTTTTACTCTTTTTTGCATAAAAATTTAAAGAACTTTATTAGTTTTATCCAGATAAACTTTTATACTTCTCAGAAGAAATATGTTTGCAAAATTGCAATTATGGTTCTTTCTATTCCACCTGAAAACATAAATTTTTTACCAAAATTTTACTGTAAAATGTGACAAAGAGAAGAACTAAAATTTATATTAGAGCGACTGAGAAACAAGATTTGTATTTTTTGGTATAGGTTTAGATTTCAGTGGTTGACACTTAGAACAATCTTGACACATTGTGATTAAACGCATTCACGCCACATCATTAACTCATTCATCTATTCACCTACTCACACAACTACAGTATACCACCTGCACATTGCAAGCTTCATGTCAACTTGTACTGGTACATTGACGTGGACGGTGGGTCGACGCTTAGTTCTGCACTCCATCAGAGAGTGTTAGTTGTGTTTATTAACATCACCGATTGTAATCGATGATGAAAATTTTATGGTATAAAAGTTGGGAAAATTTTGACATCAAAACTAACCTATAAAATTACATAAAAATATAAAAAATCTTTATTTTGAAAGTTTGACAAAAATTTTGTTTCCTAAAAATTACTAAAAAAAACTGAAAATTATTTTTGTGATGAAAAATATAGGCTGTGTCAAATTAATCATTGGATAATTTACCAAACTATCTAAAAATTGTGTTGCTCTAAATTATGTGAGGATAAATTTTTGACAAGTTCATAAATAACCTAAAAAAGTCAAATCTAAAGTGAAATTTATTCAGCAGGCGAAAAAAAATTGACAAAATAAAAAAAAATTGAAGCTGTCAGATTTTTTAACCTAAAAATATTTCCAGGACCAGTCCAGTCAAATAATTACCTATACTTATTGTGCTCGTTACTGAAAATGGATGACAAATTCCTCAAGAGTGCGGCCTGTAATAATTTACAATTTGTTGCGAATTATATGTATAAAAGTTGTATCAGCAATGACTGAAAATATCAAAATTACCAAAAACTTTTTTATCAAACATTGAAACCGGACAACAACCGCAGTGATTTGGAAAAGGATGATTCGGATTCAAAAGAAAAGTATAGTACGATTAATCATTTGAAAACTGTCAAACGGACAATTATAATTAAAATTTTGAAAATGTTGAATGACGTCGATCGTATACAGTTTGTTCTCAACTATATCAAAGAATTTATTCTGTGACTAAACCGAGGATTTGTCATGATTTGATGACACGATCGAATGGCAGTTTATGAAAGCAAGTAAATCTCAGTAAAATATTATAAAGTTTTTAACTAACATCAATTTCGTTTTACTTTAGTTTACTATATGTTACCCTTCCAGCCAAATTTCATCAAAACATTGTGATTTAATCTCACACATTTTGGCCAAAATGAAATTTCGTCTCCAATATCGATGCTGTCCAAAGGACTAGCAATTTGAAAGTTAATTAGTTTATGGTCGATACAATTGATTTATAAAATTATTTTGTGCCGCCAGTAAATTTCGATCAAGACCAATCTTGGTAACATTCTGTGTCCTACACGCTGGTGAATTATGCCAAGAAGACGTCCTGCCAGGGCAACCAGTAAAAAAATGTCACTCACCCTTGATGAATTAATTCTGATTGCACACGCGGGATTTGCAGCGCGGTTTTTGGCCCTGAAAACCATTGGACGGCACAATTATTAAATTTACCACTAGATAAACAAGGTGATGAAATTGTATCCCGCCAGGCTAGTTGGCAGATTATAACGAATACAATGAAGATGAATTATTTGACGAACAGGATGATGGCAATCAAGTTAAATCGAAGGAAGGAGACTCCTCGAGCAGTAAAATATTTTTTCTATATATTGTATTTATTTTTTCATTGCGATGATTTTATTTTGTACTCTCGAATGAGCAAATATCATTATTTAAACAGGTATCGCACAATGGAAATCTAGGTATTCATTTAGTTTGACTAAATCTATAACGAGCATCGTATTAATTGTATCCCGTAATTCTAAAGGTAATCATTTTTCTAGTGCTATCCTCGTTTGTTCAGGTTCTTTGATGGCCTGCTCCTCAAACTTTAATCGATTTGCAATTCGATGTACATGTGTATCAAGTCGTATCCTCGTAATTTGACTCCATGTCACTTTCATACGAATATGCGGCATTTTCGGACCAACTCCAAGTAATTTTGCGAGGTTGCTGTGTGTCGTTATGAAAAGGGGGCTGCTAATTGACCTTAAAATGGCATTAAATCCATTAGACAATTACACAATTAATACTTTTTAGCTAAAAAAAAAGGATTTGCGATGTTTTCATAATATCCATAGCTTTATTTTTATAAAATGAAACCGAGGAGACTATTTTTCGATAGTGTTTTTTTTCGATAATATCGTTAGTATATGACTGCATTCATCGAGCAATAAATATATAAGAGAAGTCAAGTAGTGCAAATTTTATAAGCAGGGGCCCTATTTCTGAATACGAATACGAACAAAAATTGTACGAATTCGTATTATTGGTATTTTTGAATACGAATCCGTGCAATTGTAATACGAATTCGTACCTACTTGATACGTTCACAAATTTCCCTTATTTGACAATACGAATTCGAACAATTTTTGTACGTTCATGAACTAATTTTTGTACGATGAATGTTTAGTTAACGACTCCATAGAAAAATCAAAAATTTCTTTCAAAATCAAAGAAAATCTTTTATTTTAAAACGTAAACTAAACATGGCCTTATAATTTGTTTACGCCAATTTAAATGAGAGTATGTACATATATGAAATTAAATAAATACATATATGAAATTTTCGTAGTCAGAGTATTTAGCACGTACTACAGTTGATGACCGAATATAGAACGGGGTCAAGGGCACTGTTAAAAAACCCGAGACCATAATCCAAAAATGATATTGAAATATTTAATAACACAATTTATTTACATATAGTAAAACCAAAACCTAACCTATGTAATATTAATTTATATTTAAAACCATTATAAAACCAAATATAATGGGGCACTATCACACAACAAGAAATTATTTGGTGGTAGAATTTTATATTCCATCCTAACAATTTTGTCGGGCACACAAAACTACAAAATATTTTGCTTCCACAAAACTCTAATTTTATTTCACTATTTGTTTTTATTTATATGTATTACAACTTAAAAGAATCTCCAAATCAAAAGTGATGCTTATTTGAAAACCTAGAAGAAAAATAATATTATTATGTACATCCATTTCAAGTACAAACCAAAACGTCAAAACTCAAAATAGTGTCCAAGTCGTACAATTTTATTGCAGGTAAAACGATTTAAAATAAATTTCCCTTATAGCAAGGACACACACCAAACAATTACGTACGATCGTATTCAGAAATACCAAAGTATTTTCGTAACGGATATCATTTTCGTATCGAATACATTTTCGTATCGTATTCAGAAATAGGGCCCCTGGGGCCCTATTTCTGAATACGATACGAAAATGTATTCGATACGAAAATGATATCCGTTACGAAAATACTTTGGTATTTCTGAATACGATCGTACGTAATTGTTTGGTGTGTATCCTTGCTATAAGGGAAATTTATTTTAAATGGTTTTACCTGCAATAAAATTGTACAACTTGGACACTATTTTGAGTTTTGACGTTTTGGTTTGTACTTGAAATGGATGTAATAATATTATTTTTCTTCTAGGTTTTCAAATAAGCATCACTTATGATTTGGAGATTCTTTTAAGTTGTAATACATATAAATACAAATAAATGGTGAAATAAAATTAAAGTTTTGTAGAAGCAAAATATTTTGTAGTTTTGTGTGGCCGACAAAATTGTTAGGATGGAATATAAAATTCAACCACCAAATAATTTCTTGTTGTGTGATAGTGCCCCATTATATTTGGTTTTATAATGGTTTTAAATATAAATTAATAACTGGTTAGGTTTTGGTTTTAAATATAAATTAATTGTGTTATTAAATATGTATTTCAATATCATTTTTGGATTATGGTCTCGGGCTTTTTAACAGTGCTCTTACCCCGTTCTATATTCGGTCATCAACTGTAGTACGTGCTAAATACTCTGACTACGAAAATTTCATATATGTATTTATACTCTCATTTAAATTGGCGTAAACAAATTATAAGGCGATGTTTACGTTTTAAAATAAAAGATTTTCTTTGATTTTGAAAGAAATTTTTGATTTTTCTATGGAGTCGTTAACTAAACATTCATCGTACAAAAATTCGTTCATGAACGTACAAAAATTGTTCGAATTCGTATTGTCAAATAAGGGAAATTTGTGAACGTATCAAGTAGGTACGAATTCGTATTACAATTGCACGGATTCGTATTCAAAAATACCAATCATACGAATTCGTACAATTTTTGTTCGTATTCGTATTCAGAAATAGGGCCCCAGGTTTTTCCGAGGTTAATCTTATTTTATAGTTTTAATATAATTATATACACAAATTTAATTTTTTTCTATATTTAATCCATATATACGTATCGTAAAAACATATCGGCATAGTTATTTTATAGTATATTGTTCTTGTTGGGCTTATACAGGTTGCCAAAAGTAAAATAGATTAACCTCGGAAAGTCTACATGAGTCCTCTTATATATATTTTGCTTTATGCTGCATTCAATGTGACGATATTATAGAATCAAATAAAAAGTGGATAAATATTAGTTTAGGAAATGTGAGTTACAATTAAAATATATTTTATATTCGTGTTATTAAATTAATTATTTGATTATTTTTTAATATTCCTAATACGACGACAACAAATGTTGGTCAATTCGAAATTTTAGTCTCTTGAATGAAATGGAGTGAGGTATCAGCGTGCTTAAATTCTGATTCTGCAGGTCCTCCAGAGAAAACCGTGGACGGTTGAAAAAAAAATGAGGTTATGTTTAAAATTTTGTAATTTGAATCTATTAAATACCCAACTATCACGTAGCCGTTTTCTTATAATGTAAGCTGGTGTTTACTTCTTCTTCTGAGTCATCGTCATTTTTATTATTATAACAAAATTATAAATAAATTTCATTTAATAACTTCAAACAAAAAAAAAATGACGATTTTTCTTTGACAGCTAAACAAAACTACAACATAAATACTAGCTTTTTTCAAAGTTATCGAATCTCTCGTCGAACATTCGTCTCGATTAGAACATCCTTTAGAACATCCGTCTGGATTAGGTGAGCTGGCAGTAATCCGTATTCGCGTAATCGTTGCATGGTCGCATGAGTGGTTGCATCCTTTGTTGACTCGAAAGCATCAGTGCGATTAAAACGTGGTACCGAGGGTATTTATTCATGATCATCGAAACATTTATCATCACAACCCCAATCATCAACTAGCGCTTCTCGATCAGCACGCATCTTTCTTAAATTTTCGAGAGTTTTGGTCCAATTTTTGAAAATTATGTCATCAAAAGTGTTGACGAACCGAGCATAAAAATTTATAAAACTACCATAAAAATAAAAAAAAATAAAAGTTTGCTGAAAGTGGGGATTTTTTTTAAGTTTGGTTACCATAAAAAATACCTGGTTTGATATTTTTTATTTATAACTATGGCACAAAAAAAAAATCTAACGTACACACAGGGATAGAATCTACATTTTTATCTCGTTCTAGTTTTCTGCAACATAAAAAGCTGTTGTTCTTTTTCTTTGCTAATTGTCTTGTGGAGAAGAACGGGATTGCAATCATTTTAATAAAATATTTTGTGAATTAAGTTGTTTTATTTGTACGATTATCGTAGATGGTTTCGTGGTATCATGTTTTATAACATTGACGGTTAGAAACACAGAAAGGATCTAGAGTGAAAATTTCATGTGGCTAGGGAACGAACGGCTAAATAAATAAGTCATAATTTAAAATTAATTTTCTAATAATTTTTTTTAATTTTTATGTTAAAATCAGATAAAGAATATTCTGAACTGTGTGGAAAAACGTTGAACCGTAAATCGAATATAACCGGCCAGAGGTATCGTCCAGCAGCAAGGAGTTACGTCAGTAGTAATAGATTCAATTCAAACAATAGTTTACCTCGAATTGTATAATTTGTATGTAAATTATCCAAATAACAATAATTAGTTTAACCTATAAATTGGGTTAATGTTACTAATTCCAACATAATGCAAATTTTGTTACTTTAAAAGTGCCAATTTAAATTTATGTTTTTTAGTGCTATTTAAATTCGGCGAATGTTTCAAAATTACCATTTTTTCAGAAGTATACAATTTTAATTCTAAGGATAGGTTGGACGTATAGTTTTTCCACAAAATAATAGAAAAAGGATGGATTTCATTCTTTTATTTTTAACCGTGATATGCATGCCATTCATTTCACCAAAGTTTACTCTTTCGCCCTATTGGCCATATACCAGCAAGTAATTCAAAACAATTGTATTCGGCAAAATCAATTAAAAAATTTCCGTCTACAAAAAATATGCTTGTTCGCCTTTGTAAAGTTCCCACGACTATCTGTAAAAAATATTAGAATGGTTAAAAAGTAACCTTCTATTTTCCTGGTCCGTCTCATATAGAGACGAATATAATAAATTTCCAAATATACCAAATATTTGCATATTTTAAAATTAATGAAATGTTGAGTAAAATGCGAAATGTTAAGTAAGTAAAACAGCCAATAAAAAGTCAGCCAATAAAAGTTCAATAAATGTTCTTTCTGCTTCGACGGGCGGTGGAGTATTTAAGACTTCTTACACTTTTTTAAAATTTCACTCCGACATCCTTTTGTCAAATCCTATGCTTACTGTAAGCTTTGCGTGGCTTATTTCCTTGTTTTAATTATTTGCTTACAAGATGTGTACATCAAAGATATTTGGGCTGAGTTAAAAAAAAACTGAAGTAATCAATCGAATATCGATCATAGCACACGAAACTGTAATTTTAAATTTCAAATTTTATAAATATAATTTACCTCTTTCACGTGAATTTGTGATACGAATAAAATTATATATTAAATTACAGAAGGGACCGATTACCGCAATTCCAGTGAATTTTACAATTTATGATAAAAATGGTTACCGCGGAAAAACGCTTTGATTAATATTGTATGTATTTTGCCTCCCAATCCCAAATCAAATTGCCTAAAAAAGTTACCAGGTATCATAAATTTATTGTGACGATAAAAATTTAAATGAAAAAAAATTTCTCAGAAATATATAAATATTTGCCTTTAGAATTCAAATTAATTTTTGATTGGTCATCTAAATATTATATTCAATGCATGCCAATGTGAAAATAAAATAACCAATTTTTTTGGGTTTCCACTAAAAAATTCTAAACTCACAAAAAATGTATAAAATTTAATCATATTTCGAGCGTAACATGGCTCATCAAACAAACAACAAGATTTCCGAGTGAATTGTCTACCTTTTTGTTATAAACGCAATGGTTTTAGGATTAGTGAAAATAGCTCGATATAAAACAAACGTAATACATCACAATTGACTATATAGCGAGTAGAATATTATTAGCATATTTCCAAGCTAAATGTGTGAAAAACAGACTAATCGTGTACACAAAATTTAAAATTCAAATTATCCAAATGACTATCTTGTTTCTCTTTCGTCTTAAGTATTTTGTTTTTTTCGTTATCTTCGAAGAATAAATTTCGTATATAGTTTGTGATTTAAATTTTTTTTTCGAGTGAAAATTTCCATTTCCAACCCGATATACGAATATGAGCGACATACACACACATACTATATCCTCGGTACACAAATAATCCAAAAAATAAACATTTCCTTCACAAACATCTTATTATTTATAATGCAATCAACAATAAATATTACAAAATAAATAATGGAACACACACACACACACGCCCAAATACAGATGAAAATTCAAGTACTTAGGTATAAAATTTCCAAAAAATATATATTAAAGCTCCTTTTTGGTTCGTATTTATTAAAGTTATTTTATTGCCCAAAAAGGATAAGCAGCACAAAACTCAAATCAAAAATATCGCATTACAAAGTGGGAGAAATGGATAAAAACCTTTCACGCAGCACAATATTTTGTTGTTGTGTTTTTGAAAATTAAACTCATTAATTTTACTATAATTACACAATCCGGACAATTTAATCCTTTTCCGAATTAAAAACATAAAACTTAATACTTCCTTTGTTGTTATATTTAAATTTTTTTTGTGTTACGGAGGAGCTAAAGAATTAACCATTTTAGGAATAAGAAGAATATAAATAAGAAACTCATCTACCAATTAAGTTAATGATTTTTAATTTACCATTTCTCGTAATTTTTATTTTATTTTTTGTTATAATGTTTTATTTTTATACTGTGTCTCACTTTACATCCTTTATCCTTATTTTTTTTTTACTTTCTCATAAAATTTTATGTTTTTTTTTTGTTAAATTTATTCTACATCAACATAAAACTTAATTTTGGAAAGGTAAATACTTTTTTTTCGGAAAAGTAAATTATTTTCACTATTTTAACTTTACACACTGTACACAAATTTTCACTAAACATTAAGCACTAAAGACATTTCTTTTTCTTCTTTTTTTGAATATCATTTTAATTTAAATATATAAATATTTTTATTAATTTAAATTAATCACTATTTATCTAAACTTTTTTCTTATTACTTGGAATAAACTTAAACTTCACTAAAACAAAAATAAATAAAACTATAAAAACCAATATTTATTTGCACTTCGGAGAACCCAAAAACAAAACTTTTCTAAAATATTTTCTCTATTTTATTCCGTTATTTTCAATAAATTATTCACCCACCAATTATAATTTTCCGAAAATTATTTTTGTGTTTAATTATAATTAATTAAACAATTTTTTTTAAGAACTTCCAAATCGAAATTAATATTATTTTAAAATCAATTTATTTTTTTTTTCTAATAAAAAAACACTGGAAAAAATCGCGATTGATAATAAATTTTTATAAAATTTTTAAAACCGTCATGTTAACTGGGCGGCATACCGAGCCCCACTGATTAAGAAAATTTGGTAGACGTACAGGCGCTATGAAACAAAATATTTTATTTTATAAAAATAAATTAAACAAAAAAAAAATTTTGGTATAAATACGAGGAAACTAAATTTTGCAAGGGGTAAACTTTTCGTGAAAGCTTTATTTCGCATTTGAATAAAGTGGCCGAAAAGCTTTTCGAGTGAAATATTTTTTTGGAGAGATTTTTACGTTGATTTTTTTTTTATATTTTATCGTAATTTGGATTGTGCGCAGTTGGGATCTCTATTTTCTCCGTTTTAAATTACACAGATAGTTTCGTCTAGCTTATTTTTGATTTTTCGTGTTAGTTTTCTAATAAACAGGAGTATGGGAGGCTTATCTAATAACAGTTAAATGAAATCAAACGTGTTTGTTTTTTCGAAACGTGAAATACAATTATTTGTATAGAGCTTTAAAAGTATACACCGACCAAATAAACCCGCCTTACCGGTTTCGAGCAAGGAGTGGTCGGTTTAGCGTACACCGCCAAGCAGTAGCAGTTTTTTCGTGTATTTCTACTTTACAATCGCAAAACAAATTTAAATTTAAAAAAACTGTATCAATTGGCATGGCAAAATAAATCTAGTAACCATATTTCTGGTCGAAAATAATTAATTTGCGACCGGATAGAGGATACACCCCTTAGAGGTTCACAATTTTAAATTAAAATAGCTACTAGCTTTATTGGATAGATAATTTTATGCAATTAATGCTTGAATATGGTTTCCGCCGCCATCACGCAATCTGAATATCGAATTTTCACACACTTTTCGCAGCAATTACGACCGTATTTCGCTAATAACTTGCCAAATGTTGTGTTCCTAGTGTTCAATCGTCTCTGGTTTATCGGCGCAGACAAGTGACTTAACATATCCCAAAGAAAATAATCTTATGGAGTTAGATCACACGATCTTGGTGGCCAATTAACAGCACCAATACGTGAAATTAGTCTTTCACACGATTAGGCTTAATTGCCGCCCAATCGCTACTTTATCTTCCAGTGTATGCAAATTTTCAAAATAATTCATTCCACGCTGAATGATTGACTTGCTAGGCCCATGATTAACATCAAAACAGTTACGTAATTTTCTCCATGTATTCACAATTGAACAATTGTTTAAATAAAATGTTTTAATAATTTCAACACGTTTTCGTAGAATTAGATGATTCATAATAAAATGTTATCGACCACTCTCACCGACTGTAAAATGCGAAATGATGTCGTTCATAATAAATTGGGGGCCAAACAAAATCTATCTGGAATATAAAGCATCTGCTTATGTATGGATATGTAAAGCAATACTGCCAAGTTAAATATTTTTTAGTGTCCAATATATTGATATGACGTGAGATTTTGAAAAAAGTTTAAAGTCCTTTCTTCTGTTGCACGTTAGGCCATCTTGCATCTTAACGAGCTGGGTTTGTGCCAGGCTTATTATGTAACGATTTCCAACAAAAAATTTACTAAGAAATTCTTTTCTTTTTCTGTTTCTACTGGGGTTACCTGAGACTTCGGCCACTGTCACAAAATAGTGAAGACCATCCTTAGTACAAAGTCTATTACCCTATTTCAGTACGAACTGAAAAGAAGTTTCGTACGTGACGTACATAACGATTTGGAACAAAAACATGTCTTCTGTGGTTATTTTCAAGGAGATTTCCTGAGACTTAGACTACTGTCAAGAATAAGGGTAGGTCCTTTTGAATCCAAAAAAGAAGCGAGTAGAAGAATCGTAGCAGACTCAGTACGAGAATGCAACGATTTTTAACAAAAAATTTACTAATAAAGTGTCTTCTTTGTTGGTTTTCACAGGAATTACCTGAGACTTCGGTTTATGGCACAAAATTATGTAGGAAGGAATTCAAAAAATGTAGCCCCATTTATATACTAAATGGAATAAGGTTCACGCAAGTACGGGAATTTATCGATTTTCAACAGAAAAATTACAAAGAAATTTTCTTCTGTGGTGAATTGCGACTTGTGGCACTGACACGAAGTAGTGTAGATCATCTGAAATAAGAGTTGTAAGATGTACATATATCTAATATGTGCGATGTGTTTTTTACAATCGTCTTTATGATGTACACAATTTCAAAATTAGGAAAATGATCGGTTTCCTGATAATCGTTATATTTATGTGGATTAAATATTAGGCAGACCCATGCAGAACGGAAAAAACGGTTTTTGACCAATGCATAAAATTGTATTAAACTTTTATATTATGCTACTGGACTAATGTCGGTTTTTATTCAAATATTTTTGGAATATTTAGATGTTATACATTAATTTTTAGACCTGCCAAAAAGATATAGAAATCGTCAAATGCAATCAATAAGCTATACAAATTTCTCTATATTATGCCAGTTACTGAGTTTTGTTCCTTACTTAAGTTTTGTATACATTGGTCGCTTTCAAGACATCCAACAGATGGAAACAACGACCAAGAACTCACTAAACTGGGAGACGGAGAACTTTTGGATAAAAATATCTATAAACTAGTTGCAACTGACACCTTAATTGTTTTAACATTAAAAGACGATATTTGAGCATCCTGCAACTGTTGCAGTTAATATTTTCGCTTGCCACTTAAAAATCAAAATGATTTGAAGTTTCTTCTTATAAACAGCTACCAGCAAAATTTCCAACGACACATTTAAGAATTATTTTTGTTTTTTTGATGTAAAATAACCCCGAAAAATTTCCAAAAAGCATCAGTTTGTCAATGGTTGAAAGCCAAAAGCTTTCCAACGAAGAGAGTAATATATTGAAAAAAGATATTAAGAAACAGAACGAGAAACGATTCAGGTTTTTGAATTCGTGTAGTATATTTAATTGTTCTGACTGCAGTTGGACCTAGCCCGATTAACCTAGCTAACAATCTATGTATATAAGATTTCAATTTTGATCCATTGAAGAGATGGTTTAATTTTATCTTTTCCACCACAGTCGAACATCCACGTACAAATGTGTAGGTATAAACGAAGTAATTTTGGCATTAGATTAATAGTTGATGTACATTTTGTTTTCTTTAGGCCGAAAGTACGCTATAAAGATCTTTGACAAAGGTGTTTTATATCAATTTTCTTTGATAGTGTAATATGCATGTTTTATAAAACTATCACTTTTATAAAATATTTTATCAAATTTAGCCTCATGCAGGTAAATTTGATAAATTATTTTTAACATATTGCTTATTCAAAATGGGGACTAAGTACGGACGGCAAAAACCACAAACATATTAATTCAAGAATATGAGGCGAATGAATTTTGCTAGAAAGTGAAGTGTAGCCATTAGTCTGTCTTCCATACTTATTGAACTTAGTAAGTGTATTTTCTGTCGTTTAATTAACGGCGAAATTTTGTGAATAATAAAATTAAATAAATTGTCATCCATTCCTAAATATTTTATGTGGTCACGTCTTCGCGCCTGCAGCTCCTTTAATAAATTTTGATGGAAACCTTTTAAATAGCATCTCGGTACTCAGAGTTTCACCCAGATTCTTAATTTTCTGTTTCTTTTTTATCCATATTATAATGAAATCGCTTATATTTTATAAAACACCTTTGGCAAAGATCTTTTAATAATCGTAATTCCGGCCTTATGCATATAAAAAATTGTATAAGGTGTGAATGGTGGAACTAGTCACAAATGTAAATTGGTGTCCAGAAAGCGTCACGTTTATATCCACTTGTCAAATTCCGCATATGTAAATCAGCCTTGACGGCTTGTGGGGTCGCTGGTCATGATATAAGTATGTTAGTTTCTCATGATATAGCTTTTTGTATTTATGAAGAAAAATTTGCAAGAAGGCTTTCGACTCTAAACCAGTATGGTTGAATAAACTGTTTAACCTGTTGCTCGGTGCAGTCGGCAACTAACGTGAAAGATAAGCGAATTTCTATTAATTGTTTAAGTCTTATTTGATATATGATAAAAAAAGAGATAACCTATTTTATATCTTTTATAGGTAGTCGAGGAAGCGAATACTATTCTCTGGATTAATGAGAAATTATGTGGTATTTTGAATGTGGAGCTTAAAATATATTCGTGCAGTATAAGAGCTCTATGGGTGAAATCAAGACACTTTCTTAATTATGGGACATTTTGAAGTGTCAACTAAACTTTTATACCTGTCAACCAAACGTTTTAAATCGTCAACAAGTGTTTCTGTCAATAAGTGATGTTGTGAGAACTTTTCATACGTAACATCTCAATGAAAGAATTTTATACCATCCACACATTTCCTATAGATTGGGGAATCTTCCAAAACTTCCAATTTAATTCCATTTCCATTAAACGTGCTGTTAACGATCTGGAATATGTCAATTAATTTTTAATTTGTTTTTTAATTTGAAAAAAATCCGTTTAGAACTTTCCCAGCAAGTAGAAACGAGCTCCCGATATCGGCTTCGTATAAATATGTGGAGTTAATTAATTTCAACCTTTGCTTTTCTTTGTTTTCGATACACAGTGGAATTAAAAAATGCAGTTTATTGTTGAAAACACTGATTGCACCAGTAAATAGGAGGTTTTTTTAAAGAAAAATCACTGCCGCGAATACATCTATCGGGCGCTAATAAAAAAAACACAGATTTGAATATCTCACTGGGTGGGTTGATTTCGACAAACATTCGTGAGAAGTCTGGGCTAGTGAAATTTGTACTGAAAACAACAAAAGTTTACCAATTTTGATTCATTGTTTAACAATAAACTACGTTAGTCAGCTCTGTAGCAAACTATCAAATTTTTAAAGATAAAACTACTATAGAATCGCCGATACAATTGACCCTGCGCCTTACCCGTGAAACTGTGTACACATGCTACTTTATAAAGAGGTCCACGAGGGGAGCTCTATCTGGAATCAAAAAAGTAGCCCTATTTCTAAAGCAGCTGAAAAGAAGGTTTAAATTTGGGTTCAGGTGAAAAATCGTTATACATACTCAGCCTGGCACAAACCAGCCTTCCAGCTCGTATAGAAATGGGACCAATTTTTTTGGTTTCAGATGTTATACACTATACCACTATACTATATGTTACGGTGGCCGAAGGCTCAGGTCGTCCCTGTGAAAAACGTCACAGTAGAAAACTTCTTATAGTTAATATTTTGTTGAACATCGTTACATAATGAGTCTGCCACGAGCTTTTTCCCAGCTCCAATAGAAATAAAGGTTACTCTTTTGCGATTCCATATTGCCTGTGAAAACCGCAATCCGAACTTTTTGTTGAAAATCTTTACTGAGTCTGACACAAAACTTTTTTCCAGCTAGTATGCAAATTGGGCAACATCTTTTAAATTCCAGATGATCTAGAATACTCTATGTGGCAGTGCCCAAAAGTTCAGGAAACCTCTGTGAAAACCGTCCCAGAATAAAATTACCGCAAAATAAATTGTTTGTTGAAATTTGTTATGTACTGAGTTTGACGCGAACCTACTTTCCAGCTTGTATAGGAATTGGAGTACAGTATTTGCATTTCAGATGTCTTACAATATTTCTTGAGAATTGCCTAAGTCTAAGGTAAGCCGTGTGAAAACCGCTACAGATTCCAGCTCATACAGAAATTGCGCTGCAGTTTTAGGATGCCAGATGGTCTACACTACTTAGTCTCTGTGAAAAGCCGTAATCAGTCTGAAAACAGTAACAGAGAAAATTTGGTTGTTAAAAATCGTTACATTCTCGCACTGAGCGTGGCATGAACGATTTTCCAGCTCGTGTAGAAATGGGGCTACATTTTTTGTATTATAACCTATACTACTTCAAGACAGTGGTCATAGTCCCACGTAATTCCTGCGAAAACTGCTGCATAAGAAAACGTGTTTGTATTTTTTTTTTTCAAAAATGACCAACTTTTTGCAGTTGTGAGTTAATTTGCTTTGCATATATATATTGTACATTTATTCATTACATTTGATTATATTTTTTAATGGTGGGTCGTAAAAACAAATCTTGTTGTAATATGGCGAAGTAAACAAAATTCTCGGGATAAGAATTAAAGGTAATGCTGTTCTTCTGAATTTTTTATTTATAGAATTAACAAAGACACATTTTTTTATTTTACTTTTCGGACCATTTTCACATACATGGACAGGTCACCCTATCAAAGTGTACCATAAATTATGTTTGTGTCGGATTGGATGGAAATGGTTTCAATCGTTATGGACCTCAGACATGTGATAAAAATCGAAGCCGCTCGCTATGGCACATTTCAAAACAGGAAGTAATAAAACAGTACATCACAAAACAGTACATGGTACGAAACAGGACCGATTAAACAGTACATCACAAAACAGTACAAAGTACATTAAAGTACATGGTACAGAACAGGACCATTTAAAACAGTACAACACAAAACAGTACATGGTACACTCAAGTACATGGTACGAAACAGGACCGATGAAAACAGTACATCACAAAACAGTACATGGTACACTAAAGTACATGGTACGAAACAGGACCGATGAAAACAGTACACCACAAAACAGTACATGGTACGGACCAGTCAGAATATTTTTATTCTATCATATCGAAATCTGAAATGTTCATCTTTTAAAACATTGTTGGGTGAAGTTCAGAGGATTTTTTCAGCTTGATTTGTTAAATATTTTTTTATTGAATACGTTTAGTAATTAGTATCCTATCAAGTAGATTTGCCTTCACCTAGAGTAATTAAACAGTATGCTATATAGAATTATAGTTGCTTTACGTTATAATAAAATATCCCTTCACCTAACAGTATATTATTTTGTAGTGTACCATGTACTGTACACATACACCTGTATACATACATCTCAATCGCTACTACTCGATTGTTGCGAAATATAACAAAAATATGAAATGGAAACAGTACAAATACCTATGTGAGGTGTGCAAGACTTTTAATTCGTATTTTGAATTTGAATGTATAATATAATTTTGCTTTTAAGGAATGTAAATATATAGTATTAGTTATTTTTAACTATCAAGGATATTGTATTCATCATAAAAAATTTGATCTTGATTTTATGACCCTCTAAAAAAATATACCTACATTTTTTGGGAGTGAAAAATTGTTTTAAAAATTCATTTTAAAGACTATTGTTGTATTTTTCTTAACAAATACAAAGTATCAGTTGATTTATTGGGGTCCCATTTGAAACGCGATATTTTAAAACGCGAATTATCAAAACGCGATATTTCAAAACGCGATGTTTCAAAAGACGATACGGTACAAAACGCGATATGGTACAAAACGCGATATTTCAAAATTCGATATTTCAAAACGCGATATGGTACAAAACGCGATATGGTACAAAACGCGATATTTCAAAACGCGATATCTCAAAACGCGATATGGTACAAAACGCGATATGATACAAAACGCGATATTTCAAAATGCGATATTTCAAAACGCGATATGGTACAAAACGCGATATGATACAAAACGCGATATTTCAAAACGCGATATTTCAAAACGCGATATAGTACAAAACGGGATATGGTACAAAACGGGAGTTTAGGATCGGGTTACATCAGGCGAGTGAAGGGGCAATTTAATTTCAGATTATAGGAATTTAAAAATCGATATTAACGATATAGTATATAGGATCGGTATCAGGTGTTTCGCTGCGCTCCCGCCGCTTCGCAACGCATATTCTGTACCATATCTCGTTTTGAAATATCGCGTTTGGTACCGTATCGCGTTTTGTACCATATCGCGTTTTTAAATATCGCGTTTCGAAATATTGCGTGTTGTACCATATCACGTTTTGTACCATATCTCGTTTTGAAATATCGCATTTTGAAATATCGCGTTTTGTACCATATCACATTTTGTACCATATCGCGTTTTGAAATATCGCATTTTGAAATATTGCATTTTGTACCATATCTCGTTTTGTCATATCTTGTTTTGAAATATCGCGTTTCGAGCGGATCCGGATCGAGCGGATTTTCGAGCGGATTGTACAGTAGTAAGGGATGATACTTTATTACAAAAAAAAAAAATGGGCGAAGTAGAACCAAAACATCGGCTTTATAACACAATGTTTTTTTTTACCTGATTATAAATGCTCACTTGTCGTCAACATTTTTATATAAATGATATGATTTACAATAAGAAAATTAACTTCGCCTAACACTATATAACATTATTTTAATTTAAATCACTAATACTCGATTGTTGCAAAATAGATCAAAAATTTAAATAAATTTATAAATAAATATATAAATAATACATTTATTTTATTTATATATATATTTAAATTTTTGATCTATTTTGCAACAATAAATAAAACTTAAACAATTTTTTGGAAATAAAAACCTGCAAGATTAAGTTATTAAAATCGTAAAATTGACTTAACTATTTTGTGGTGTTCTCTTTTAATACGTACTGTTTTGCGATGTACTCTTCCGTGCCATGTACTTTAGTGTACCATGTACTGTTTTAATCGGTCCTGTTTCGTACCATATGTACTGTAGTGTACCATGTACTGTTTTGTGATATCCTGTTTTGTAACATCCTGTTTTAGCACATCCTGTTGTGAAATGTGTCGTTTCGTATGAGACCCGATAAAAATGTCGTTTTTACCACATCAATTATTTATTAGAGGTACAAAACCGCCACCAGATATGGGGCAAAATGTTACACTATGGAACTTAACAAGGGCGGATGAGCCATATCCTCCTGTGTAAACAATTATTTTTGTGTTAGATTATACGGAATTAGCGATAGAAAATATGAGGTTCAGATACGTGTAATTTCGATTTTACACCAAACCGCCACCAGATATTAGGTAAAACGCTAGTTTACGAACCTTGTAAAATGCAGCGCAACGTTATCTCGATGGCCTGCTGAAAATTTGAACTTTAAATATTTAATAAAAATGCCAATTTTGCGAGCTTTAATAATTTATTACACCTAATCCAGTGGCGTAATAAATCATTTTTTTACTGATTAGACGGAAATTGTTTTTGGCGGTATGGGAATCAGATGTGTAATTTAAAATAGATTTTACTACTTGCATAATTTATTACACTTGGTCACCAAAAAATATTGGGTAACATTGGTAAACTTTTATGGAAGCTCCCACTCCTTCGGCAGAGAGTTTCATCAAATTTCGCAAGAATCTCTCAATTAATGGAACAACGTTAAGTATGAAGTTTAATCCCGATCAATCAATCCGTCTGAGCAATACAGGGTCAAGTTTTTGTTGGAAAACAGCTTCTGTCAAAAAGCTTCAGCCCCGCTTAAATTTTGGAAAACTGATCTGGACTGGAATGTTGTGCATTTAATATAGAATCGCTTTGTTAATAGTTAATTTTTCATAAATTGTTTTCAAATTACAAAAAAAACTGCTAAATATTTTTTTTTTAAATTATATTATATCCTCGTTTGGAGGGTTGCTAGTTCCTTATACAGTTTTATTAAATTTTTAGCCCGCCAGATTGGATATAATACATTAAGTGGGTTCCTGCTTCGCAGTCCTCTTACTAGATTTGTACCATACAACATAAGATGTATCTCACCATTTTAGTGTGAACTAAGATATTGCATGCGCTATCTCCGCTCAGTTGCTCATTTCTACACTGACAAAATACATCTTTAATTTTTATCGAGGTTGTCAGTTCTTATGTGTTACTAATGGTGGTCCGGTTTAAAATACAACGATTTTTTCCTAAAGTTTAACACAAAGCAAAGTCTGAATGAATACTAACGGAACAGGTTGTAAATACAACAACTTACCTATACTTCCAAGCGTTGCCGCCGACTAGTACTGGACGAAAAGATTCCAGAGACTTCAAGACCGCGGAACAGGTCTGGACATAGGCGACACTTTTTATAAATTCTACTCCGATATCTTAGTGTTATCTTTACAGGTTGAAATCCCTATCAGATTATGGTTTCTGGGCTAGATTTAATTAATTTTGATGAACCGCTTCGCAGGTGTGTATAGCTCACGAGAACCATTAGCAGCGTACTGGATAAACTCCAGAATTTTTGTGTCAAAGAACCAATATTCACGAAATAGACTTTAATAATTGCTAGCCTCCTTGATGAGAGGCAGTATGTCGAATTTGTAAGGAAAGTTGTAATTAATGGAGTTCATGTATTGCGTTGGTGAGGAGTGTTGATATATGCTCTGTTTCTCATTGAAAGGTTGCTAAGGAGGAGGAGCCTGGATTTGAGAAACCCCTTTTGGCAAATACCACTAGATGTGAGGTCGAAGGATAAGAAAGTTATGGGTATACCCTGGCATCCATTGACAAGAAAAATCATGGTTAGTTGTTTATGCCCAAACCACTAGCATATTGCTCTTTTCAAATTTTAATTTGGAAACCTATTTACCGAGATCTATTTTAGTCGCCATAGCAAGCATTACAGAATTCACTAGGCCGAGATTAAAGCACGATGAAAAACGCTTAATTTGTATGTTATTTATAATCACGATATGTCTGTGCGTAATTAAATTTTTTTGTATTGTTCAGAACTTTCTTATATTTTTCATTACACACCAACAATACGTACAAAAGAGCACATTAAACACAAAAATATGAACAGAAATAATTTTGCTATAATTAATTTCTATTTAACATGCTATATAACAAGTATTTCAATAGCATTCCCTTTTTGTTCATAATAATAATAAAATTAAAGCGAGGAAAATTTAGGATCGAAAAACAAAAATAAAATGTTTAGGGAAATTTAATTACACAAAATTTCGTTATTTTAATGCTGAAACAACAACCTTGAAAATGGCCAAGAACAGCAATATTTAAAAATGTTTATGTTGTTTTTCGTTCGGTGCTCCTTTAAGACATTCGGAATGATTGTTTCTAGTTTACTATGTACAGTGTGTGTGTATATAGAGAGCCTAGGCGAAAAAGCAAAAAAAAAAAAAAATTCAAATCACTGTTTAATGTTAAACATGTGCTTACATTATTACAGTTTGCTAACAAACAAAGTATTAAAAATAATTCATCATGTTGAATTATGTTGAGTTGCTGTTTAGGTTGATTTAGTAAATAATTTGAGTTTTTCTTTTCGAACGAGGGTGGTCTAAAATTACCACTTTCCAATAAGTTCTGAAATAGCGAAATGAGTTTAAAAAATATTTATTATAATACTTAAAATTTTCATTGTCTAATTAAAATTAATGAAAAATCTTTCTCTGCTAATGTTGAAATTTCATTCAAAGTGCTTTAATATGAGAACCACTAGAAGAAATGTTTCGTTACTGAATAACAATTGGAATGGTGCTCCAGATTATACCTAGGCTAATCATCGACCCGCACGGCAAGCTATTCACGGTAGGCTTGTCTTGGGCCGTAGAGAAACAAACTTTTCACGAAATAAACTTTTGTTTGTATAAAAATTCTTCATTTCCTGTAAAGTTTAAAAATGATCTGCACTAATTTTGTTTGAAATAAAATTTACAATTGTTTTTCTCCAAGAAAATGTCAATGGGATCTCACAATTTAAGGAAAAAGCGTAAGTCTGAAGTTTTATTCAGCTCAGTGGTTGACTTCTGGGAGGCTGTAAGAGAGGCTGTAAAGTTTTAGTCTGCACAGATCGGGCTCACACACAGCAACTTTTTACACACAACTTCTTTTACTTCGGCGATATAGCGAATGGAACATCTGCAAAATTTTCGACGTTGAAAATAGCGAATATGTATTTTATTTATCAACTAAAACTTCTCTCCTATATGTGCTACACCTAAAATACTACGTTCTCGAATATTTCCTTTCGAAAATAGAAACAATTCCATCACTTTACGAAATCATCAAATTACAGCGCTTCGATCTACTGGAAGAATTTCTGGAATGTGACCATCTGGGACGGAACTATGTTATATCTGAGAACAGATTATGATGAAGTTTTTTCTAACTGTGAGAAAAGAAAGTTTGGAAAAATATTTTCAAAACATATTTGTTTGAATTGTATTTTGATGGCCTCGCTACATTTAAATTTAAGATCGCGATGAAGTGTATATAGCACTGTGCATCGCAGAATGGGCTCTAACTAATGTGGAACTAAAATAAAACATCACATCTACAAGAATTTTACAATTAACAGACGTGTATTAAATCAATAAAAAGCAACTCTCCTATTACTTAAAAGCCTGCAAGATGAAATTATCAAACGAACAAATCAAATCCGACAGTTTGGAATAAAAAAGATGACTGGCCCATACTAGGGGGTTTTATACCCCCTGTCGAAATAGATATCTCCATTCGAATACTATCATTTAGACGACTTGGGTCCACAGCTACCTGTTGTATAGTAGATTCTCGCACATAATCACTTAATCACTTCTGAACAGCAAACCACCAACAAATTACTTTTTGTAAACTAGAGCATTGTGATTTTTGATTTAGTTCAGATTAGGTTAGCCAAATCCAAATATTTTTGGACTTTCATTACCATCCAGCACACCCAATTTCATCATGATCGGTGAATAAATGTCCTAGTATCGTTCCAATTGGTTATATTGCAGAACTTGTTCTAAAAATCGATTAAAAATCTCCTTTCCATTCACTATGCAAATCTTAATCATAATCTGTTTAAATATATCCTAACCCTATTCTAGAACTTTTTCCTGTTCATGAAAATCAAGATTGAATTTGATCTACCATACTCTGCCTTATTCCAGAACTTATTCTAAAAATTATAGTAAATAGAATCGAATTTCCATACAATATAACAAATTTCATCATAATCTGTTCAAAAATGGTCGAACTGCAGGAGTTTAAAAAATTATTTTAAGATCCTATTTCCATCCAGCATGAACAATTTTATCATAATCTGTTCAGAAATTTTTTAGTTACTCCTAGCTGGCCCTAGTCAAGAAATTTTTTCAAAAATAATTATATAATTCAATTTTCGGCCACCATACCAAATTTCATCATGATCAGTTAATAAATGCTTAGTTCCGTCTCAGATGGCCTTATATCAGAAATTCTTCGAGGGAGAGAGACAGAGAGAGAGAGACAGAGAGAGAGAGACAGAGACAGAGACAGAGAGAGAGACAGAGACAGAGACAGACAGAGAGACAGACAGAGGGACAGAGAGAGAGACAGACAGAGAGACAGAGGGACAGACAGAGGGACAGACAGAGAGACAGACAGAGAGAGAGAGAGAGAGTGAGAGAGAGAGAGAGAGAGAGAGAGAGAGAGAGAGAGAGAGAGAGAGAGAGAGAGAGAGAGAGAGAGAGAGAGAGAGAGAGAGAGAGAGAGAGAGAGAGAGAGAGACAGAGAGGGTAAAAACAACCAATCAAATAAGCTAATTTGGCTAAGCTAAAGGCTAATAAGCTAAAGATTGTACTTGGATTGGAATCAGTCAAATTCGATTTCGGCCAAATATCACTGGGACCTAAAAATTTGTGAAGTGTTTAACTGTCACATTTTAACTTAACAAGTCAGTCTGTCTAGTCTGTGCAGAAGCCTCATTTTTTGTTGCAAAACATTTTTTTTTTTTTGAAAAAATCGTCATGTCCCCTTTAATTTTGAAAGTTGATGAGGACTTATATATGAAGTTTCATCCTGATCTATTAATCAGTTAGGGATGTAAGATGTCTAATTTTTCTTGAAAACAGTTTTTTGATAAAAATCGTCATTTCCACTTAACTTTTGTAAAACTGAATTTCGATTTTGTACCAAAAACAACAGCGCGAAGTGAGCAAACTGGAAAAACAAAGTAGTGGTAATTTTATTAATATTGGTTTGCTTGAGCGCATGCGCGTCATTTTGTTTATATATTTTTTTAATTGATGTGTCAAATGTGGTTTTGTGTTGTTCAAATATTTGAAAATGAAAAATCAAAATCGAATAGCAAACAATCGGTTCCACTGCTCAAAAGCAAGCGATTAGAACAGGTTAGGTAGACGTCAGCATCATAAGTATTCAACCGGTTTGGTTGACCGGTTTGGAGGCGTTTGGTATGACCAAACGAATAGTGTCTACTACTACCCGAATTCGTAACCCCAAGAAAGATATGAAGTATTTAATGTCAACGAGATCCTTACATAAGACGAAATAATAACCTAACTTTATTTACTCTAATGGAGTATTTATCGACGACGAAATACTTACGGTATACACATACATTCTCTAATGTGATATCTTTTTGAAGCAGATGACGAATTATGACAACAAATTAACGGAAAATTGAAGATGAGTCATCTAGAACCCTTACCTGTTACTCACCCGAATGCATAAAGTGCAATATCAATCAAAATCAATCAACAAAAAGATTCTAAAATTATTTCGGGTTTCTAAATATAGATTGCTGCAATATCATTCCACCAAAATTTTTCGAAATTTAAGCTAAATTGACGATATTTGACATATAATATTTCTCAGCAAAAATTCGGCTTTTCTAGAGCCCAGATACCAGAGGAGTGGATGGAAGCTTTTATCAAAGGTGATGCTTGGCCGAAATCGGTTCATCGGAAATGGAAGCTTTCATAGTAGCTTTTTCGTTGTTTTGCAAATGTTTGAAATATTTAGGAACATCTGATTAAAATAAAAAAAAATGTGTTTTAACCAAAATTCGAGATTTCGAAGGCAGATTTGTTATTTGGAAATTTCAAACCTAAGGGTTTTCCATAAATTTGGAGTTCGTTGAGAATTGTGGTCCAAATCTGCGTACCGAAAGTGTTAGTTTCCATAGACGCTTTCCAAATGTTTGCAATGATGTTGAAAAATGTAGCAGCTACAACAAGGGTTTAGTGGGAATTATATGCAATTCCGTTTTTATCAAAAAATAAGGATACTTAGTTTATCGCTTTAAAAATGAAGTCAAGTTTTCTCGCTGAAACATAATACATTATCGTCTCCACTACAATAATCGATCATTAACAGGAAGGTAAGCAGCAAAATGGACGTAGCTCTTAAACAACACAAGAACATATGTTGGTATAAAATGGGGAGGACAGCAGGAAAATTGGAGAAGGAAACTTCCTAATCGTACTCGTAACACATATCACACAATTTATGGTTTAGTTACATGTACTGAACGTTCTATAGATTATAAATAGCTAATGCCAATTTTAATGCAGTTTCCCTTCATTACTCGTGCTTATTGAAAATAGATTTAAAAAACATAAAATTTAATAATTTCAAAGAACAGTTAAGTTAATAGTTTTATAGTTATTATGGCAGCATGCCCAATTCAAAAAAAAATCGGAACAACTTGAATGAGACTCTGTTAACCGTAGATATCGATTGTAGCGTTATATAAACGGTGTACGCGTATGATTTAAGATTTGTTCAAGTCTGATACTTAAAATCATCGTTCGATAACACATTTCATTCCTACCTTAAAAATAAAAAATAAAAAAAGTTTATCCTATATTTGAATATGAAAGGGAAGCCCTTAAACAGGAAAAATCACCTTTTCACAAAATTCCATTTTAATGATAAATGCGAAATGGGAAAGATGAAGCACTACTTACTGCTATACATATTATCCTCCAAAATGTATATAATATATGGATTTATATGTATGTACTATGTATGTGTATGTGGCAATGAATTGTACGATTGTACACTTTATATATATGTTTCAAAAAGATTTAGAAGTAGCAAGGCACGAATAATAAAAATAAAAAGAAATCTTTTCATTTCTTTATGCTACATTACAAATAAGATTAGTTTAATATTCGATTCACATACAAACATCCTCTCGAGTCTCACGATTGCAATATTTTTGGATAAATTTTACGATTCTGGTTGGTTTTTTTTTATACTTTAAGTGAAGAATGTTGTTAAAAGGGATCAAGAGCATTATTTGATTGGAAAATTTATAATTTCCGGATTTCTTTATTTAAAACTTATTGGTTAACATGGTAACGATAAATGTCCTCAATTTTCCTTATAATAGAAATTACAATTAGGTAAAAATTTAGGATCTACACCAACCTCCCATGAATATTATAAAAATTAATAATTTTTTTTTAATTGTTGTCGTTACTAAATAATCAAATCATTTGTTTCGTATTCAATTTTCCCGAACAATCAATGAATGGCTTCCTCATCGGCTTTAACGTGTATCTAGTAGGGTCTTTAACAACAGTGAAAAAATATTAAAATTAACTAGTTTAAGGAATGGAAAATTACTGGTAGCGGCATATGAGGGCATAGTTTAGGGATCTCTAGTTGAAAACTTCCTTAAGCAAGTAGTGAGGAACTATACACACCGATGACTAAAGAGTAATTACAGAAGTGACGAAATTAAAGGAAGCCAATAAACGACTAAGTATAAAAAGTATGAAAAAAAACTCAGTTTCTAACGGTGTATCCGGATACCTGGCGCACTCGGGATGAAACTGCCTTATCTGAGTACTGCGGATCTCTATACAGTTGAAAATTTTTCCAGTTTAAAAAAACTAATGCTGGTGAGATATGAGCCCAAGCAAGGATGGTCCCCTCGTATCAACTGATAGAAAATCAGAAAAAGAGCCTGGAATGCGCTAGCACAGGTCAGTGGAGAGAACGAATAGGGTTATTGAAACGTTCTCATGAGCTAAAAAGATTAATGAAATGATGCTGGGGGTTTCGTCGGAAGGCTCTCTACATAAAAGACAGATCAAACGAGGAATTAAAAAATAATGCAGGAAAGAGTAGCTAGACCTTAGAGGTAGGTGGAGGAGGCATTAGCCACCACTTTCCTAAAAATTAAGAGAAAAGCCCTGAACCCGCTCCGGCATGCCGAAACGGAGGGTGGCAATGAAATTGTGTCAAATTGACATCTTGCACTGGAGAGCTGTCATTGATCCTGTATAAAAGGCTGTAGGACGCCTAGATGAAGTCAGACCTGGTAGCAGGCTAGAACTACTCGCTAGAGAGGACTTCCCATGCAGACCGAGAGTTTCGATCTCAGCGAAACAGAGTGGTTAACTATCTTGACCATAGTTCCATAGCAATCCTAATGTTAAGGATCCTGCAGAGTAACCTCTATCACTCCAACCATCTTCGGCTGAGAACATGCTTATACTAGAAGCATATCAGGTAGGCATTGTTCTGTCTAACTGATAAACGCAATGAAGGTAGGTAAAATTCGTTTAGCATTGTGCTAAAAATACTCTGAATATCTTTCTGTTATCAAATTACTGTCCTTCAGATGTGGTCACAACAAGCATTGAGATGGAATGTCAACATTTCTGGTTATTATCAGCTTACCACCAGATGATGGGGAAGATATCTCACATGTCATTTTAGGAAGGTCGTGGATTCACTACAGGTACCGGTTGACCGAAACCCCCCTGATTCTAAACAAGAGCTTGTTGTATTAGTGGATTCTCTATCCAACGCCTTTAGTAAGAGCCCCAATAGGCGCGTGTCCTTCTAACCGGGGGTAGAAGTGCTACTTCTAAGTCCCACCATTCTGAGTTTTCTCCGATGGCTGGATGTCACTGTTCTCGTAACCAGTGCAGAATAATTGGAGCTACTACTGGAAACTCACTTTCCAAGTAGCTCAAAATCTACACCTTAAAAGCATATAGAGACAACATTAGTCGTAGGCATTGTAAGCCAGGCTATAAGCAGAAGGAAAGCGTGTGGCTATACTTTTAGTGTTATAACTCGGGAAGACATTGAATCATATCGACAGATGTCCAACAAACAACTGACCCAACCTTAATCTGGTTGGCAATTATCATCGAGAGCCTAGAACTCTGTTACATTCCTTGTAAATCGACTAAAGTAATATTCTAATATTTATAACTAAGGCGGGAAATGTTTATATGTTGAATTATACCTAAGGCGGGAACACCCATCCCTGTGGCAAAGTGGTCAGCATGCTTGCTCCAGCAACCGGAGGTCCCGGGTTCGTTTCCCCGTGGTGACAAGGAAAAAATTTCACGGCTGGTTTAGGATCAATGAATTAATCACTCATTATCCGAAATGAAAATTTGATTATGAAACCTCATTTGAGGCGGCCAAATCCATTGATGGGATATAGTGCCAGAGAGAGAGAGAGGGAAATGTTTAGTTTCTTTCCTACTAAACATTTAGTAAAGACAGATAGAAGTCCACATTAGGAATTCGATTTAGTTAAATAAGCTATCTCTGGAAACTTCACTCTACTACTGTATTGCTCCTATCGCTAAATCCCTCGAACATAAGGAATACTTTATTACAGCATTTCTGGATATTAAAGGGCTTTTAACATCGTCAAGCCAGAAGCGGAGGCATTCTTCTCTCTGTGCGTGGAAGTCACTCTGGTACTGGGTAGTTCAAATGCTTAAAAGAAGGTTCGTGACGGTCAGCTTGCTGTATCCTCTAATAGCAGATTTGGGAGTAGAGATACACCGCAAGGTATGGTTCCGTCTTCTTTGAAACTTAGCCATAAATGACCTGTTGCTAAACCTGGAAGAGTGCAGCTTTGGTGGTTGCTTATGTGGTTCATGTTTGGCGATTGGTGTTTTTGGTAAATATTTTTGTACCATTTTTAAGCTAGTAAACATGCCTAATGCGCTTGTTAAGGTCGACCTCCTTAGGTTAAATGGTATTGGAGTGACCTTCACTGATGAAGCGGAATTTCTAAGTTTCATTCTGGATAGCAAACTAAATTGGATCCCCTAATATATTAGAAAGAGTAAAGAAATCTACAATAACGACTTACTCCTGTAAAAATGTAATTGGAAAAAGATAAGGTGCGGAGGCCCACATTGTACATTGCTGTAAAATGCTTGGTGGCAGTACAGAGATCAGTGGTCTTGTGTCTTAGTGGGCCCTCAAAAACATATCCACTCAAGCACTGGAGATTCTCTCTAGGTATCTCGAGTTAGACAAATGGAAGCGAGCTCAGCTGTAGTTGAACTCCATATGTGGAACTGTAACAATTCTAACAATAAATGCCACTGATCTATTCTAAGAAACAGGAATATTCCGAATACTACTAGCTATACCATTCCATCACCATATTTTGATCATAAAGATGACTGGTTGAGAGAAGCATTTTTCAATACTAACGGTGTTAATTCATTCACCGGTGACTCAAAGATGGATCGAAATGTTTGGGTGGGACTTTCTGTGAAGAATTCGATTTAAACCTCTCTCTTCGTCTCTCGGGGTATTGCAGCGTTTTCAAGCTAAACTAACCGCGATAAAGGAAACCGTTGACTGGTTGAGGTATATAGTAATATCTGTAAGGGTCCAAACTTTTATGGGCAGTCAGGCTTCAATTAAAACACTCAACCCATACTTTCTTCGTCGAAAGTATAGCCCAGAATTGTCCCAACTCTTTACGAGATGTCATATCAGGTCAACATCCACATGTTGTGTGTTCCAGGGTATTTCAATATTATACGGGGATTGAAAAGGTGGATAAACTCGCTCCACAACCGCTCGCTACGTGCAAATTATTGTTTCAAGAGGATGCCACAAGAGCAACGAACGATAGATGGTCCAATCTCGTGTTTATTTACTAGAAAGATCTGACCGCCGCAATAAAAAATGACTTCATGGACCTCCGTAAAATGAACGTCAAGGATAGCCTACGCTTCGATGAGAGTTCAAAATGTTTCGATGAATAAATGAGAAGAGAGAGAACAATGTGGCACTTCTTCTTGATTGTGTCTATACCAGTTCTTCAAGATAACCACCAAAATCTTACTTAACCTAATTAAGTGGAACAAATAATGCAAACATTTATAAATTACCAAATGGAAAAGTGTGACGTTTGAACTAAGTGTGACGTCTGATGAAGTTATTGAAATCCTAAGAAAAATAATAATTTAGGTTTAGGTTTACAAAAATTAGAACAAAATGTGTATCCGTCAGTCTGAATGTCAGTACCGATGATATCCCAAGAATGGCCTGTGCGGTTTGAACTTTATCGCATGTCTAATTTTATTTTTAAGGCTTATAATTAAAAATTGTTGGGACCTGTACCAGGGGTTAGGTGCCTGTCATAAGACGATTAAAATAACGTTACAGATGCATTCACCGCACAAAGTGAGAGCGTTATCACTCAAACCTGACACGCTATCATAGGAATATGCAATCAAATTACTTCATAATCTTAAATAATACGAAGCCCGGTAGATTTTGAATCTCTCACATTAGAAATCTAAACGAAGTCATCAGGAAACAATAAACGAACAGATTTTCAAATGAAATTTACATGTTGCAAACTCCAAAACGTTTCTGTTAAGAAGCAGTGGAACATGCCTTGCTTGAAAGAAAAGACACAGGAAAGGAATACATGATACAGCAACGATAAACTTCGAAAGTGTACCCCGTAAAAAATGCAGGCAGAGAATTCTGCAGCCAAACAATAGAAGTGCAAAGCTTCGTTAATAAAACTAGCGCAGTTCAATAAAAATTAGCAGGTCTAGACCTTACTTGTATATTGGCAAAAATGGCTGTAGCTTTTTATCTTGAAGGTCATACTTCAAAGAGAGTTTACAGCTAAAGTAAAACCAAGATGTTCAACACATTCTAATCAGAACTCATTTAGGCGGAACTATTTTGGTCTCGTTCCTGCAAATTTCTTTGCAAACATGGTATGGTTGGATCATAGAGTTTTGTGATGAACCCAATTACTCCATTAACCATACATTTACGACATATCAACTTTGAACTATTTGCTTGTTGGTTGGATATAAGCGCGGCTTATCAATTGCGAATTCCCTCTTGCTTATTGAAGCAATCTCGGCTGATCTTCTTATAGGCATCGTCATCAGAGTCATCTTCATTATTATAATTTGGCTGTGGATACTGTTCAATAAGTCGATGTGTGGTTTTAATAGTGTGGTTGAATGCTGATCTTCGTCTGGACTTCCATTAACTATCAAGAGTGTTTCTTGCATATCTAACTAGTGCAGATTATTGCAGCTGAATGTCATGAATTGCGCTAGTTTTGTTTTTCTCAATACACGCTCGTTATGCTGTGAATACTCTAATATACAAGTAACTGAGAATTCAAGGGTCATTTCAAAATATTTCAGATATTCAGTTACTTTCACAATTTCAGCATTGTTTACTGCCAAACAAGTATATTTGGTAGTTTTGTAGAACTATCTTAGAACTATCTTGTAGAAATCCATATTGTCCAATGCACCCCACTAGCTTGATTACATTAATGAAGAGGATATTTCTTGCTAGTAAGCATTGTTCAGCTTGTGCCAAGAGCACCTTCCAGTTAAACTGAACGTTGTTCTTATGCCTCTTCAGTAATTAATTGTGCAATATAATGACGCTTTCATTCCAATCGACACGCGATTCCAATCGTCCACGTCGCTGTTCAAGTAGAAGAATAAGTAAAAATCTATATAAAGGGTGTCTTTGCAAAAGCACCGGATTTAAATTTGCCGAGTTGTACGGTGATTTTTTTTGACATT
Organism: Nephrotoma flavescens; assembly: GCA_932526605.1. Classification (NCBI taxonomy): domain Eukaryota; kingdom Metazoa; phylum Arthropoda; class Insecta; order Diptera; family Tipulidae; genus Nephrotoma; species Nephrotoma flavescens. The sequence goes on along the minus strand of OW052221.1, from coordinate 211,916,961 downwards.
TCTCACGTACAGACCACGCGATTTAAGAATATGGAGAAGTATTCAAACCAACAAAAATGGTGAAAGTTTTGTGAAAACAGTTCGCCAATTACGTCAGGTTTTCGGTCGCAATAGTGCGCCAAATGAATTGACAGTGAGGCGTTTAATTAAAAAAGTTGAGACCAAATTTACGCTGATGGTTCAGAAGATCACATTATTCGTCGTTTTCCTTGTCGGTCACTTGAAAATATAGCCACAGTAAGGGAATCTGTAGCCGAGAATCCAGGAACTTTCATTCGGCATTGTGGTCAAGAATTAAACATTTCCAGAAGCACTATGCAACGAATTTTGGTAAAAGATCTACATTTGCAAGCGTACAAGTTCAATTGGTGCAAGAAATCAAGACAAGGGACCATGCGCAGCGCCGTGAATTTGCTGATTGGGTGTTGAAACATCATCAAATTAATGCAGATTTTTCGAAAAAAATCATTTTTTCAGCTGAGGCACATTTTCAACTCAACGGATACGTAAATAAGCAAAACTGTCGGATTTGGGCTGCTGAAAATCCTCGTGTGATACTCAAACAACCACAATGTGTCCACCGCGAGTAACTGCGTTTGGTATGCATTTTGGGCTGGGAGAATAATTGGACCGTATTTCTTTGAAAATGTGGCTAAGTTTTTTTGGGCCGAATTGGATGATGTGGAGGACATGTTTTTCCAACAAGACGGTGCGACCTGCCACACAGCACGTGAAACAATGGTGTTGCTGCAGACTAAGTTTTCAGGCGTGTCATTTCTTGATTTGGCGATCAACGTTGACCACCAAGAATAACCCTGTGCCAGAGGTTTCGTGTGACCATTTGCTTGATGTTGTTTTTCACGTTTAATCGGAACTATTTTTCTTTATCACGTTTAATCGGAACTATTTTTATTAATCACGCAAGCGGCCAAATTTACACTGTGAAACAAGAAACTGGCAGAGAAACTAATCAAGGTGAGCGCGTCGTCAAAGACTAGTGTCAACGATTTGAGAATTCAGGCCAAAACATTGTTATGAATAACTTTTTTCGTTGCCTGCCGCTTGCCTGATCGTTAAAGTCATGGAATTTGTCTATAGCCGGAACATAAAAAAAATAAAGCTTATGTACCACACGAAATGTGAAAAGAAAAACCGGAGATCATCCAGTATTATGAAAGCACAAAAAGCGGAGTTGATAATATGGATACGTTGATAAGCCATTACACCACTAAGTGCCGGACACAGCGATGGCCTGTGGCTTTTCTTATAATATTGTCGACGTAGCATGTCTTGCCGATTTTAAAATTTCTATTCTTGTTGTTTTTAAAATTTATATTTCGAATAATCCAGTTGGGTCAAAAAAACAAATGTACGACGAGAATTCTTGCAGGGTCTAGGACTTCAATTATCACTTCCACATATTTCAGCTCGGGTGAAAATTCCACGCGTTTATAATCATTTTGGTACAAAATCTGGAATAGAATGTATTTAAGCCAACCAATTGGACAAATATCAAAACTTCGAATAAGGAAATCCGAGACAGCAGTGGCCGTGTGCTAATAAAAGCAAAATGCTGGATTTGCCTCTCATCCGATGCTAGCGAATTTTATCCAAACTAATCCAAAAATACAACAACAACAAGAATATTGCAATAGTATTGGTGTAAGTAAACATTCAGACGAATTAATATTGCGTAATTTAGACGAGATGAGATTTTGTAATTGGCCTTAGATACATTCCAAAGTCATTCTAAGTATTTTCTAAGCATTTAGCATGCACTTCAGTGACACTGGTACATTGTCTAAACCCAAACTAGTGCCCATAGTAAATTATTTGATTTTCTAATGGGTCTGACAGGGTGTCCCTTGAAACTTAATAGTAATTTATAGAATAATAATAGTAATCTATAGAAAATAGGTATGAATGAAAATCAATACAAGGTATCATGTGTCCTTCTTGATGACCTTCTAAACGATTTTTTCCAAATTCATGAACCATCACAATTGATTACTAGTATTTCAAAACTCCACTTCAGTAATTTGCTCTTAAGTCGTCTGGGTTGTATTAAATATTAAAAAACAAACCCGGGCCTCTCCGTGGCACCTAACGACATTTCTTGAAATCAGAAAACCCTATTTCAAAAAGATGAGATGTCGGGTATAAACAATAACATACTCCAGGTGGGTCAGAACTTAGATTCTAAATCCCACCCCGATCTATCGGGCTGCTCCACGGATTCTGGAGGGAGCAACACGACATTGCAAAGGAAATTATCGGTAGGCAACTAGGCTGATCCTTTTCCTAGTACTACTGGAAGCACAGAACAAGCGACAAATGAATGGCCCTTTGGTAAAAGAAGTACGGCACTTCCTAGAACACCACCAACCACTCCACCGCCAGAGATCACCACACTGGGTGAACTTAACAATGAGAAGGAAAATACCTCTACTATGAAGCATAACCCAATAGCTATCAAACAAGCTTCTGAAGCCATGCCCAGTGCAAAATCAGTTATAATAAATAACGCGGAGTTAATAAATAAGTTTGAAAAAATGGAGAAATTAATTGCGCAGCTGAATAATGAAGTTGCCGTGCTAAAAAAAGAAAACCTTATGCTAAAGGAAACTGTAAATAAAAATAACAACGCGGGAAACTTAGCAATAATGAACAACCAATTTCAAGTACTCACAGATCAAGTCGAGTATCACACTGATGAAGATGAGCTTGAAAGGGAAACCAATTGGATACTACAGAAATCCAAGAGAGCAAATAAGAAACCAAGAAAAGAAACCAACCTAAGCAAGAGGAAAGCTGAATCATCACCAGAAGTTGAGCCAATTCAAACTCACACTAAAACTGTCATTGCAACTAATGCATTAAAAGTACACGAGCCAGAAAAGAAGAAACAGGCCCCACCCCCGATCAATATTCTAGGAATTACAAACCACGGTAGTATTCAGAAACTGATGAAAGAAGTAGTACGTAATGACTACAAGATAATATCGCTCAGTAGTAATACTTGGAAAATAAATACAACAGAGCCTGAAGATTATAAAGCTCTAGCTAACAAATTAAATTCTCATGGTCACCAGTGGTATACCTACGAGGATAAAAATGATCGACCAATTAAAGTAATGGCAAGAGGTCTTCATCCAACTTGTTCAAAAGATGAAATTATTGAGGACCTGCAAAACAAAGGTCTGAAAATAATCGATGCAGTCAACATCATCAGAAAAGAGAGACGAGAAAACAGAGAGGGAAATGTTGAAATCATGAGAAGAGGTCTCCCACTATTCATGCTAACCTTCAACAACCAAGAAAAAATCGAAAATATCTATAATATTAAGGCTATCCTCAACCTCAGAGTTAAAATAGAAACACCGAGAAAGGTCACTCGACTAATACCGCAATGTAAAAACTGTCAAGATTATAATCATACACAAAAGTACTGCCATCGTGAAGCAAGATGTGTTAAATGTGCAGGAAAACACGCAGGAAACGACTGCACAGTTCCCCGAATTACAACACCGAAGTGTATCAACTGTAATGGCCAGCATCCAGCCAACTACAGAGGATGTGAAGTAGCAGTAGAGCTACAAAAAATGAGAGATAAATCACGCAAACCAGATACACCAAGAAATGTACAATCTATAAAAAAAACCACGGAGCTTAAATCGTCAACTCCTAATTTTAACATACAAAGAGAGCGAGTAAATGAAAACGTTACTTATGCACAAATAGTTCGGTAATCAGAGCAGAAACAGTTAAAAGTGGATCTCGTTTTACAGGACATACTGAAAAATCTAGAGAACCTCAACAAAAGACTCATTTCACAGGAAATGAGTCTGCAGAACACACTAGAAGAAATGAAATCACAAACAAGTTTCAATAAAAAAGTAGAGGAAAACCTTGATCGAGTGTATCAAAATATAAATTATATAAAATCGAATTATAAACCAAAGAAATGAATAAAACATTGCGAATCGTAACCTGGAATGCGAATGGGCTATTGCACCACATTCAAGAACTAGATATATTTTTAAACATGCATAATATAGATATATGTCTCATATCAGAAACCCATTTCACCAAAACTTCATTCTGTAAAATAAAAGGATATAATTGCTACCATGCATTACATCCAGAGAACAAAGCTAGAGGTGGATCAGCTATCATCATAAAAGATTATATAAAACATAACGAAGAACTTAAAGTCGAGAAACTTTCCATGCAAGTCACAACAATCAAAATACAATTAAACAATAGTAAAACTTGTAGTATATCAGCAATATACTGCCCTCCTAGATACAATCTCAAACAAGTAGATTATACTAATCTTCTAAAAACACTAGGAAGTGTCTTTTTAATTGGAGGGGACTATAATGCAAAAAACACCTATTGGGGATCACGGTTAACGACTGCTAAGGGAAAAGAACTGTTCGCAGCAGGAAAACAACTAAAATGCGAATTTCACTCAGGCGGTACACCAACCTATTGGCCTGCGGATATCAGTAAGACTCCAGATCTTATAGACTTCTTTATTACAAGAGGGATTTCAGATAGTTATATACATATAGAGAGCAGTGAAAGTCTATCATCAGATCATTCACCAGTTATTATGATACTTAGCCAAACAATAATTATGAAAGAAAGCAACCCGAAATTAACGAGCTTCAAAACCAATTGGGATCTCTTCAAAACACAATTAACAGAAAGAATTAGTCTGCAAAACCCAATACAGGGACCAGCCCAAATAGAAGACGAACTAGATAAACTCATCCATAATATCCAAAGTGCTGCGTGGGAAAGCACTCCAAATAATAGTAAAAAAATGAAGCGCAATATCAGCTATCCAGAGGAAGTGAGAGAACTTCTTAAAAATAAAAGAAAAGCACGGAAGAATTGGCAAAAAAATCGAAATTCGGAAAATAAGAGGGTATTTAACCATTTGTGTAACCAACTAAAATACCTCATAAAAGACATTAAAAATCAATCAGTTAATAAATACCTCAGCACTCTAACTGGGCTAAAAGATACTGATTATTCATTATGGAAAGCAACTAAGAATCTTAAAAGACCCAAACTTCAGGTTCCTCCAATTAAAAATAAAGAAAATTGGGCCCGAAATGCTAAACAGAAAGCAGATTTGTTTGCAAATCACCTTGAAGAAACATTCCAACCTTACCCCAAACAAACGGAAGAGGAAAATATCATCCCGATAAATAAACAGGATGAACTAAAAATTACACCTGTAACGTTGCAAGAACTAAAATGGGAAATCAAGAATAATCTGAATGCATATAAGGCTCCAGGATATGATCTTATAACGGGCCAGATAATAAAAGTGTTACCTGATAAAGCGTTGAGGAAGCTAGTGCATATAATTAATGCAGCATTTCGACTAATGTATGTACCAAGACAATGGAAAGTTGCAGAAGTAATTATGATACTTAAACCGAACAAACCTCCGAATGATAAAGCTTCATATAGGCCAATTTCGCTGCTACCAACATTATCGAAACTATTTGAAAAGGTTCTTCTTAAAAGACTAAAACCAATTATCGAAGAAAGGAAACTTATCCCCTCACATCAGTTTGGATTTAGGGAAAACCATTCTACGATAGAACAAGTACATCGAATTACTGATGTAATCGAGAAATCACTAGAAAGCAAACAAATATGCTCAACCATATTCCTTGACGTAGCGCAAGCATTCGACAAAGTATGGCACCAGGGGTTAGAATTCAAACTTCATCGAGATCTTCCGGAGCAATTTTTTCAAATTTTAAAATCATACATATCAGAGAGGCACTTTCGAGTAAAGTATGAGAATGAATACTCCCAACTAAAAAGAATAACAGCAGGAGTACCACAAGGAAGTGTTCTTGGGCCAATCCTCTATCTCCTATATACTAGAGATATACCAACGACAGAAGCAACAATGGCGACTTTTGCCGATGACACCGCAATACTTGCAACAGCAAAGAACATCCATGACTCCACTAGTAAATTACAGAAAGCTACTAACCAAATATGTAATTGGACAAAGAAATGGCGAATCAAATTAAATGAAGCAAAATCAAGTCAACTTTACAAATCTAAAAGTTGATCATATACCAATAATGATAAACTCGATAGTAGTACCGCATGCAAACACTGCTAAATATCTCGGCATGACCTTAGATGCTAAACTTAGATGGAAGGAACACATAAAAAAGAAGAGAGAAGAACTAAACATAAAATTTAGGAAAATGCATTGGCTCTTAGGGAGACAATCTGAACTTGCGATCCATAACAAACTGCTGCTGTACAAACAAATCCTGAAACCTGTATGGACATATGGTAGCCAACTCTGGGGTTGTGCCAAGAAAACAAATATCAAAATCATACAAACAGTTCAAAATAAAATCCTGCGATGTATAGTTAATGCACCGTGGTACATTCGAAACGACAACCTCCATCGAGATCTAAAGATCGAGCTTGTCGCGGATGAAATTAAGCATCATGCAACAAAACACCTACAACGTCTGCACCAGCATGAAAATCTGGACATACGCTATATGCTGACTACTACAACAACAAAAAGACTGCAAAGAACCAAACCACTGGACTTATCGCGACCAGGAGGACAGTAGACTTACTGTGGCGAAAAATCTGAGGAGTTACATGAAACTGGGGATAATCACTTGATTACGCCGACTAATCAAAATACTTTATTATGCAATGTAAATTACTAAATGGGTGCAAGACTCAGTCGTACTATAAATAAATAAATAAAATTTTATTAATAAAATAAAAAAGAAAACCCTATTTCAGCAGTTTTCATCAAGTCAATAACCCGGGCCCCTCCGAAGGATCACCTAACCATTTTTTCCCAAAACCGAGACCCATCGCAATCGATTCTTAGTACTTGAAACCCCTCTTTCAGCAATTTCAATTTAACCTATCCCAACCTTTACCAAAACTCATGATAATAAAATTACTGTCCGTAATAATATTTTTTTGATACTAACTGACCTGGCGAATCTCGTTCCGCCCCAAACTTCTTAGTTCCGAGTAAATACTTTTGTCCTTCACGAAAATTGATTTTGATGAATATTTATGGCTATTATTATTATTTTCAACTCAATTCAATTCTCAATAGACGATTGACAATTTTTACATCGAATTCGACACTAAAGGCAGGTTTATAGTTACGTTCGTTCGTTCGGTCATTTTCACATGGCACACCCTGTCAGACCCATTAGAAAATCAAATAATTTACTAGAGACACTCGTTTGGGTGTAGACAGTGTATCAATGTCACTGAAGTGCATGCTAAATGGTTAGAAAATACTTAGAATGACTTTGGAATGTACCTAAGGCATATTAATAAATTTCATTTTTACATCTCATGGGACACCCTGTCAGACCCATTAAAAAATTAAATAATTTACTATAGGGACACTCGTTTGGGTATAGACAGTGTACCAATGTTACTGAAGTGCATGGTAAATGGTTATAAACTACTTAGAATGACTTTGGAATGTATCTAAGGCCAATTACAAAATCTCTTACGCAATATTAATTCGTCTGAATGTTTACTTACATCAATACTATTGCAATATTCTTGTTGTTGTTGTATTTTTTGGATTAGTTTGGATAAACTTCACTAGCATCTCATCCGGACAAAAAAAATAATAGGAACACGAGAAAATCCTGCAACATTTGCAATAAACCAATTTGTGTTGAGCACACAAATACAATAAATAAATGTTTGTTATGCAATTAAAATTAAGGTTATAAATCTAACGAATTTCCATTCAGTGACACTGTTAAATTTTAGGATAGTTGAAATTTTATTTTTTATGTTATATTATTAAATGAAAAATATATTGAATTTTATTGCTATTTACCGTGTTTTGTAAATTTTACCAAATCTTCATGTAAATAATATGAATTTCAATCATCTTTTAGTACAAGTCACCCGGATGACCCGTTATAGGCTAAAGGGGTAACGATCGTTTTTGACAAAAATTCAGCTATTTTGGAGATAATTTTATTTTTGTAAATACAAACGGATCTACCTATCCTAAGATGCCACCGAAGGATTTTAGGCAAACACTAAATGAAACAAAAATCAAGTATTTAAAAGGTTTAAAAAACCACCTGGGTGACCCGTTATAGACACAAGAATTGGAAAAACAAAATTAACAAAAAACTTTATTTATTTTATTTTAAACAATTATTAAGCGGACAATTATTCTCCTATAATCTGTAAAATAACACTTGTTCCTAATCGAAACGATAAACGGTACAAATAATTTTTTTTTTAAAAATATTTATATTGCAGCCTCTCGATTTCGAAATCAAATTACTTTCAAATTTTATTAGAAAGTGTGGTCACAGTGCAAAGCTTGAATCGAATTTTAGGAAGTGGGTGAAAATTGAATTCTAAGGTTTGATCCACACACTTAAACAAAAACATTCGAAACTAAATAAAACCTTATAATAACCCTTAACACCCCTAAAGCAAAAAAGCTCCTAAACATAACATCTAGAAAAATTAACCTATGAACTGACAATCGGGAAAGCCGATCATTATTGTTTGATTGTGGTGAAGAAAAAGGAGAGGCTCCTCCACGTCCTTGTTCTAAAGATTCCGTAATTTTGTGGTAAAACGTAATATTGAACGTAATACTAAACAGAGTAATTGTCCTAAGTTCTTGTTACAGAACTATTTTATTGTAGGTCTTCTACTATCGATGTCAAAAATCAAGCACATCGATCATCATACTCATATTAAACATCAAGTAAATAATGGAATTCGCAAATCGATTTTACCACCTTCTGCCTTACTGAATTAAGTAAAATTGGCTTAAGGCCAACAATGAGAATATGTAAGTAATGAGAAAATTAAAACTATCCTAATTTTTCAGATAATTGTTATAGAAGAGAGAAAACTTTTAGCAATCTAAGAGCTGAAATGTTACAAGGTCAAAATCACTTCGTTTCAAGCCACGAAACACGAACAATTCGTACGTAAAATGCGAGAGTCGAGAATTTTCACTCAAATTATTTGCTGGTATGGTGTAGAAAGGCTACAATCTAAGAAAATTTTTCTGAAATATCAGAAATGCTTAAGCAATTAGAAATCTATTCTGTATGTGGGATATATTTATTACAAACAATAAAGAATTATTTTGAGCCGTTCTTGGATAAGAAAATATTTATTTAAATCCCGTAGGACAAAAAATATAGACCGCAAGTAATACACGTTTTATATGTAATGAAATTTACATTCTATGCTTCTCTTACATTATGTAAGATCATAAAACAAAGCAACTCGTGTAACTTTCTTTAAGGCGTACATGAATAAATAAATATCATATATTTAACCCCAGGTGTTGGAATGCCCACCTTAAATTAATTTATTACGATGAGGGACCATATATCCATAATATATCGTATACATAATTTATATGATATTCCAACGAACTTTTATTAAACGTGTTACGTCAAAGTCCCCAAAATAATATAAATCATGATTAAACATTACGAAAATTGGCATCGATTGGTCGACGTGTGGTTGTCTGTCCGTTGTCTCCTTGCATTATGCGTGAAAAATTATTTTAATTAATTTTATTTTCTTCGTATAAATTTTCTTGGTTAGTATTGTGTTGTGTGCGTACTGCGTTACGGTATACGCCCCGGTTATTGCTTTCAATAAAAATGAAACTTCAATAAACCTAATCTTCTGGTTATTCATTATTACGATATATGGAACCAAAAACCAACATTTTGTGTAGTCTTGAGTTTGTCTCTATTATTAATAAACATTTTAGGACACATACGGAGAGCTTTGTAATAAATATGTAGAATGGTGGGTTATTTATAGCATATTTGGACAATGGATGCAACAATAATATAATTATTTTCCTTCCAAATACATAACTTATGATGTACGCACGTATATGTATGTCTCTGTATGTGTTTATGTAATTTGGTTTAACCATAAAGAGTTTCTGAATATGCTACCCAAAATGCTATGAAAATTTTTCTAAATTTATCCTAAATTTATTTTTTTACTACAAAAACAACACATTTAATGAATACATGTATAAAAAGAGGACATTCAGGCGTTTTTGGTACAGGGAAAAATGTTCAATTAAAACTAACTACAAAAGTGCCACAATAAAGAAATTTAGTTTTATAATCAAATCTATTTGAATGTTCAAAGCATTTCTAACAAAATAGTAATACTATTTTATTCCAACGGTTACTAAAGCTTAAATTTTTTGGTCCGATTGCATCTACCTGTAATTTCGAAAGGGTTATTGAAGGGTGTAGATTTCATTAGAACTTCAAGATTCGGTCTGAGTGGACAGATATTACGATTACTTATTCCAGTTAGTAGAAAACCGATGGGAACAACATGGAGCCGTGTGTAGTATTTTTCTACTTTTTATTTTTCTACCAAGCTAAAGTTGAATGAGTATAGAAATCATTATAACAATAAAACTAACTATTCAAGCACACCATACAAAATTCAGTTGTTCGCAAATTATTATATAAGTTCAATTTCTTCTTTAGAATCGCCTAAATGTTTGTAATTGAAAAATTCGTTCTCATTTTTTTTTGCTATTTTTATTTATTTAGAAACTCTGAAAAACAAAAAAAATAAAGTAAATACGAGAGAACCAAAATACGCTGGTTTGTTTTGTGCACTCTCTATGCACTTATTTTTTATTGAAATGAGAATTATATTGTTTTATAGGTAGGCAGCTTTGTTTATTGATTTTGTTTTCTTACTTCCGTCTATCATCTAATATAGAAAAGACGTATTTCATTTTAATAACACACAAATTCGTATCTATCGGCAAAGTTTCAACGTTTCTCACCTACGAAATCAATTAGTGAAGCCGTATACATACGTCGGATAAAAATCCGGGATTTTTCTATCGCATCGTTTTAACCAATTACATCACGTATATTATACAACAAACACGCCTCTTTTCATACAAAAGAGTTGAAAAAAATTGAAAAAAAAATCTCGGCTGTAAAAATCCCGGATTTCCATCCGACGTATGAATACGGCTTGAGTGTATAATATTTTAAATTTTTTATTTAAGCATTAACAAAATTTCATAGTCAAAAATCAATTTTTTTTATTTAAGCATTAACCAAATTTCGGGATCCGCTCGAAACGCGATATTTCAAAACCCGAAATTTCAAAACGCAATAGGGTACAAAACGTAATATTTCAAAACGCGATATGTTAAAACGCGATATTTCAAAACGCGGTATGGTACAAAACGCAATATTTCAAAACGCGACATTTCAAAAGGCGATATTACAATACGCGATAGTGTACTTAATGATAGAGTAAATAGCACGATATTCCTTTTCCGGTCAGACAATTTTTTTGTTTTTAAATTTAAGTCCACTGTACAAAAATGTGTGTGTAAAAGATGACAGATTGTAATGTCTTCCGAATTTTAACGGATCTTAGTTAAATCGGAATTATTTTTGAACATCATTATAATTTGATAACATATAAATTATATAACATATTAATTATTTTTTTTTTGATAACATATTAATTATTTTATTATTATTATAGTTATATTGTCACTAGTCAAATCTATTTTAGCACAGAACGGAGAACTTCTCACGAGTGATCTAGAAATTGCTAATGAGTTTAATTGTTATTTTTCTAGTGTTGCTAAAGATTTAGGTGCTAAATTTAACTCTATCAACACGTCATCTAGTTTCGATTTGCCTTTTGATTTCGGTCCGACAACGTTTTTTATGACCCCAGTATCTAGTAATGAAGTTTTTTCAATTATTTGTGCTTTAGAACCTAAATACTCAATTGATAACGTTGGCCTAACGTTGACCGTTCTTGCACACATTTTCAACCTTTCCTTTGAGATGGGAGTTGTACCCGATCGACTAAAAACAGCAACTATAATTCCCCTTTTCAAGAATGGTAATCGCCTTGATAAAGGTAACTATAGACCTATTGCCTTGCAGCCAATAATCCTGAAGGTTCTTGAAAAGGTAGTTAAAAATAGGGTTTCCAGTTTTTTAGATAAAACAGGTGTGCTGAGTATTCATCAACATGGTTTTCGTCATGGTATGAGTACCGAATCAGCCTTGTTAGATTTTCTAAATACAATCAACGTTGGTTTAAATAAAGGTAATAATTGCTGTGCTTTATTTATTGATACAGCTAAAGCCTTTGATATGGTTGATCACAAGCTTCTGCTATCTATTATGTATGATATAGGGTTTAGGGGACTGGCAAATACGTGGTTTGCATCGTATTTAGATGGTACATCGGTGAGAGTTAAGATTAATGATAATTTAAGCGATCCGAAATTTATTGACGTTGGTGTTCCCCAGGGTTCAGTATTAGGCCCTCTGCTGTTTCTCATTTATACAAACTCCGTATTTAAATTGAATTTTCATGGTTATTCAACCGGGTTTGCTGATGAAATAGCTCTGGCTTACTGTGGGAATTCTCCCAGCAACGTTATTTCGATGATAAATTCTGATCTAAAAGTGTTACTCTCATGGTTCGACAAGCATCGCCTGATCTTAAGCCGGAAAACTATATTCATGTTGTTTAAATTGTCTGGTAGCTTTAATATGTCTATTTTGCCGCGGGTGACTAATCACAGCAGGTATGAATGTGCGTCTAGTGGTTGCCTCTCTGAGTGTTTTGATATCGAACAAGTTGACTCGTTTAAATATCTTGGTGTTCACTTGGACACTTGCCTTAATTGGAAAACGCATGTTAATTCTGTCAACCAGTATCTGTCATTAACTGCTAGAATTTTCTACCTTCTTCGTGACTATTGCCCTCCGTCGGTTCTAAAAATAGCTTACCATGCACTAGTTATGGCTAAATTGGAATATGGATTGTCGTGCTGGGGTGGTTGTTATGCTGCTACTTTGTATCCTTTATATGTTCTACAGAAAATGATTTTGAGAATATATCTAAAGAAACCAAGAACTGAACCATCATGGAATTTATTCTTTACGACGAATATTTTGCCGTTGAAACATTTGTATGTTTATAAGGTATTGAGAGTTTTTTTTAATCGAAGTGGTCAACAAATAATGAGAAGCGATTTTCGTTACAATTTTCGCGGTAACCATCAATTTCTTTGTAACATCCCAAGATTCTTCAATGACCACTTCCGACGCTCTATTCAGGTCACTGCATTAACCTTTTTTAATGCGTTACCAATTTATATTAGGAAGGACATTCATTTGAAGTCCTTTTTACCTAAAGTTAAACAATGGCTATTTGAAACTGTTGATATCTCCTTTTTATTCAGGGTTATTACATAAAACTTGATGTCTTTAGTCACATGTTATGAAGTTGAAATTTAGTAGTAAAAGTAGTTGTAGTGGTAATGGTAGTAATAGTAGTAGTAATAGTAGTAGTATCTTAGTCATTTTATTGTAAGCTTTTATCACATTTTATACTCATTTTAATCATTTAATTTTGTAAATATTAGGATTATGTTGTATTTTTATGTATTACGCGAATTTGCTTCTGTCGTTTTTTCGGCACAAAATTCGTTATATTTTTTTTTTGAATAAAATAAATTTGAATAAATAAAATAATAATAATTGTTATTTTTCGGACGAAACCGATTTAACTGGCATGCACAAATGTGTGCGTTGGTCCAAAATACATACAAACGTAAATTTTTGACATGATGGCAAGCCGGAAAATGATATAACCCGATCCTATACTCCCGCTCTTATCGATTTAAAAATTCCTATAAACTGAAGAAAAAAAATCTAACGCCTGATATAACCCGATCGTGTATTCCCGCTCCTAGTTAGAGTCCCATTTGAAACGAGATATTTTAAATCGCGAATTATCAAAACGCGATATTTCAAATATTATAATTAGATAGTTTTTTCGTTTTTAGCTTTACGTTTTGTACCACATCGAGTTTTGAAATATTCCTATTTCCTGCCTGCCATCACAATTGTGTGGGTAATCGAACAAGAATCATGTCAAAAATTTATTTTTGTATACATTTATTTTGAACCAACGTACACATTTGTGCAGTCCAGTTAAATCGTTTTCGTCCGAAAAATAACAATCTAACTATAATAATAATAAAATAATTAATATGTTATCAAAAAAAAAAAAAAATAATTAATATGTTATATAATTTATATGTTATCAAATTATAATGCTTTTCAAAAATAATTCCGATTTAACTAAGATCCGTTAAAATCCGGTAGACATTACAACCTGTCATTTTTGACGAACACATTTGTGTACGGTGAACTTAAATTTAAGAAAAAAAAATGTCTAGCCGGAAAAGGGATATAGCACTATTTACTATATCATTTGGTAAACTATCGCGTTTTGTACCATATCGCGTTTTGAAATATCGCGATTTGATAATTCGCGTTTTGAAATATTGCGTTTCAAATGGGGCCCCAAAATTTCATAGCCGAAAATCAATTTGTGGACTGAAACTGTTTTATTTTTAGGTTTATATAAATACAAATACAAGTACTCTAGCCCAAAACAAATCAGTAGGCTTAAGCTTTTTTATTTAGGTGTTTGGGTTGGTTAATACAAATCTTGATTCTTAACCGTGGGTTTTTTAATATCACTTTACATATACATATTCACAAATAATTTAATTTTAAATAAATTTATGTAATATAAAAATTAATTTAGATTTTAAGATTTTTATTCGGTCATGCTACAATTTGTTTTTTATGTTGGTTAAGTGCGTACCGAGTGCTTTGTATCGAAAAACTACCAAAAGATTTATTTTTACAGCACAATATATACAATTATCTTATTGTGAACAAATCAATTTTGACAGCGATAATAAATAAAATTTCCTTTTGCGATAGTAGTCTTAATTTTAGTATAGTTTGGTTTTGGTTAGTTAAATCGTTTAAGTGGTGATTGGTTTTAGTATAAAATAGTAATAAAAGTGGTATATAGGGGTAATAAATAGTGATAAGGTGATTTTGTTGTGTATTACAACAACAAATAAAAACATTTTGGTTTTTGGCGTGTAAACGTCAAATTGTTTGGATATCGACAGGGTGTCCCAGCACCGATACACAGTTTTTTTTTAACTTCAATCCGGCAACTGCCTTCGGGCAGGATGTCGTTTAAAAGTAAAAATCGGTTTAAGCCCCTCATGAATATGAGGGCATACACTGATCCTCTGCAATTGGGGGAAATTAACAATAAAAAAGGAGGCTTTTTTCGAAGAATGTACGATGAACCAGAGATATCTAGTTGTTAAAATAACGAATAGTGAGCAAAGCTTCAGAGAAATTTCGCCTTTCCTTATTCAGAAGGGACTACAAATGATAACAGAACACATGAAAGAAACGCAGCGACTACGAAGTGGAGATCTTCTTGTTCTGACTACTAAAGAGGAGGGATACACAGCTTTAATGAAAGCAACAAAATTAGCGGAAATGCCCATTCAAGTCGAAGAGCATAAGTATCTGAATAGTAGAAAGGAGTTATATACAGCTTTGATTTGATGCATGTTAACACTGAGGAGATAGAGAAAGAATTAAAAGAACAGAAACTCATAAAAGTCGAAAGAATCAAAAGGAAAATAAATGGAGAGCTTAAAGATACCCCGTTACATATCATGACATTTAATACTATAAACTTACCAGATTATATAAAAGCAGGGTTTTTGAGATTCAACGTAAGGTTGTATTTACCTAACCCGATGAGGTGCCACAACTGCCAGCGGTACGGGCACACGAAAAATAAGTGCTTCCGAGTAACTACATGCCCTAAATGTGCGAAAAATATTCCGGATGGACATGACAATGAGAATTGTGAACCCGTAAAATGTGCCAATTGTGGAAATAGTCACACTGCCTATGATAAAAGGTGTCCTATATTCGAGATGGAGAAACAAATTATAAAGATAAAAACCATGGATCGGATAACATACTTCAGAGCAAAGGAAATTTATTATCGCGAAAACGCAAGTACCACGGGAGCATCGAAGGCAACGCAACTAAATGAAACATACAGTAAAGTACTACAAAAAAATACAGGAAACGCGCAAAATGAAGACAATATTAATAACAATACAAATAAAAATAATATCAGCAGCAACAATAATAAAAACAACAATAATAATAGTAACAATAATGAAATCAATAACAACAAATCAAAACTTTTAAACAACGAGAAAACGAAAACAGAATTAATAAAAGAAACAATGACAACACAGAAGCCGGAACTTGGTACAACAAAAATCGAGATCGGAGCAACAGCAACAAAAAACATTGAACCATTGAAGTTTAGGAGGTACACCTATCTCAACCCTAATGAGTTAGGAATTTTTCAACAAAATGTAGGTATGAGTGATGATGAATGTTGAGGGAAGAAGGTTTTTTTTTAACCTTTTCTTTGAATGACAGAGCGGATGATAAGATCCAATGAATGTATGACAATTGGTCAGATAAACATCCGCAGCATGTATGCCAATGGCGATATGCTCGAGAGTATGGGGGTGTGAAAGAAATGATGCTTGGGGCACCTTGTTGACTCACCTCATTCTTGATTTCGATCTCGTAATCCTGAATGATGGTGGGTCAACTAGGATGCCGTCTGTGGGGTCGACAGCCAGTGCAATAGATTTGACGTTAATGTCTAGCTTGCTGTCAGCCCAAGTCACTTAGAATGTTACGGATGAGAATTTGGGTAGCGATCACTATTTGATCAAGATGTGTTTAGGTGGTGTGAATGCTGACATAAACCGTAAGGTCATTATGAATGGTAAGAAATGGATCGAACGTATGAACGAGATTCTTATAATGAATGAAGCAACTGAGGTTACCCAACTTGAGGATGAAATAGAGAGAATAAATGAAATGTGCACTATACATGTGAGAAGGAATGAATGTACTGTGGAAGGTTGGTGGAATAATGAAATCCAGTATTGGTATGCAAGGAATCGGATAGCACTGAAAGAGTTCAATAGGTGTACATGTCAAGAATGTAGAATAAATTATGGAAGGATGAATGCAAGATTAAAAAAGGCTATCCGTAGAGCGAAAAGGAAAAGTTGGTAGGACTATGTGTCCAAAATGACACATAGGACCACAACTAAGGATTTATGTGATAAATTTAATAGGGTGAGAGGTTATAGAGCGAAAGGCAGAAATGCAGTGCTAGATGACAGAGAGAAAGGAGGTGTCTTTTTACAAATGATGATGGATGTTAGAAACAATTTGAGCGATAGGAATGAAGTTTTGTTACCTGATAATGAAAGAGAATTTATAAATGACATGTGTAAGGAGTTTGAATGGGATGAGTTCCGTTGGGTTTTAGAAACTTTTAAATCTACTACCCCTGGAACTAACAGAGTGAGCTATAAAATGATTGAGAGATTGGATTTTGAAGCTAAGGTCGCTTTGCTTCGAATTCTCAATCAAGTATGGAGGAGTATTCAAATACCGGAAAAATGGAAGGAAAGCAGGGTGGTACCCATTCCAAAAAGAGATCGGGACCATAATCTGGCAACAAATTACAGGGGAATATGTATGTTGAATGTATTTGTCAAAATTGTGAATGGTATGATGAAAGTGCATATGGATAAATTAGACGATAACTGCAAGAACAGATTGAATGTGATTAAAAGGGTGATGTGATTAAAAAGTTGATGACTGTCGAGAATGCTTGTGCTAGTGGTATTGGGGGCGATTAATTCAACCCCAATACACACTCTGTGGTCTGAATTGGGTGACTCACCTCTCAACTATAAGAGGGAGTGGATCACCGTGCGCGAGACTGTGCGGATGTTGACTAAGGACAATAAATTGGTGAATGAAATGAAAGAGAGGTTGCAAAGAGAGACGGATTACCAAAGAACACAAAGGTCAAGGGTGATGTTGGAGAATATGAATGTATTCATCAAGATTCGGCTCGTAAATCCGAAAGTCCCTCCGAGCAATCTAATTGTGCGTTTGAAGTTTGGTGATACAACAAAAGCGATGATGAATGAGTTATCGGTTAAGAGTGAGTTTTTAAAAATGCGAACAAATTATTTTGCACATGTGGTTTATACAGATGCTAGTGTGAGTGGTGAACGAGTAGGTGTAGGAATTTTTATTCCGTCAATGAGGAAAGAGAAAATGATAAGAGTGAATGACAGTATCTGTATAATGAATGCATAGTTGATTGGAATTATGAAAGGGATCAAGCTGGCAAAGACACAAGGGAGGAGGAGAGTAGTCTTAATATCCGACTCCCGGAGTGGGTTAGAACTAATTAGTAAGGGTGGGGGACTCATGGTAATGTGTATGTGGAAATGTTGTATGAGTACCTTCAATCTTGTGGGTGTGAGGTCATTCTTCAATGGATACCATCACACCTACAAATTGAAGGTAATGAAAGAGCCGATATGCTTGCGAAACGGGGTTGTTTGGTTGAGGATGTAAATGAATATGAATTCATGGATGCAAGAGATGTACTTCACATGTTTCAGGTGAATCTGTGGAGAAAATGGGAGAGAGAGTTTGTTGAAAAATGTCAGGTGAAAGGCAAGAAGTACTTTGAGTTGGTTAGGTCTCTTTGAGCCAACCTTTCTTTAAGGTGCTCAAAGGAGATACTAGAATGATACGAATGATAGAGCGCGTAAGATTGAATCATGGTAACTGGAAAGAATGTTTGAAGAAACGCAATTTGATTGAGAATGAATTAAGTGAAAGTTGTTTGGTTGTGGAGGACATCGATCATTTGATTCTGAAATGTTCTGCATTCAATCAGAACAGACAAATGTTCTTTGTTCTCTTGAGAGCAAGAAACTTGACTGAGGTATTACGAATGGGAATGAACGTATATAAGAATGTGTATAATTTTATAAGAATGAATCAAATAGAAGTATGAAAGGGGATCGATGTGTGAAAGGTGAATAAAAGAATAAATAAAAATTAATATAAATATAAAATTTGAACAAAATTGTAAAAATTGGACCAAATGGAAAAAATACAATTATCTAATACTCGTACAACCTATTTGGTGTTTACAGATATATAAATATTATTATTAGTACATACATAATTAGTGGAGACACGATAAGCACACAAATTTTTAGGCATTTTCAATCAGAAACGCCAAGTTCATTGAATTCTAGAACACATTATGTCAGAAAATCGTCCATTCAACGAACGGTCAATGGAATTGGGCCAATTCTTTATTAGCACAAATTCAGCTACTATATTTTGGATTTTATAACATTTTATTTCTATTGTTTAATTTGCTATCCAACACAAATATTACTAACGGTATACTCTGTATTTTGTTCGTTTAATATAGTATCTTTTAGGGGCTAGTTTGTTTTCCTCAATTTACAATGAAAATTTATGAAAAAATTATATTTCTATGATAAGCAGAAATTTTGTCACTTTCGCCGCCTTTGGAAAGTTTTAAGGCTTAAATTATTTTTGATTGTCTCTAAAAATCGGGTTTTTTGTTTAGTCTTTCAAGCGAAATTTGATTTTTTTTCGCCTCCTGGACTAGCATTAATTTTTTCCCGTCAGAAATAATTAGCACGAATTTTTCCTAAAATATATTTTATATTTTAATATAAATTATATTTTTTATTCTCTAATATTTGATTTAAATTTATTTATAATTAAATAAAAAAAAAATAAAATTTATTTATAATTAAATAAAAAAAAAATGTTTCAACTTCAAAATGTTGAAAATATCTTAAAATTGTAAATAATTATTAAGTTTCTAAAACTGTTTTTATGTGAGCTTCATAGTTCAACTTTGAATGTAACAATATTTGAAGACGCAAATTTGAAGAATTCTACTTCAAGCATGAAGAAACCATGAAATTCTTTGGTGGTTTGTCAGACAAATATGGTGACATTCGCAACGAACACTCATTGTTGTTCAAAAATGGATCACATTAACATCTCTGAAGAAATTGTCTTTAGAACCCTAAAGGCAATTGTCGTAAATAAAATTACCGGACCCAATGAAATTCCATTTCGATTATTGAAGAAATTTAACTAGGCTCCAATTTTTAGTAAAACATTTCTCCATTCATAGCACGGTTAATACGCAAAAGCACGGAAGAGTGCGATGACACACCAAGTTCTGAAACCTGGTTGTAATAAAACCGACCCCTTAAACTGCCGGCCAATATTAATGGTGTCAGCAGTTGATAAATTTTTTGAGAAATACATTAACTAGTGAAGTATCTTTGAATAAATAAAAAAAAACTTAAATAAATACTAATGTTTTTCATGAAAGCCACTCCGCAGTTAATGCTGTTCTAAAAACATCGAGAGGCTTTTGTATTCGGGTATATGCACACTTTGGACAAGGTTCCTCTCGATAATCTCATTTGTAAACTTTTGGCATTCGGCTTGGATTCGATGACTATCGAGTATATTACAAGATTTCTCAAAAAATGAAACAATAACGCATCTATTTCATTCGAGTTTCAATCGAGGGAGTAGATTAGACTATGTACTTGTGGGTTCTGATTGAATTCGTTTACTTCTAGTTTAATTTAGAAGTTTTTTAAGTTGCATAATGTTCTCTTTCTATATAAGAACTTCATTAGACTATGTATAGAAAATTGCTGTCCAGTTTTGGGTAGAGCATATGGTATTGCCCGCCCGTTTGTGAAGTTTGTCCTAAATCTGTTCTAAAACGCAACAATATTAAAATTTGTGTTTATGTATTTGTAGAATGTTTCGATTAAAGAAATTTTTGCATAAATAGTTAAACAAAAATACTTATGTTTTTAAGAAAATGTTAATTCTTAAGAATGTTTTCGCGAATCTCGTATAAATGATTATGGTAAGTGACGTTGATAGTGAGATTGTACTAGGTCCTATCTAATGGAAAACTCCATTTGTTTCTTTTCAAATTAGGGGTTTAGGGTGTATAGGACAGCAAAACTTGCCTAGGAGTACTATAAATCGGACGTACAATTTTCTGAATTTTTCCGGAAATCTTCTATAACAACATGATAAAGCACGTTTGGTTTGTTAACATTGCGGGGCTCTAGGAAGTTTAGTATAGCGAAAATTGCTTTGGAGTAATATAAATCAATGGGAATCTCCCCGAGCCCTCAGCATGCTTAGTGACTTGTATACTGAGATGCTACTAGGTCCTATCTAATGGAAAATCAAGTTTGTTCAAATTTGGAATTAAGGCTGTGTACTAGTTCTTATCTATTGGAAAAAATATGTTTGGTTTGCCAAATTTGGGGTTTAGGGTATTGTAACGGAGCACCCCGTTTTGCACCACTCCAACGGAACACGAAGAGTTCCAAATTGGGCACTTCTGTGACGAAATATGGAGACGGAGACTTCTATTAACAGGTACGGCATGGGGGTATATGCGGTTATAGGTAGCTGCGGCTTGAATAAGCCGCAGAAAATTGAAAATTTAAAGAAATTATTTTGTTTACCGAAACTTGAATCTTGAAAAAACTTGTTTACCGAAACATGAAAAAATGAATCCGAATACAAAGAAAAACCGCAGTTCTGTTTTATTAGTTCTGGCTCCACAAAGATATTTTATCGCCAAAAAACAAAATCCAAAAAAAAAATATGAAAAGTAAAATCAAAATAATACTTAAGTCCGAGATAAACTCGAGACCAGTATGAATCGAACATGGTCCACCAGACCGTTATTTGGGCGCTCAATTGCAATTATTTAATATATAAATGTCAATCTAATTTTATTTAATTTAATTAATTTTATTTTATGAAAAATTGTACCTGTGTCTGACCACGTTGTGGCCACCCTTGGAGTTCTGGCCTCCTTATATGCCGTCTGTTGCTGGGTTCCTTATCGAATACCCCGTGGCCTGATTCTTATGATTATGTATTTAATGTGAGCCACGTCAGGCCACTATTAAATGTTGCGGTGTCGTATAAGTGTAATCGTTGCGTTGCCCTCAACCGATATACACGGTGTTGCTGTGCCCACCCAACACCTGTGTTAAAACCACTACTGGTTGATCCGGAAGCCGCCGATTTCAATTTAAACGATATGCCACGTTAAGCAAACGTATGTATCAGGCATAAACTGTGGCGGCATCCACCTACCGATAATATTTATAAGTCACTACACAGAAAGGTTTTATTCGTGAAACCAAAATTAATTGAAACTATTTGACCGATTTTTACTTGCAACCAGTTTTTATATAACTGTTAATTATCAATTAATTCAAAATTATTTGTCACTAGAAACTGTCGGTTTTATCTCAAATTTGTTTTATGAAAACAACCAAAATGAAACTAATATTTTTTTAACTTTATTCTTTTATGTATGCTATGAAAAAACTCAATACTTAGATATACACTTTAAATAAATTCCAACTCATACAATACACTTTCAATGTTAAAAAGACTGGACTCTTATTAACTCAAAAACTTAACTTTAATATCAAAATACAAAACCCCCGAAAACCTTAAAACCGACTCTTTTTAATAAAAGCCAAAACTTAACTCCACAAATTTGATCACCAAAACCAAATTAAGATTAATATTTTTTTATTTTAGTGTTTTTGGTTTTGTTTTATGTGCGCATCACTCTCTTACTGATTCCCATTCCTACCATACATCAATCGCACCAAACAAAACGAAAAACGTATAACAAAAATATTTTCCTATATCGTACTCTGTTCAGCATTCACACATAATATACATGGTCTCACCTCTAACATTAATCAAAGATTAACAGTAACACTACTCAGGAAAAGAGATCAATATGGTAAATGGCCCGTTCCACACTGCATTTCTTTTGCAATTTCTTTCTTTCATCAAACAGAGTCTTAATAGATTTTTTATTGCTAATTTAAACCCGTATTTTATATCCCTTTTCCTACCAGACAACTGTTTGCTCTAATTTAGAATAGAATAAATTGAGAAATCGTTATTAATCATTTATAGTGGTCACCTTATACCTACTACTTAAAAAAGAGCCACAAAAGTTATGTATATGCGTATAGGTTTGTGCTCGCGCGATCATAAATTTGCTGTACAATTTTTATAAATTACGATGGCGGACCCAATATCTATACCAAAAGATCATTAATCGTTGCATTGTAATTAATATTTTTAACCTTATTTGGGGGTTGTTAGGGTAAGTGATCATTAATCCATTGTATAAAATTTGAAAATAAATATAGCGGATCCAATATTTCTAACTTTTTTTTTCTCAAGTCAACCGATATTAATGAAAAGTACTTAGGGGTAGCTTTTGAGTACCAGGAATTGATTGTGATTGGTTTTGGTTTCCGGATAATTGTTCAGGGGCCTCTAGCGGAGCACGAGTACCTATTTCTATTTATTTGCGCTTCAGCTCAACCTACGTTCATAAAAATTACTGAAAAAGGAGAGGGGCTTCGAATAACTATACTGGAATATATTGGATGTGATGGGTTTTGGTTCCCGAAAAATTCGTTCAAGACTTCGTCCGGGTTCCTTTTCTTTTTTTTTGGTTGACTGGAAACTGAATCAGCCCTTTCTTAACCGATTATGATGGGATTGGCTAAATTGGATGGAAATGACATTCTAAAATGATTTTTGTAAAAAGTTCGGAAATCCGGACACTTGAGATGATACTCAGAAACTTTTTAACCGGATTATTGGAAGAAGTTCTAGAATATGGCTACCATTGACGGAACTCGGCCATTTTATAACCGATTATATGATGTGATTTTGTACAAAAATTGTAATGGCTGATCTACTAGAAGATGCTCGAAATTAAATTTTCACTGCTAGTACATTCCCGTTCTAAAACGCTCGATAATGCAATGGTTGTCGAATACAATTTTGCCGATAAACTTTCATTTTTTTCGTGTTTTCATACAAAATATCCAGATGAACTCCAACATTTTCCTCTCTGTTCATTGAAATAATTGGCTTCCATGATCTTGCCCCTGTTTTTGGTATAAGATTTTGCCATGTACCCTAAACCCCTATTTATGAATTTGGGTCAAATTTACAACAAATTGGAAGATATAATTTCTATTTTAATTTCCGCAGCTGTATTGGATCAGTCATATTTATTTCCATATTTTGGATCATAGATTCTTGATCAGTTACCCAAAACCCTTTATACGATTAATACTTGGTCTTTCGCCGACCCCCATTTGTAGGACGAATTTATGATCATCGACCACAATCCCCATTTTATTTAAGGTTTTGTAATTGTGCAACACAAACTTCTCAATTTTTCTCGACTTCCATCTTTTATTTAATATATTAGAATGGCTCAATAAAGGGTTCTGATTATACAGTTTTTAGATTGGAAAGCAATTTTTTCAAATTCATTTAAAATTTATTTTTGGTTCAAAGCAACATTAAAAAATTAACCAAAAATGTTTTCAAAAGTTGTTTCTGGAGATTATGGGAATTTTCGAATTTCCATCCCTCTATTATATTGACTATCTAATACTTCGAACAGCAATACGTTAAAATGCATTTTTAAAAGAGTTTGAAGCATCTCATTCTTAAAAAAATCTTCATCTCTAGAAATTTTTAAGTAAAGTATCCCTTATAAGGTCCAGACAACAAAATAACATATTTTTCGTTTTGTTATTTCTAATTGACCTTGAATTTGGTAGTAATATGGGTAAGATTAATTTATCACCAAAGAATCTTGTATATATTTGATAAACTTGATTTTTTTTACTTCACTGCTTCTAATGAATATATTTCTCTGGCACTGTAAGGACACTTTACTTCTATAATGGCATTGTTCCCTATAATACTATCCAGGCTAGCTAATAAACAAGGGTATTTATCATAAATGTAAAGACCGCGTTTTTGGACTTTAAATTTGGTTTCTATTTTGAATGCACTTATAGCGTCCTCTTCGTGATTCCTTCCCCAAACAATTACCTTCGCGAATGTTGCAGATTCAGAACTAAACAGAATTTGTTTTGCTTTATTCGCAAAGCTATCATTTCTAGATTGGCAGATTAATCCAAAATTAGAACTGGGCAGTCTCGGATATCGCATCTCATGCCATAATGTATTTTGTGACTGATTAATCGTCTCTGTCACGATCGCCTTTTTCGCGTTTCAGCTTTAAGATGAGATTTTGTCTCTGGTGTAATTTACATGGTTTTTACATGTAAAATGTATGTAAAATGTATACACTTTTATTTTACATACTGTAACGTAGATAAGGAATGAAACACTACTTTTTCGTCGCCATCTTTTACCAAAATTAACAATTTTGAGAAAATTGGCTATGTAATCGACCAATTTCCTTATCCGTCAAAAAACCACTAATTGATAATATTATAGATTATAGAAGATAAATAAGAACTCTTGGCCATAATACGCAATCGAAACCTATAGTGATGTACTTAATAAACGTAAAACTCTGTCTGAAAAAATAATATCGAAATGCCAGAATCCCCTGGAAAAATTGAAAAAATTAAAACCGAAAATATACCAAACAGAAAATTCGTCAAAAATGGGAACCTAAAAATTGGGCCAAAACCCTCGGAAATTTAAGAAAGTTGCTTGCTAATCAAAATGTGCCCGTTCACGAGTTGGGTTGTGATAAATGTTCCGTTGATACCGATCAAAAAATTCGTCGACATCACTTTTTAATTGCTCTGGTGCTTTCAAGTCACACGTTTGCGCGAATACGGATTAACACCAACTCACCTACTTAAGACTGATGTTGGAACACTCGAGGAACCGGTCTCATTTTATTAAACTAAAGCCAAGTATATTATGAAAACATCATAAGTTCTATTCGATGAATACGATGGTGATATCCTTTTACATTTGTATGAAAGTGGCATGCAATCAAATTACAGGGATTGGCGTTGATACACATGTATATTGAATTGCAAATCGTTTGATGTGGGCAAAGAAGACCATCAAACAACCTGAACAGACGTGGGTAACACTAGAAAAATGGTTACCTTTTGAATTATGGGATGAAATTAATACGCTGCCCTTTGGGTTTGGTCAAACTATGTCTACCTAGATTTCCAATGTGCGATACCTGTTTAAATAAAGATATTTGCCCGTTCAGATTAATAAAAAATATGTTCTACTTCTTTCAATGTAAATTTATTAAAAAGTGTCTTACTTTATAATAAATACAAAAGTTTTAAACTATTTTACTTCTCGAGGAGTCTTCTTCATTCAATTTATCTTGATCGCCATCATCCTCCTCGCCAAATACTTCACCTCCATTGTACATACTCATGAAATTTTTGTGGGAGCTTATTGGTTGATTGAAATTTGTTTGGGAGCTTATTGGTTTGCTCCGGGACTCGTTTCAAATTACGTTCCAACATCTACATTGTAAAAATAGTTTAAATGTTTAACCACAGATAATATATATTCTGTGGTTTAACCACTTCGGGTAAGCAATTCAAAAATTTTACATCCCTTTTCCGGTTCTGAATTATTGGAATGGACTTCCTCGTTCATAGCGACGATGAATGAAGCGCATATCATTTAATCGGAGGCAATGTCTTTAAGGAACCATTTTTCTTCTTTAAAATATTAATCTGAATAATAATCCAATTTAGATTATTCTAGATCATCGTTAGACTAGCATTTTTTACATAGCCTTTCATCAAGTTATCCATAAGGATGTTGCAATACAAGCTTTTATCTAGAGAACCATCGGCTGCGTGCCAAACTCGTTGCAATAAATCTCGACTTACACTACATATCGATCATTATGAGATTCAGTTTTTATTTCGAAACAATAACATGAGATTTCGCTTAATAGCTCGCTTAGATAAACGGCAGATTGTAAATCATATACGTACGGTTTATAGGTTTGCAATACTTTTAACGTGAGCTCCTTAAAATCTAAATTTGTTGCGTTAAATATGGGTAACCTTACTGTAATTCGTAACAAATCGGTATAAGCATATTTTGATTCAAACTGTTACGGAATTCAATCCACTGGAATATATTCGAGAGTAAGCGCAACACAAACCCGAAACAAATTTTTGCCAAGCGTATCTCGACACAGTACAAACCAAATACCGGACAACTCATTTTAGTGACGAATTCGGTTAGTTTCTTAAAAATTTCCATAATTTTGTAAAAATTGGATTAAATTCAGGCAATTTATCCATTAAATTAGGTAACTATGCACATCCGATTACAGCATTAATCGCGTTTAATGATCCGACATATCCACGAAAATGAATAATTTTTAGTTAACCAGCGCAAACAAAATATTAAATGAGGAAAGTGCCCTCTTTGTCATTGAGTTTAGAGTTAACCCGGCTATATTGACCGCTATTGAATTTATATTGTTTTCGGAATTTTAATTTCGTCGGAAATTCCCTCAAAAAGAAATCTTTATAGAAGTCGCATGTAATCAAATCACACAACACAACCAATTTAAAAGCATGAGAGATCGCCAAAACATAAACAACCCTTAAAACAAAGCGTAATTTTAATTTAAACAAAGCGTACTTTAAATTCGATTAATTTTTACCCTCCAAACAAAAATATGTATAAGCTAAATCCTCTACGAAAACGAAATTATAAATTTGGTCTGTTGTCTTTAATTTGACGATCGTTATTTAAATATACAGCTAAACTAAACCAAAAGATATCAGTAATCGTTTTTTAGAGCTTGTTTAAGACGAACACAGATTTCAGTGTAGAAACATAAATGAATTTTTTCTTGTGACTGTAGAAAAATAAAAGTCTAAAATAAATATTATTTACCGTTTAAATGAACTGTTTGAGTTATATTTACGATGCGTATAACCGTTATAAAACAACACTTGTTCCAATTTTACAACATTTTCAGTTATTTTTCCGATTTTCCACGTATTTTACATATGCTATGTAAATTACAAATCATTTACTGTATTTTACGTTGTTACATGTAAATTATAAAAATCTTATTTTACATGTAAAACGCCCAACGCTGCCCTAAACTCTTCTTAATCCATGTCAGGTCGTTGACATCTTCCCACTCCGAAATGAGAATCTTCTCCTGTCGCACCGCTCATGGTTTTCTCCTTAACCAGTCTAACAAATTTATAAAATTATCGAATGTTAATAATAATCCACGATTTTACGAAATTGTTTACCCTTTGAATTTGACTGTCTTGCTGAAGGTGACAAAACAATCTCGCTTGTTAAAAATCGAATTTAAAGGGTTAAACAATGATAAATACTTTTTGTATTATGTTGTAATACAACAAATTTTGATCGTATAACATACGATTGACCACGTGAAAAAATTATTCATTTACCGCCAACGGTTTTACATACCGTAGAATGGTATTGCTAAGCCGCATTTGAATCTACATCGTCATCCCCGATTTTTTGAGTTTTTGGAAATTTTCGCTAATCTCCTTGTTTTGTTCATCGCAAACATATCCATATGTCTTCCGAAAACATGATGGGGAACATTGGCGATATCTTTGGCAAGAAGTTTAATTTTTTCTTTTGTGAGAACTTTTTGGATTTTGCGATATTAAATAATTAAGCGGATCCCATGCAGCACCGTACAAAACCGTTACAAAATAAGTTTCGAAAAATTGGAGCAAATTTGGTATTTGCAGCAAGTTATCTGGCACGCTTCCGAAAAACTCACATAAGATACTTGCGGAATTCAATTTTTTCAACATGCGTGTTTGCATAGGGCCTTGCCTTTAAAATATTTGCATACGCACGCTTGCATTGCCATCACCTATCACTCTATTGTATCTTATCCCATACAAACGTTCACTATTACAAAATCCCTTTACTATAGCCGAAGTTTCCATATTTGTTGAAGGCCAATAAAAATTACGACTGCAATCGAGCAGTGATGAAAATAAATTGATAGTCTTTCCAACAAACCTATATGGCCGATTTAATCTAACATCCATTTCAATCAGTCAATGCGGTCTCATCCCTAATATACCTGGATCTCATTTAATTAGCTCTCTATATTTAAGGAAGAAATATTTCAACTACCATGTAAATTTGATAAAGTTAATTCTTTCTGCGAATGTTTTGACATTTAACTTATCAATGAACGATATACATGTCAGTTTAGTGAATAAAATATTTATATGTCAGTTGACTACTGAAAAATATTTTTTTGGTTTGGCCAAATGTTAGTAGTTGTAAGCAACAGATATAGGGATCAATTTTTTTTTTACTGTTCAAAGAAGAAAAACTTTGGAATTTAGTCCCGGTCCGCCTTGCTGGCCCTAAGTAAACCTTTTCTTTTGTATTGTCTCTCGATTTAAATAGATGTCACAGCATTTAGTTATGGAAAATTCATTTTTCGTATATCTGTACAATAAGTATATTGTATTAGAGTGTAAACATTATAACGGGAAATTGATTTGGCAATATTGTTAATGAGCTATTGGAATGCAAACTGGTGTTAAATGATAACAATGGAAAGATAAATGTAGATGATCCGTATTATGTGCCGCACAGTGATACATGATGGAAGAATATTATTAAAAAATATAATAAATATATTTTATGTGAAATGAAATTCGTATAAATTTATTGTAACGTTCTTTATTTGAAAATTTGTTTGGTTTAAAATTTGTTAATTAAATTAGTAAAATGTTAATTGATAAAAATTATATTATATATAGCAAACCTCGATGCACTTCGTTGCAACCAACCAAAAAAAATTAAATATTCTTGATTTTCTTTTATGAAATGAATGCATTGTATTTCAAAATTATTAATGTCAATCCAAAACAATTGGATATACAATATTTTTCCTTCGCCCATTTGAAGCGAGCACAAACAAACAATATTTGGAATTCCAACTCTTGAGCAGACCACGTATAGCGGTCCATGTGAAAAGCACGGCTCCTCCAAATTTAATCCGCATATTTGAAGCGTTTGTCCTTACGCGTTATTGATGGACATGGGAAATGATAGACGTACTGGGAATTGCAAACGCTTAAATTCAAATGCCATGTCTGTTGGAACACCTTTCGCTATTCCGGTCAATATTGTGGCTTCAATTAAATTCGGCATCAATTTTTTTAATGCCAATCTTGTGCCATTGCACAGTTTTGGTGCATTTAAATTCCGCAGTAAAATAATTGATGAGCCAACCTTTAAACTCACACAATGCGGTGGCATACCAGGTGGTTCCAATGAATTCCAAAATTCAATTGTATAATTCACTGCATTCATTCATAATTGATTGATTCCCTCAACCAATTGTGATTCCTGTAACTTTGAACAATATTTGGGAACACACTTTCAATCAACTCTTTTGTTGATTGGAGAATGGTACAAAAATTCTTCGGCAATGTAATCAATCCATTTGTATTATCGACTCGAACTTTGCTATTTCCAATATCTAAAAATTTCTTCGAGAACCGATCTGCAGATTGGTCGTTGTGCAATTGAACGCGCATATTTATGTTCAATGTAAATTTTTGCACATGTCTCCACAGAAGAGAAGACTTTAAGCATGCATTGATCTCATCCGCCGGTGTCGATCGTGGAACCACAGGCAATATTTGGGAAAATTTCTGTATTCTGACGTAGATCTTGCATTGTACGGTGTAAGGCTTCCAGCCATTTATTTTATGCGTCATTGTACATTCATCCAAAAGAATAATTGCTGCTTGTTGCAAAATTTTTGCCATCGCAGAGTTTCTTGAAATATTGCACGTGGGATGTTCAATGACCTGTTAATTTGAGAATAATTATATTTTACAATAATATCGATTAAATTTTAAAGTGATCAATCAATAAATATAAGCACACCTGCACATTCAACGGCAATTTTAATGCAGAGTACGCTATTCGTCCACCACCCAATATAGTAGCAGCGATTCCCGATGAAGCAAGTGCCAATGCAATTTTTCGTTGCGATCGAATGGCTGCCAAAATCAGTGATGACCACCAGGCGCATCCAAAAAATATAATCCACCGTCTTCATTTTGTACAGCTTGCATGATGGTATCATAGACATGTTTTTGATGGTCATTTAAATTGGGAACATTCAAATCCACAAATGTTTGCAATACATTGGGATCATAATGTTGTTCACGTTGCAATTCTCGATCAAATAAATCATTCATTGGACGATTGGGTGGTGACAACCCTAGTTGCCCTAATGCTTTATTTGCAATTGTTAGGCACATATTTTCAATCGCTATCAATGCCTCATTATACATTTTCAATGAAATCAGCAAATCAGCGTTTCTTGTGTGATGACGCATTCCAATCAAATAGTCTTCTACCATAAAATCTTTGTATTTATTCCACAATTCAAGTTGATTTAATGGAAAACATGTTGATATGATTATGGCATATAACATACACGTATTTGATGTGGAGAAGAAGCAATCGATACATCATGAAGCGTTAAATCCCAATGCTCATCATTTTGAAGTAAACCTAATTGCTGACATACTTCACGATACGTCACACATAAACGACCATTTACTCTTCGCAAATGTTGAAATGAACGTGGTCCAACATCATTTACTAACAACAACCGCAAATAATAACATTCTGCATTGTTCGGATGAACTGTGTATAATCTTCCTATGGTATCTGCAAAAAAAAAACACCCGGATGGCCATCAACAGGTGTTCCTTGTTTATGTCGTTGCCATTTCTTTGCAGTCCAAGTGAAATAATTCATTACCCCTGAATACAGCAACGTTCTGGGAAATTCATCGCTTTCACACAATTGAAAGAATGTTGTTGCTGGTGGCTGTGCTGCTCTCTGTTGTACCTTTGCATCGGTAAAATACACACGCTGGCCATTTTCAAAATGAACAGCCAAATGAACAACAGCAGGATATCGCTCATGAATTGGAAATAAATAAATTCTCCAAAGAGCTTCATTATAGTGCTAATGTAACGCCCCATTTGATATTAGGCGATTTCGTCATTGCTATTGTCACCAGCTATTCCAAAAACAGCCATATCACTGCCTTTATTCACATATTTACAAATGTATTTAATCGACTTCACAGAATTACAGTACTCAACATTTATGTGGGCCTGAAATACTTTTGACAATAGTGGAGAATAAGGCACAATCCAACAATTATCTACTTCAATGTCTTGATTGCGTATTTTAATTGTTGTTGTATGGCCATTATCCTCCGGTGACTGACGTCGGTACAACGGGTATCCGTCGTCACCTGTAATTGTATCCGAAGTAAATGCTCTTGGATACTGTTTTGTACATTTTCCATCGATCATGCATGGTGAATTCATATTTATTTGACCGCAAAAGACATGGATCATATTTTTCGTGACAACTTCAAATAATTCTGGATCGTTGATTTCATCTGGAATTTCAGCTGATATAATGTTATCAATTTGATCGGGTGTTATTTTACGAACCAGCCATATCAAGATGTGCGCGTGCGGCAGCCCTTTCTTTTGCCATTCAATCGAATACATCCAGCAACGCACCTCTCCAAAAATTCGCAATTTGATAATCAAATCCATCAGTGCCTTTACTTTCTGTCGAAATACACGTGCTGTTATATCTTGTCGATCTGTTGGATTCTGACCATCAAATAAATTGTTTTTGATGTGTAAACATCTTTACGCGCGCCTACCAAATTTTTTTGTATTAGAGTAAACTTGTAAATGAAACGAACGGAAATGACGTATACCTACTTCGTTTGAAAAAAAGCAAGAAACTCAACAAAAACAATTTTTACTATACATGGCATGCTTTTATGTATATGTATAATAGTGGGGAAAATGAAAAAATTAATTTAATGAATGAAATAGAAACCATCGACATTTCCATTGATCAGAAAAATCAAAAAAAAAAAAATTACGATACGAAATACGAATTACGATTACGAAATTGCATACTCATACGATTATAAACACAGTCAACAACTGCTGTATATTGCTTTATCACGAGTGACGAGTCTCTAGGCGCTGTTCATCAACGCTGTTCTCAATTTATTTGGTTTTCGAGACCTGGCTGCGCAATGACGAACTTGTTAATATTCCTACGTTTGAATGCTATTTTCAGTTCAATAGAGATGGTCAGTGGGCTGCCGGAGTAGCAATTCCGCATAGTGGACACAAATAATTTGCCGTACTTTTTCAAAACCGATATTGACGTAACAAATGGACGGGCGAATGGAACTTTGGGCTGTCTAAAGTATATCGAATGCATAGGCATCCTAACCAGGACAACGAGAACGATGAAAACGTCGACAGTAAAAAATGTCAAACGACTCTGGATGGATTTCGATTCAAATTCACAAGTTGGCAAGAAGGTCAGGTGGCTTGAAGCTGGATGGGCGCAGAAAACGAATATCGACAGATGTTTGGTGCCCATTTCTAGAAAAAGCTCAACTATTAATCGAAACAAAAATTAATGTTAAGCATAAACAACAATTAATGTAAAGCGTCGTACCTTCATGTGCCACCACAATTCATGCATCACACGGTGGTACCTACAACGAGATAGTCAGTATATACTCTTACGATAAAAGACACAGTTAACAAATTGTGTATATTGCTTTAGCACGAGTAACGAGTCTCGAAGGACTGTTCGAAGGGCCTCAATGGGTCTTCTTCAAAATTAGCTATCGCGCCTCACTACAAATCCGCTTTATCCGTTGTAATGGCGAATTTTGTACGAGATAATAATGACGTCTGGTTTTTAACATTGAACTGTCAGAGTCTTAGGTCATACACATCACCTCGACCTAACTGACACAGTCACGCAAAGATGCTCAATTTTCTTGCTTTTCCAGATCTGCGTTCAGTTCAAGAGAGACGGTGAGTGAGCTGCCAGAGTAACAATGTATAAAAATTCAAATAGAATACTCATACCATACAGTCACCTCGCATAAAGAAATCATCGTTGGACAAACAATTGGTATGAGCGTAACAACACAACTCATTGATGATATATATACGGCTGAACTTCAGCTTCACAATGGAAATAAGATGCTTTCTGTAGTTGTATTAACCTCGCCGAATAAATCTTTCGAAGACATAATGAAGTTCATACATTTCGTCCTTGCCCCATATCCTAAAGAATTTCAAAAATTCTCCAAGGAGACTATCATCTTTTGCCGGTGATTATGAGCGGGGATTTCAATATTAATGTTGCTGTTCCTCAAACTGAACCACTTATAAACTTCCTGCGAGACGAATTCGATTTGCACATGAACTCAGATCGAAATATATTTACTACTAGATATGGGACGACCATATTGTGCAGTTTTTCAATGAAAATTTTTAAAGTTAGAGTCGACAGTATATAATATATCTTATTTTAGCTACCAAAATTCAATTGCGTCGATTATACCGAAAGAGTAATAGACCAATTTAACGATAATAAAAAAATGAAAAACTCTGGTTAGTAAAATTGCATTCCTTCTTCCTTCAAAGTAAACTGTACCCACGTACTATACACACGCCATGTTTACACATCTCCCTGAGAGTACTAATGGACTCACTCATTTTTTTTTATTTCAGCTCACTGTGGATTGCATGTGAATGTTATGAATAGGACGACCATATTTGTGAACGTATGACATTGCGGACTGCCAACATGTCGATGGTAATATTGTTGAACGTCCGGTATCATTAACATTACCATCATTCACTATTGCATCTGGCAAGTGTATGTAGTCTTGCGATCGCAATTTGGCTTGGTTGAATCGAAGGTAATTAAGGCGTTCTGCTTCAATTTTCGCATACATGTCAACAGCGTATTGGTGGAAAAGCTTGCCACGTCGCATAATAAAGTTGTCTTCTTGTGGGCGAATCTCGAATATATACGAATAATAATTCATCCCACTAACTTTTTTTTCTACCTCCTATGATGAATACATTATCAGAAAATAAAAATCATGTCTTCTTGTTTTGAAATAAATAAATTGAATTCATATATATTTTACCGGTTCGTGGATCTATCATTCGTATATTGATATGATAGCCGTCGTCACCTTTCCAGTGCAATAATCGATATTGTAATGCATCATAGCTGCGGTGAAGCTCTGAAACACGCCGTAATTCTTCATTTCTTCGATGTAGCACAATATCGCGAGATTGAAACTGGTCTTCAACAATTACAATGGCCACTTCATCAATTGTTGGTGCATTAAATCATCTCGCATGCTCTCCAAAGAGCGTTTTGTCAGCCCTGGTAACGATTCTGTGATCATCAGATGGCGTACGATCGAGAGCGGTTTTAAACAATCGAATTAATTCATTGTGCTGATGTAAGAATGTTTAAAGTTCAGAAACAATTTGTCGCCTTGCACGCGCAGCAATTGTACAACGCCGATCCAATTCACGATTTGCATCTCCGATAAAATAGATTTGCAAAAATTGATGATCAACATCAGGATATGGCAATAAGGAACCAGTTCGATAATAAATGTAATATTTGTGAAATGTAATTAGATGCTGGGTCAGAATTCTTGAACACATCAAAAAAATTGCTGCTCAGATCGCATTTTTCATATGATATTCCGCATGAAGTAATCACCTTAAACGTTGGCATGAAATTGTCTCTTACAATTTTGGTCTCACCAAAAGAAGTCATTTGAAATGCCGCATTGTATTCTTGAATGTAAGACATAAAATGCTTAGACTTTTGCGACGTTCCAAAAATGAATGAATGAAGATGTTCGGGGGGAGATTCAAATGCTGGCAGTCTCACTTTGCCATTAGCACAACACATGCCAGGCGTTTCAATTTGAAATTTGGCTGCATCACAATGTGGACATCTCACCGTCATTCCACCAATATTGGTATGTTCACTATAATCATTTTCGCTATTGTAAGC
Organism: Nephrotoma flavescens; assembly: GCA_932526605.1. Taxonomy (NCBI): domain Eukaryota; kingdom Metazoa; phylum Arthropoda; class Insecta; order Diptera; family Tipulidae; genus Nephrotoma; species Nephrotoma flavescens. The sequence goes on along the minus strand of OW052221.1, from coordinate 211,881,178 downwards.
AAAAGCAGTATATTCCATCTCTTCCACAGCACGACGTGAAAGTCGTGTCGTTCGTCTCGATGCTGGATTTAATGGATTTGGATCTGCCGATCTATGACGACGTGCGTTTCGTAATTGTTGTACTTGATTTTGTTGTGAGTGTTCCTCTACACTATGCGCTCTCCTTTGATTAAATCTATAGGTAAAATTACGCGTACGTCGACCTATGATTGATCGTCTTGTTGGTGGCATTTTTTTCTAAATCAAGGAAATTAATTCAATATGAATTAAGGATTGTTTATTTAAGAATAATTCAAAAAAGTATTGTTGTTGTGTGAGTGCTGTTATGCTTTGCTATAGCAATCATAGAATTAGTGACATTTCGGAAAATGGTGAAATTCTGAATGAAAACTATCTTAAAAATGAAAAACAACTTTTCAAAATTAATGATAAATAAACAAAGTTCATGTTCAGGGGAATGAAAATTTATTTTCCAGCCACATTTACGAAATATAAAAAAATAAAGTAAAACAAACTTTTTAAAAAATAGCATTTAGCCCCATAGCATTTGTATGGAATTTTTCTTTCGTGGTTACCTTTTCTGGGACTGCGTACATATACACTTAAAACTTTGTTAGACGGCCTTATACATATACGTCACTGGTTTCTGTATTAGTTTGGATCGATTTTTTTCGTTAGATCTAAACCGAAATTTACACTTTTTTTTTCAAATGTTGAATTAAAATGTTTTCAAAAGAGGGGACTGGGACTATACCCAAGCGATCACAAAGTGTGTACGTGGGGTGTGGGGGGGGGGGGGGGGGTAATTGACCTTATTTTTTCGCTCAGATGCACCGTTTTCGAGATATTTGCAATTTTTCGATTTTACGTGTATTTGTTGTGGATATCAACTAAACATCATCACCCTTCCCTGGACCTTCCCTAAAAATGTTATGGCAATCGGTTGAGCCGTTCTCGAGTTATGAAGTGACAATCAAAATGTACACTTCTTTTTATATATATAGATTTCAGATTCCTAATATCAATTTTCTCGACTAAACTAATTTAAAAATTTTATTTTAACTTAAAAAAACATATTAGTTACAAATTACATTTGTGGTGTATCAATTGTTTAAATTTTATTATCGATGGCTGATAAGCAAAATTTTAGTTAGCAATTTACTCGTAGAATTATAAATTAGGCACATTATACGTTTTATATTATACAGTAGGAACTATTAATCACTGGTATAAAGTAATGCGGGTATTTGCTTTAATTAAACATTTAGTCGAAAAAATTTGGTGTGAGGCAGACAGTATAGATTACTTCGAAATTTAATTAAATACTAATTTGCATTAACTAAAATCTCAGGGAGCGAAAGTTCAAAATATATAAGCCATTCAATCATTGCTAGCGTGTATTACGTTGACGTTATCGACTAGTAGTCAACCTTGCCTACGAGGTTTCGATTTATCGACGCGATGACCTAAAAATTAGTAGATGACGCGTAAAACGCCCAACTTTGCGTGTTGAAATCGTCAGTGATTGGATTTTCAAATGTTTTTCGTCCTTTTGTTCACGAGTTATAGCGGCTTGAGCACTAAGAAATTTACTGTTGCAGGAGCAAAAACAGTGTCTCGATCGATGGCGTAAAATTCTTCCCACCACTTGTCAAATTTCTAGAACCTAAATTTAATCTATACAAATAATCTATACAATGTGTTACATATACTCATCAAAATTTTCAGCAAAAATAGACGCCTTAATCGCTCACACGTTCGCCTTAAGGGTTTACACAATTGGACCCAGTGAATCATATAAATATCTCCTTTCTCTTGGGAACCATCTGATATAAATTATACATACCTCCCATTTCGCCTGACATGCATTTGGATTTACGTAATGATGAATGCTCAATTATCGTATTATCATTTCCAACACAAATTCAAAATAAGTTTTTGCTTAATTGAATGGAAAACAACTTACGATGTTTTTCATGTTAATTTATGCAATTGCGAAAATAACTTATGTACGAGTTTAATATATTCTTCTTTGAGGATTTCACCTTGTCATTTCCTTTTTCAGTTTTTCGTATTCAAATTCATGTTTTATATACACATAATACCATTTTCCATTCTTATACCAAAAAAATTTTTTTGTGATGTTTGTTATTTTTTTTTTGTGTGTGTATGTAATAGAAAAAACTTTTCCAATGATTTTTTTTTTTCATTTTTGTTTTATTTGTTGCTTTTAACTTGTTACAGTTTCGGTTGTTTTAAAATGTATGTTGTTGAAAAACAAAAAAAAAAAAAAAATTATTACGAAAAGCATGTAGTTTAATGTAGGTAAGTTGGATGTATACGTAAGCATATTATAATAGAAAAGTGGAAAAACTAATAATATCAGATTCTGTTAGTTGCCTTAAAATGTATTATAATTATTTGTATTTACCTTGAAAATGTAAAAAAAAAAATTGCTTTGGTTACGTGTGCCTCTTTTACTTTCTGTTCCGAAATTCTATTATTTACCATGCCGTATATAGACTAAGACTACTCGTATAGTGGTGTGGCACGAGGAAAATTCAATGCGATAAATTTTGAACGAAAAAAAAGAAAATATGAACTTGAAACTTTTATATGTTGCATGAGTTTTGTATTTTAATTTTGTATGTTCATGAGGAAAGCTTTTCTTTATTAAGTTTGCTTGCTGCGGTAATGAACTTTTAAGTTGTGGAATTGATTATTTTTCTAAAGAAATTTGTTGTTATACAGAAATATTAAGTGCGACAGGTATGGAAATCCAGAATCCACTGAAAGAGTGCAATTCTGGCTTATATTTCATGAAGTGGCCATATGTTTCCTGCTAAAGCTGCTAAAAACACTCTCCAAAATTCTTGATGTCGTTTGCATCGTAATAATATTTGCTAATTTACATTCACTGCCAGTTACAGCCTTTCTATCCTAACTTAATTATAAAAACAAATAATCATGTCACATTCGATTTTGATGTAATACGTATTATGGAAAACGCCGACTCAAATGTGAACGGATGATGATAATGCAGTTCGAAAAATAAGTGTTATTGAATTTGCAAATGAAACGCACTCTATATAAAAAATGAAATTTTAAATACGCATTAGTTTCACTGTGAATTTCCACATGGTGCGACGGTTGTTTATTTTTTATTTATTTGATTTCAAAATAGAGACTAATAAAACGTAAGATTTTAAATAAAAATGAACAATTAAAAATTATAAATAAAAGTAAATTGGATTTTTTTGTAGGAAACGTACAACAAATAGATCGCATTTTGAGAAACTGGTTCAATGTATGAAACAACATCCAGACGTTGCAAAAAATTTATCGAAATCCAGTGCAGAAGTTATCGGAGAAATATGGCAAAATTTAAGAGATGAGTTGAACTCACTAGAGCCCCCAATTAAAGAAACCGCAGAGTGGGAAAAGGTTAGACATATATTTTTGGCTGAATAGAAATATTAATGTATATTATTAACAGCATTGAAGGACTAACGAACTCGCAAAAGTTCGGATTTCTGCGCAAGCGGACATATACCGATGCGAAAAATATCTCAATGTCACTCCCACTTACAGTATCAGACGAAATTAATCCATTTGAAGATATTCCCGAAGGTGAGCAAGAAATGGAAATTCATACAGCGGCTGAAGCACCACAATCCAGACAACCGAAATCATTAAAAACAGATAGCAATCCAGCAATAATTGTCGGACAATATAGAAAATTTTATTAAAAATCAAAAACAGTTAAGCGGGGAAGCTTAATGTAAACCAGAAAAAATATATAGAGCAATTGAACGACTCAATTCTCAATGATCGACAAAAAATTACAAACGATATCTTGCACGAACAGTTAGTAGAAAATAAACGCCACAACGAGAGGATGGAAGAGTTGGCTCTCGATAAAAATAAAATTAAGCGGCAAATTCTAGAAATAGAAATTAAGAATGAATGAAATTTATTTAAATTTAAGTTGAAATAGTGATAGCCCAAGAAGGCTGAAAATATTTTGTGATCTTTATGAAATTTAATCTATGAAGTCTGATTTTTAATCATAAATTAAAAATTTATCAAAATTTAATCCCAAAATTCGTGAGCTTTTGTAGAATAACTTTGATTGTCCGTCCTGGAAATTTGCTTCACCATCGTATCATCAATTTCATTTTCCTCTCTGATTGGTTCATCATGTTCCGGTACTTAAAAATGAATCTTAATGTGAAATGAATCTTTTAGTGGCATATAGTGCAAAGGTCGGGTATACCAAGCAGACATTTGCACTATACGCCACCAAACGCCTATGGTGCGGTCGACGACGTTGCGCCCGGCACTGTGACTTGTATTGAACCGGCTTTTTAACAATGGATATCCAGCATCACCTGCGAGGCAAAATCAAATGTGTCAACAAAATAAAAAATGAATTTATAAAACTTGAAGACATCCTTACCAAGCAACCTTTGAGTTATCCCCACTGTTGTATACTGATTTAAAGTATCCTGAGAAATCAGCATTTCCCCAAATGAGTGAGTTATGACTCGATCCTGGAAAGGTAGCGTCGATGCTTCGAATTCGAAGTTTATGATCACATATCTTAAATAAAATAATTTGTATGATAAATTAAAAATTAATGAAAATTGATTCTATCATAGCGTTTATGCTGTAATACCTTTTTTTAGAATAAAATAATTGGGAATTTTCTCCTGCTGGCTTTGCAATTTTAATGTGAGCACCATCTGCACACATAACAATACCCGGAATCTTCGATTTGTTAAAAAAGTAAAGTCTATCTTTATTTTTCTCGGTTTCGGTCATCTTTAGGGTCACCCATTTTGGACACAAAATATTTTCTAATATGCCAAGCACTTCTGTTAAAATAACTCCTACAAACGAGTTTTGGCCGACACCATTTTGGTAACCGCCTTCTGCCAAAAACCTTAAACATGCCGCTAATTTATACTCCGCTGTTAAAGATAACGATTTCACTACCGGCGGTAATTTGCTTTCAAGCTCCTTCAAAACGTATTTAAATGCTGCTTTAGTAAGCCGGAAATTTCTAATAAATCTAAAATAAAATCAACCATACTCAGTGAGCATTTGACAACTGGAATATAAATCTTTGGATATATTTCGTATTGCTTTTCTTGTGTCTCTTCGATTAGAGGTTGCTTCATCGGTTAAATAGAAAATGGTTTATTGAATCCATATTTTATACTTTTATAATCTTTTAAACTTATTTAATTAAAATTTTTATCGAATGTATAGAGGAAAACTTGGAAATATTGGAGTAAAACCAAACATCAAAATTTTGACAAAATGTGAAATTGCAGTTTCATTGCGAATCGGTAACACAGTTTTCCGTCGGATTCTATAATACAAATTATTTGAAATGCGAATCGGATATACTCCCGCCGCAGTCCATCCGGCGAGTTGTATAATCGACATGAATGTGTCTATCACGGGAACACAGAAAAACAAGAAGAGGTGAATATGTTGTGACCAACAGTCGACTTTCATATACCATAAAAAGAAAAGGAAAAAAAAGAAACTAATTATCACATGCAAAACAATAAAAAACAAAAAAACAATGATACACAAAAAAAAAAATGTACCACAAACAATTTATAAAGGACGCAAGACAATGACCGATGGCACACGGATATCACAGAAACCGTTTTTTCTTTCGTGTCTATCCCCGTTTACCTATATGATACCGGTTTTAGTTGCGACTTAAATAAATTTTCGGTGCAACCACACTTACACAAACCTAATTGAAGTAAAAAATATTTTTGACATATATTTTAGTTTAAATTTTATTTTCGAGAGAGCAGAAAAAAACAAAATAAAACACACATAAATATATACAATATCTAATACGACTAGTTGGCCTTGAAAAATAATCAAAAAACCAAATATCTCGTGTGGAATGGGACAATGGTGGATAATTTTAAGCGCAGTATAAACAGTCATGCCTCATATTGCTCGGTCTTCACTCGTCTAATTTTGTCGTGACGCTAGAATGTCATGAGGTGATGTCACTTTACTACAATTGTAGCAGATCTACTACATTTTTGTTATCCTAAAATTTCAGTGCGTACTTTTTAATTTCTACAAGAATTTTTTAGTTATTCCAAGTTGGTTTGTTGGCCAATAAATTAAAATTTATCATTAAAGTCGCGTACATGACATCGAAAATAAATAGTTCCAACTCGCTCGCGAACTCAAAACCAATCAAAGTATGTAAAATACTTTATACCACGCCTACTAGTTCCAAACTCGAGTTGAAATTGTTTAACTCTGAGCAAATAACAATTATTGAAAAAATCTTTATTTATGGTTATACATGTTTAAACTTTTAAAGTGTAGAAGTTTATCAGCTACTAAAATTAAAAACATTAATTTTAGTTAAATTGATAGTATTGCCGATAAATTAAATTATATTTGGATCATAAAACTGGGTTATTACAAAAAGAGTTGTGCGAAAAATATCGAGGCTGATAAATAAATATAAAACAACAGGAACCGTCAAAACCCAACACAAAGATAGCCGCCCTTGCAACACAACAAGTAACTTGGGCTGTAGAATTATGTACTATTCAGAAAAACACCCCTTTAATAGTGCGATAGAATTTATTCGTGAGCTAGATATTTCTCCAGATACGGTTCTGCGTCGTCTCTCCGATGCGGGATTGAAATATATCAGAGCTGTCAAGAAACAGATGAAGGGTTTCTTGGACAATAAAACAATGAAACCGAGTTTTGTGTCTGACGAAAGTAAATTCAATTTAAACAGGATCTGACGGTCCGTAGACCAATCAAGCGTTTAAATCCTCGATATACAGTAGGAACTGCAAAACATGTAGGATGCAAGGGTTTGATGGTTTGGGGTTGTTTTTTGGGGTTTTCTGGTATCGATCCACTACGTCGCATTAACGGCATTATGGACCAGTTTGTATATCGAGACATTTTAGAGCACCAAAAGTTGCCTTATGCCGAAGAAAAAATACCATTAAAACGGTTGTTTCAGCAGGATAACGACCCAAAACATACCTCCAAGTATGTTAAATGATTGATATCTACTAAACAAATTGATGTTATGACTTGGATTGCACAAAGTTCGGACCTAAACCCTGTCAAAAATTTATGGAAGCAGATCGACGAACAAGTAACACTGCATTGAACATTTAAAAACAATGACCAACATAATAGAGTGCTTCAAACCGCTTGGACTGAAATTTCTCAACAAAAAATTAGGAAACTGATCAATGGCATCAATGGCAAGAAGATGTTGGGAGGGTATCAAAAATAATGGTTATGCCATTAGTTACTAATTTCATATACGTATAAACATGAACTGTGATTTTCGCACGACGTTGGTTCATTGGAAGTGGCAGGTTCAGTGTTAGCTTTTAAGTGTTAAGCAAATATTTAAAAATGATTTCATCTCTAGATTTTTTTAAAAATTCGATTCTGGAACACGAATTTTTGCCACTTTTTCACAAAAGTATGCACCAGTTTGACCAATAATACGATTAATGTTTGTTTTACAGAATTGAGTATTTGTGGTTTATTGCAGTAAACCGATGGTTTAATATAATCCCAAAGAAAAAAGTTTAATGGGGTAATATAGCATGATCTGGTAAGCTTGTTTCCAAGGTTTGCAAGTCAGAAATTAGTGGTAGCGGTTAAAAGGAGAAAGTTGGAGATACAGGACTAAGCGTTCGGCCTTCCGTATCTTGGGCAGACTGGGTACAGTCCCTAAGGAGCAATGGACAGAGGAACCAAGGAAATCTGTTAGTTGTGCGAAGAATTGCATTGCCGATGTGAGCAGTGTACGAAAGGAGGATCTTGGGTCTAAAAGACCTCTGTCTCGCGAGGAGGCGCATGAAGGTTTAGATGCCGAGAGAAAACGGGCAGGTGAGACGGGTGGAAGGAGGGTTAGGGGGTGCTAGCCGTCGTAGACGAGATCCTTGGAGAGGGGAGCATTACCGGGGAAAAATGGAGGTTGGTGTTTAATTCACTTAATCTAGTTTTTCTTAAAGTCTTTGGAAAACATATGGGTCATCGCAAATTTGTAGGGATGCGGGTTGGTATCAGCGACGGCTAACGCTGACTGCGTGCGCAGATCAGCCATTGGCGTTCTTGTACAGGAAGACGATCGAAGAGTTAGGCGAGGTATGGCCAGGAGCTAAGCTCAGGAAAGTCCCCAAGGAGGAAATACCTAGCAGACATAGGGCAATGGTCTGGATTCCCATGGAGCTGATTTGCAATCCGGACCTTCTGACGGGGAACTGGAAGATTGTGACACAGGACGAGACCATGGTCAGTTTCAGATTACCCATGATGGTAATCACCTTGGCTCCCCAGCAGTCACACTTTAGGTGTTTAGGAAGGACCCAGTTCGAGAAAGGGAAGCAAGAGTTATTTCTCCAGAGGATATGCTACAGCTGGTGGCGAAGCTAAGTGAGGGGTTACCTAGGAAACCAGGGTGTCGGCTAGTCCTTGGCATGGGGAAGGGAGACTCCTTGGACTCTGCGGGAGGAGAGATGGACCTCCTTAAGTTTAAGGACTGCGGAGGTGATGAGACGGAGGTACTGTCAACTTCGTCGGGTACAACTAACCGAAGTGAATACTGTTAACAGTGATCACATATACTTGGGGCACTTGTTTGTGATGCGAAAAGGACTAACCTCATTATTAGTAATATAGGCCAGGAACCCACCTTTTTTATTAGGTAATAGTGTGGAGATTCTGGATGTTACTCTGGTTCCCGATTTTATTTCATCTGTTTAGAAATCCCAGGAAGCGTGCATATATTGAGGTATTGGAGGGCAGTATTACATCTAGAGTTCCAGGACTTCCCGACACGGGTAGTGAACTGGATTCAATGATGGATACTGTTATTAGGGATTGGAATACAACTATGAGGGAAGCTCGCCCAATAACAAAGCTGAGGGGAAAGCGAAAAACTGTTTGGTGGACCTCGGTACATGCGTAGTGCCGAAAAGTCTGTGGTTCTTTCGTAAAAAATATACTTTTCATCGCCTATTACAATTTTCCACAAGAAGTCCTTTTTTTGCCGCCAGGCAAACAGTGAAAGGCGCGTGTTCATACGTTGAACCAGGTAGTGTTCGGTCAACAGGTGTGGAACCCACCTTCACACTTTTGGAACACATGTGTGCTTAGTTTCTTCAGTTCGAGGTTTCGGCAGCTTCAACGTAAGCCTATGTGCATTGACAATTCCTCTTGCTATTCTTCGTGGCGTAACGAATGATGGTATTTTCTTCTTTATTTTTGCAGAACACTTACCATGCACTCCGCTCACATACTTGGTACTCCGCTCAATACTATCCAGTAACTGCAGCAATACCATACGATCCACCGTATTTGTCTTCTAACAAAGGTTCTTTATTTATAACCTGATGCGATTTAAAGAACCTCCTGTATTTACAGCGGAACCCAAGTTTTCGTGAAGCTGACTTGGCTTATGCAAGAATGTGATCAGCAGTGCAACGTTCATCTTTCGTTATTTGCGAAAGCTTTTTATTCACTTGGTGACCCCAAAGTGAAGCAATGGAACATAAGTCTCGAAATTTTCATTTCAAAACTTTTACAATTTTGTTGAATCAATTTTGTGCACAAAATCACGAACCCCAGCGATGAAGTTGTCATTATTATTTTGACTTTACTTTGTAAAGATGAAACAATTTGCTTAAAAGTGGAACCAAAACAAATTTTGAATAAATGTATGTCTAGACGGATTAAAAAATAGTTGATTGTTGCCATCCTAGAAAAGGAGTATTTGTATGTATGCAACCGACCAGCTATATTTTTCAATTCACTCATTTGTTCCAAGGGATCGAGTGATGGTATCTACGAGTTCCTAACATGAATTGATCTTATCGATGCTCAACATCAAATTTGTAAAAATTAGCAATTGAATTACTATTCAGATGATATTTCATTTCTAAAGGCCAACCTACAAATTGCTAAAACAGTTCAATAATTTCGTTAAACCTATTTGTGGACAATAGAGGTGTACTACGAGTTTTGGAAAATGGGCTATTGGTAAATTGACGAGTCTCATTATTCACAAAACATCAAATCATCCTTTTTCAGAAGTTTAAGGTAGCTGCGCATTTACGATTTCATTATTACGAGATGTCCATCTAGACCACAACTAAAGTTTGGTGTTTGGATTGAGGGCTACCGGTTTTAAGTCGCGATAGGGGCAGGATGCAACAGAAATTTTTCATCATCAGGTTACGATCTTTGATGAAAATGAACACAACTATGACACGGTATCGGAGTGCATATTAAAATGGGCCGATCTATCTTCCAAGCCAGTATTATATGTTGACATGGAGCTATGCAACGACAATAAAGTAAGGGCGTGAAAAGCGAGCCACGAAAGAGTTGGAGTGCCTAGGTCCCAGAACAGATTAAAGATAAATAAATATACAAAAAAATTAAAAAAAAAAATGGGTACAGATGGTATTATAAAAGTCTGGTGGTACTATAAAAGTCACTTTATATACAAAATCGGGTGAAACAACTCAAACCTTGATAAACCTGCATTTAAACAGTAGTGAGAAAAAATATTGTTGCCAATTAATAAATTTATTTGAACTGACGCACATACAAATTTGAGATACAATTTCCATCATCTCACCTCAAAAACACAATCAATGTCCTCAGCTATCTCATCTCTTGGGATAGAACGTACAAGTCATGTACTACATCAAGCTTTCAGCCGAATTAAATTAAATTATATTGGGAGTGTTCACATACTTTACTTACTGCGTAATTGTGAAGTAATAATATTTCACACCTCGGTTCACTTAATAAAAGTAGTTTTAACAAAAAGACAGAAATTTTACAGAAATTTTTGTTTATTTTATGCAAATCATAATCTAGAGAATTTATGACTACAACTTACTTTTAAGTTGTACCAACTTATAGCAGAATCTCCACAATTTAAAATTAAGCTACAGTAGACTTACTACACTCAATTACTTGCAACCATTAACAAAATTAGTATTTAACACAAAATTTTGTATTTTTTCTGCTTTTCAGTTTTTTAGTAAAAGCCCTACCACCAGATTTTGAACACGTAGCCCTTGCAACTGCATATATTCAGTTAAAGCTTACTTAATGCAGCAAATTACGTTCCATATTCAATATTTATTCAATATTAACAACAACAAACTATAAAATTTTACAACAAAAAAATGAAAATTGTTTATTTGAGACAAAAATAAAACCGACAGGTGATAAACATGAAATATTATCAGCAACAATAATCAAATACTTTTCTCATGTTTTCTGTTTCCATAGTGTCTCGGAAAAATATAGAATTCCGTGAAATTCATAAGTTGTTGCAACAGGTGTACCAAACTGATAATATAAATCAATTTTTCTTTATTTTTTTTTCTACGTACTTGTAGAAATTTCTGTTTGCGGAAACCGGAAACTGAACTCTCGCTAAAATCAATCAAATTCAATTTTCTCTTTATGCGAAAATTTAAAAGTAAAATGATTTTTATTCCTTTTATCTAACATTTATGTTTCCATATGCCACTATGTCAATCATAATACAAGTATGTTACATTGTTTTCAATGATTTACAATTTATTTGTAACACTTATTACGCATCGCACATTTACGATATGCGAATATCACATGTAAACGAGTCAGCTATAAATAATCAAAAGCAGATTCGATTTAAGTTTTGTCGCTAATCAAAAGCGTAAACGGGACACAAAATTTGGGCGAGAGGTTAGTTGGATATATAAAGGACATAACAAACACATTGATCTAAATATTATAACAAGACGACATCTATGTTTGGTTTTATCAGGATATGAACCAAAGAATAACTGATCAGCGCGTTTTGTTCATTTTTTTTCGGGAATATCAGATTTAACCGAGAATATGGAAATTATTCAGAAACAATCGTGTTACGGTTTATAATGAAACAAACTGATTGAGACCAGGGTACGGATTTTGTACGATTTTCTCATGAAAATCTCACGAGAAATTATATACGTACACAGTGTATAATATTCAATTTTAATATGTGTGCTGCCATTTTCTATCTTTGTGTGTGTTCAATTTCTCATGACCCAACAAGCATTATCGGTTGAAAAAAATGCATGTGGATGCAACATGAGAATTTTTCTCATGCTCGCGAACAGTGGAATAAATGAAAGATGATAAGAAAATAGATGCGATTGAATTTTTTTTTGTGTATTTTCATTTATATTATATAATAATTATTAATTTAATTAATTTATTAGCTAGTATCTATAATTTTTATTTAATTAATAAAATAATTATAAAATGTATTAATACATTTTATGCGCTCATTAACGCTTGAAAAATAAAATTATTTTTATACTCTGTCTGTTCCCTCCATATTTTTTTTATTTTCGTGCCGATCGATGTTATTTGTTTCGTTTAGTAGAAAGAAATATAAAAATGATGCAAGGAAGACGAACGAATTTATGAAATTTTTTGAATGATAATAATTTACTTTTAGATTTTATTTACTAGAAATTAGATTAAGATATATTGGAAGTTCTATTGAACACTTTATTAATTTAAATGGTATTGTGAAATTTAATAAATTCACAAATTATGTACATAACATATTTTTTTGTGTTTTTAATGACGTCAAAAACACAAAGTTAAACAAAACACGCACACCAATACGCACACCACTACTATGACGTTCCGGTAAATTTCCAGTGGGATGGAAAAAATCGTACAAAATTCGTACCCAGAGTGTCGATTTTGTACGAGAAGCGATAAGCGCGAGGTGAGTAAACCGGAAAAATAGAGTATTGAGCATCTTGATTGTATTAGTAGGCGAGACGCATGCGCATGATCATGTTTTGATTTTTTTGGATTGACATTTCTATTCGTAAACATTTCACAATTTTTATATTTTTGAATTAATTTGAAAATAATTCATAGATTTAAATATTAAATCATAAACGTACTGTACAAACTAATATTAAAACATAAAATCCTAAAAATTTTTTCGGCTTTTCGGACAAAATATTATTTTAATGGACACCCATACAATGTTTACGACTATTTTAGTCGCAGAAAACAAAGAGTTTGGGGGAGGGGAGTGCATTTTTTCTACTTTTGTGGTAGAAATATTGTTAATAAATGGCCTCTTTGTTTTCTGCGACTAAAATAGTCGTAAACATTGTATGGGTGTCCATTAAAATAATATTTTGTCCGAAAAGCCGAAAAAATTCTTAAATAAATTAAATTCACGGACGATTAATAAATTCTTCTTAAAATCCTAAAAACATAAAATATTAGTTCATTCCACCGCTCAAAAGCAAGCGAATAGAAGAGGTGAGTAGACGTCAGTATCAAAAAAAATTAAACCGATTCAACCGGATCCATTTATTTTGGTACCTACCATCGCAAAAATGACAAATAGAATGCACATATACAAGAGGGGAAAATACACAATACAAATATAAAATTGTGTATTATACACCGTATATGTACATGAAATGTACACGAAATCCACCGTATATGTACACGCTCACCCCACCAACTCGCGCTGTCTTTTTGCGTAAAAAATTGATACTCAGATATACAAAATATATACGATGTTGTTACGACTACGTGTTCGTAACTACCTCTTTTTATATTTTATTCCCCTCGATTTGTGCATTTGCTTAATCGGTTGGGTGGTTTGGGTCTTCACTTCCGGTATTAATTGTTCTGGTATACCTGTAGCATTCAGCATGCTATGGAGGGTATTGTATTTGAAAAAAAAATTAATTTAGACAATTGGAACGAATAGTTAGGAAAATTCTAGTAAATAAAAATAATAATTAATATGAAAAACAACAAGAAAAAGAAAAATACCGTTCACCACATGCTGGCTATAGAATTTGGCCTACTCAGGGACTCAAGTGGTTGTTGCTCGGCTAAGCGTCAGGGAGTGGGGTGGGATTTTTGAGTATGGGTAGGCCACGTTTAACCGCTATAAGGTAGGGAGTTAGGATATGCTAATTACCATGATCGACACTCACCTAGTTCATCCTCAATTCAAAAAATATTGTTTATCTCATTTTGGTTAAATGATAACACACCAAATTTCCATATAACACAATAAACAAATAATTTATTAAGAAAAATCGAAATAAAAAGAAAGAAAAATTTATCAAAAAAGAAGACAAAAATTATCATGTAAATTAATTTGAAATGAATTTTTTTCTTTTTTATTTTTAATCTAATCTAGCTAAACCTAAACTAAAACTTAACTTCCCACCACCGTTTATCTAATAAAAATCAATACCAATAAAATAATCTTAACTACCAAACTACTTTAAATGTAATCGACGGGAACCAAAAAAAATTGAAATTTAAAAGCTTGTAAATTCTTACGGTTTGTTGAATGTTGCATACACGTTGAATGCTGAATGAATCCACAGTTGATCTGCAGTACAAATGTTGATTGAAGACATTTTTTTTTATTTTTATGATTATTGAATATTGAGTGGTTTTTATTAATTACTTAACGTTATACGCCAACACTCATTGATCTTACAAACACTTGATTTGCACCGTACACTTTTATAGATATTATTAGTTCAAATTTATGCAATAAACACAAAAAAAATATTTTTCATTCATGAAATGTTTGCTCGGGCACTTATCACTTAGTATTCACAATTAATTTTTGTATTAACATATTAATTTAAACGTATTATTAATATTTACGTATTAATTAGTTTCAGTAATTTTATATTATTATAAAATAATTTAAATTTTGAATACCGTCTTTTCTCACTCATACCAAATATAATATTGCCGATCTCATATAAATTTTTTCGCCAAATTTTTTTTTAAAAGAGGGAACCAATGCACAGTAACCTCACTATGCGGACACTTTTTTCATTAAAAAAGTTTAGCTAAGACAACAATTTTGCGAGACATCTATACGTTTCATGAACAAAATTTTACGAACTTTAAATTTTTTTATCGATCGCACATGCTGGATGCACATGTAAAGTATTTACATACAGACTTGAATCAAAACGTAAACAAGAAGCAAGATCAACTTTGAATTTTATCAATGGTTTTAAGTTTTCGTAAAATATTATTTTTTTTTGTTTTGTGTCCGTTTAAAACAAAATTATGTTTTGTGTCGTATATTCCCTATGTACCTTATGAATGAACTGTGAAAATATTTTATGATACGAGAGACTCCATTAAAAAGAAGTTTTTGTAAATAAGACTTATTATTATTGTTTTAAATTTAATCAAAATAATTTTTTTCGAGTTTTATGCAACATTGTTATTCGTATTATTAAGCGATAATTTGTTAATCCGTGGGTAATTGATAGTAGGGATAATAAATATGTAGATTAAAATTTTTTAATTTTAAAACTAAGGAAGCAACATGTGCTAATTTTATCTTGTCCCTTAGTGTGTATTTTAAAAACGCATATGAAAAAAATCGACCTAGTGTGGAATACCGTCGATGACGTAAACTAGTTCAGCGTTGCACTTTTTTATTTATTTATTCTTGCATCGATTGGTTTTGCTTTTTAAATGAATGAATGTTATGAAAATAATTTTTTATTTTTTCTTATGATGTATGTGCAATAAACTTTTATTTAAAAACGTCCAATATTATAAATGTATTGTTTCTACAAAATTATTTTTCCGAGGAATTAAATTATTTTCCCTTTAAACAGAAAAACGAAATTATAAATTCTTATTTTGTTTCTTCTTAGTTTTTACGTTGATCGTGTACTCTCGACAGCAATTCATTCTAATGCTAATATATAAACGATAATTAATATAACATACAAATTACAAGATGTAATATACATTAATAATATTAAAAGGCAGGTAGCAAATTTTTTTTAACGATTTAAGTATGAAATATTGGCACTTGATTGACTTATGTAATGATATTTGGATATTTGATCCTTAAAGTTATTGCTGATTACGAAAAATTCATCGAGTGAATAATTTTAACTTAGTTGGTTGGTGGGATTATTTCACTTATTGAAGCGATTTCCCGGAACATGGAAATAGTTCACTAATATTAATGCAAAATGAAAAATCTAATTTGATTTGAAATATAATCAGGTTTTAGATTTACATTTCCATATATATATAGATTTTTTTGTTTTAAAATAATAAGTTGGAACTGGTTGCATAACCAAATTTAATAAATGATTACGTTTGGATTATTTAACGATTGTTATTTTTATAAATTAATTTTATGAATTTTTAAAATTGGTGCAATAAAAGAAAGAAGCTTGGGATGAAAATTAAAATTTATTATTTTATTTACAGTAAAATTTCATAATACGAGTTATAAGTAATCATGTTCCTAACATTTACGAGTATATTATATAAAGGAAACTTTTGTTGACATTTTTTGTGAACATTACGCAAGAACGCCGGCGTCTCCGTAGTAAATATTATTGGCACAAAGTGCATTGATGCAGAAAAACTTGTAAACAATTAGAGTGGTGAATATGTTGTGGCCAACACCAGACTTTTTTTTACCACGAATGTATACATAGATCTCGAATACACCCCACTTGATTTCTAAAGTGAAAAATTAAAGTTACTTTTCTTTTGGTAAAACTGTTTTGCACAATCAAAAATCATAACTCCTGCGTAAATTCCAGAAAATCAACCCTTGTTGAAAACTTAATCATTAAATCTATAACTTTTTAACATCAGTGAAGAAATTGAAAAAGCCCCCGTGGAAGCTGCCACTTCTGGTACGCAGATTTCCACTAAACATCGCAAGAATCTCGCAATTTATACAACTTACAAATGTTAAGTATGAAGATTTATTCAGAATAGTCAATCCGACTGGGCTATATAGATGTCGAACTTTGGTGAAATAAGGTTTTAAACGTTATATCATTTCATTTAAAATAAATTTATTTTGTAGGCGGAATATATTCCGAAATCTGGAAAAAATTAATTTCAAAGATATAAGTTTCAAGATATATAGCGTTGCTAGCTTTCGTCGTCACTACAATTTTGATTGCGGTTTTTCCTTTTTTAATGGTCTTGTCCAAGATCAGCCAAACGGACTGTTTTTTAAGAATAAGGTATAATAAACTAAAAATTAATTGATGCATTTATATATTTTGGAATACTGTGCAGAGTACAACCGAAACACCTACTAAAATGTAACGAATGTCACAAATACTAATCATTACCAGAATTTTTTTGTACTTGTAAATTAGATCATAAAACGTTTGGTTCCATCTCCATTCATGGCATGCACATCCCAAAATTATACCGACCATTTCGTCTCAACCTAATAATGTTAAACGTTTAAACGTTTAGGCGTTTAGTTAAACGTTTAGTTAAACGTTTTAGTTAAACGGTTTAGTTAAACGTTTAGGCGTAACATTGTTTATATTTTTATTAAACAGAGATCAACAAAATAATATTCGAGCACAAAAAATATAATGCACGACTGCCAACGAAAAATAGCGAAGAATGGAAATTTAACTTCGTTAGGATAAGGGAAATTGATAAAACTCTATATGGTA
This sequence comes from Nephrotoma flavescens, assembly GCA_932526605.1. NCBI lineage: Eukaryota > Metazoa > Arthropoda > Insecta > Diptera > Tipulidae > Nephrotoma > Nephrotoma flavescens. The sequence continues at coordinate 211,863,596 of OW052221.1, read as the reverse complement.
ATTTTGGGATGCGGCAACAATGACAATTAATTATAAGTTTGAAGCGCAGGTTCATTGTTGCTGCAATATTCGATACATTTTAGTAGGTATTTCCGTTGCACTTCGCCCACTGTTGCTAAGTAGCATCAAATTAATATAATTCGTCGTCATACTCGTATGTGTAAATATGGGTCCAGGTCGTAATCGCATATTTTAAAATGACATTTTTTAAAACGACATTTCTCAAAACTGCATATTTCAAAACTGCAAAAGGTACAAAACGGCATAAGGTACAAAATTGCATTTTTCAAAACTGCATATTTAAAAACGGCATAATTTACAAAACGGCATAAGGTACAAAATTGCATTTTTCAAAACTGCATATTTCTAAACTGCATAAGGTACGAAAGGACATAGGTACAAAACGGCATTTTTCAAAACTGCATTTTTCAAAACGGCATTTTTCTAAATTGCATTTTTTAAAAAGACATTTTACAAAATGGAATTTGTTAAAACGGCATTTTTCAAAATTGCATGTTTCAAAACGACATAGGTACAAAACGGCATTTTTCAAAACGGCATTTCTTAAAACGACATTTTTTAAAAAGACATTTTTCAAAACGGCATTTTTCAAAATTTCATTTTTCGAAACGACATAGGTAGAAAAATTTAGGCGAAGCAGAATATTATATGCATACTAAATCTTCAAATAATTTCTAATTTCCATGAAGGTCCTTTCTTATAACATACCTATACCAAATATACCTATACTAAACCTAAACATGTGAAATTAAATCTTACTCGACAAAGAAATAGTCAGTTCCTTTTCATTTGACTTTATCCTAGAATTTAATCCAAGAATCGTTCACAAATGTTCAAAAATTTCATTCATCGCAAATTTCATCGTGTAATAAATAACCGTACCTGTTGGTCATATTCCAGAAATTAATGAAAAGATAATTCTAGATTCATAATCGATTAAAATATTTCATTCTGTCTTGTGCAGTTTTGAAAAATGCAGTTTTGTACCTATACCGTTTTGAAATATGCAGTTTTAAAAAATGCTATTTTGGAAAATGCTGTTTTGAAAAATGCCATTTTGTACCTATGCAGTTTTAAAAAATGCCATTCTGAAAAATGTCGTTTTAAAATATGTCGTTTAGAAAAATGACGTTTTGAAAAATGCTATTTTAACCCTTATGCCGTTTTGAAATATGCAGTTTTGAAAAATGCAATTTTGTACCTTATGCCGTTTCGTACCTTATGCCGTTTTGAAATATGCAGTTTTGAAAAATGCAATTTTGTACCTTATGCCGTTTCGTATACCTTATGCAGTTTTGAAATATGCAGTTTTGAAAAATGCAATTTTGTACCTTATGCAGTTTTTAAATATGGCGTTTTGAGATATGCAATTTTAAAATATGCAGTAATGTACGGATCCCTATGAAATTTTATCATTCTCAGATTTTTGCGGTATCAAAACCAATCGATGCAAGAATAAATAAATAAAAAAGTGCAACGCGGAGCTAGTTTACGTCATCGATGGTATTCCACACTAAGAATAAGTTTATAAAACAAAAATGTCTAGTTCATAAACTAGTTCAAGACCGATTTTGTTCATATGCGTTTTTAAAATACACACTCATAAGGATAAGATAAAATTAGCACATGTATGCTTCCTTAGTTTTAAAATTAAAAAATTATAATCTACTATTTATTATCCCTACTATCAATTATCCACGGATTAACAAATTATCGCTTAATAATACGAATAACAATGTTGCATATAACTCGAAAAAAATTATTTTGATTAAATTTAAAACAATAATAATAAGTCTTATTTACAAAAACTTTTTAATGGAGTCTCTCGTATCATAAAATATTTTCACAGTTCATTCATAAGGTACATAGGGAATATACGACACAAAACATAATTTTGTTTTAAACGGACACAAAACAAAAAAAATAATATTTTACGAAAACTAAAAACCATTGATAAAATTCAAAGTTGATCTTGCTTCTTGTTTACGTTTTTATTCAAGTCTGTATGTAAATACTTCAACATGTGCATCCAGCATGTGCAAATTGTCAAAAATAAAGATCGATAAAAAAATTTAAAGTTCGTAAAATTTTGTTTATTAAACGTATAGATGTCACGAAAAATTGTTGTCTTAGCTAAACTTTTTGAAGTAAAATTTAATGAAAAAAGTGTCCGCATGGTGTGGTTACTGTGCATTGGTTCCCTTTTTAAAAAAGAATTTGTCGAAAAAATTTATATGAGATCGGCAATATTATATTTGCTCATACGAAACTGTTAAATCCGCACAAATGGCGTATAAATTAGTTGTTTATTTTCCACTCAATACAAAGCTGTTATTTTGCACAAATGGCGTATAAATTTTTAAGAGACTTATTTTGTCCACTCAATACAAAACTGGGGCTCAATACAAAAATGGAAAAAACCGGTACAATTATTGCTGTTTTCCATATAAAATTTCACTACCGTTTAAATTTTCCGTCCAGCGTTCATGATTCCACCCCTGTTTTTTTTCTTTTGCACAAATGGCGTATAAATTTTTAGTTATTTATTTATTTATCCACTCAGTACAAAACTGAATTGTTGATTATCTTTAATAAAGTGGATTTTTTATTTATAAAAAAACCATGTCTCACTGAACTATTTCATTATTAACTTATCATTTATTTATTTAATTTTCACTCAAATTTTTACAAATTTTAATTTTTTTTTCTTAACTTAAATATATAGGTAACTTAAATATAACTATTAATTTTTTTTTAATAAAATTTTCTTTCTCAAATATTTTTACGTGATTACAACCCGAGATTTAATTATAAACTGCCTTATTAAGGCAGTCCAAAAAAATCCAAAAAAATTTCAATATTTTTCAAAAAAAAACATCCAACAACAACCGAAATTCGCGCAAAAACCGTCATCTCAATTTTGCTAAGTCATTTTTAATTTTACTTAACACTGTTCGATCCGTTAACTACCTTATCGACAAATCGATATTATTTCCTCGATCAATTCAATTTCGAATAATTATTACTAATCAACATTTAGGGGTGGGACAAAGATTAAATTCGAACTCAACTCTACAAACTCAAATAGCTTGGAACGATACCATTCGGAATCGTTGCACACCTTCTTGTGATGGCGCGGCGGTAAGCAGAAATAAAAATTGAGAACGAGACCAATGTGCATCGAGTGTGTGCAAAGCAAAACGCTCTGGAAGAATGTTTTTTCTTATATGCTTCTCATTTACATCAATCCGAATTGATGTAAAAGAAAAACAGAGAAGAAAGAAAATTCTTCTAGAACGTTTAGCGCGTCGTTATGTGGTGCGACAGCTTTTTTTAAGTTTTTGAGTCTTGTTTGATATTTCGTTTAGAAAAGAACAAAAAAAAATAAGTCGTGTTGGTAATTGAACATGAAAAAGTCTAATTTGAGTTGTGTAAAGAAAAAATTAATTAATTTGAGTTGAAAAATTTCCTAAGAATTTTGGTTCTAAATGTGAGCTCGAGTTTGATGAGTTTTATTTTATTTTTGGTGATGATCGATTAAATTTTTGCAGTTGAAAAAATTTGTAGTGAATCCAGCTTTTTCATTTTCCTTTGCTCCAATAAAATCTAAGTTTTGTGTAAATTCGTTATAAACAGTTTTCATATATATACAGTATGTGCAACAAGAGCGTGTACTGCAAAAACCTAAGTAAAAATAAAACTATGATTTTTTTTGTTTTTATTATGAAAGTTTGTTGTATTTTCTAGGGCGCTATCAACTAAAACATAGTAAAGCCACCATTACTGTTAATAATTGACTTGCTCCTTTTGTTCATACTATCAACCAATTTTTCTGCATACTGGTGATATTACATTTTTTTATATCTTTCGAACCACTCGCGCTAGAGCGCTCAAATTTTCTATGTGGTACATTTTCAGCTTAATCTTCATGAGTGTCCATTAATTTTGATTGGATTGGAGTTAAGGGCCTGAGACGGCGAATCCAATGTTGTGATGCCCTTTTTGAGTTTAAATTTCGAACGGAGTAGGCTATGGTGTTTTGGATCGTTGTCTTCTTGCAAGATCCAATTAGAGTTCCCCACTCAAACCATTTCAAGATAGTAACAAACCAAGTGAATAAATTTTATTCATGAAAAGTGCGTTTAGATTTCGTGTGGAAACGATTAATTTACCAAAACCTTGCTTGGTGAAGCATCCCCATACAAGGAGCTAGGGCGGGTGCTCCACAGTTCGGACAATCGTTTTTTTTTGCTTTAACACGCCTTTTAACCTTAAAACCCCAAAAGGATGACTCATCGGCAAACACAATATTCGTAAAATCTTTGTGTTTATGTTCATTCGCCCACTATAGTTGCTTTCCTATGTATTTTTGTGTTGCCAGTAGTTTGACCAAAGTATTTCCATATGCGTAGCCAAGTTCTTTCGTATGGTTGTTTTTGGTAAAATAATATTCTTTTTCGCCAATTTTGCCACAGCTAAGCGTTTGCCAAGCGAAGAATTTTCATCAAATAACTGTATGATGCCCTCATCCCCCTTTTTTGTAGTAGTTCGGATTTTGCCTGTTTCTGGCAAATCGTCAACATTTTTATACATTGAATGTGTAATCTTCTTCTGTACAAATGTGTTTTTTAATTTCGGCACACGGGTAGAAAAAGCTGATTTATTACTCGAAAATACTTAGAAGTTCTTATTGACGAGTCATATTTCACCTATATCTGCTTCGTAAAACAGCCGAAAGTCGATAAAGAAGATTGAAGATAAAGATGATTGAAGATAAAGAAGATTGAAGATTGCCTATATGCCGACTAAATAGCCCATGACCATAGGTAGATTCTGAGTATAGGTTAGGGGTGGGCCTGATGGGGTTTTAGGGGTGAAATTTTGATTTTCCCGATTTTTATCGATAAAATCGTTCGTCATTCGTGATTTTGGCATATAGACACCAATCTGATCATAAAGATTCGATAGCCCATGACCATAGGTAAATTTTGATTATAGGTTAGGGGTGAATCTGATGGGGTTATAGGGATGAAATGGCATATCTGCTTCATACAGCCTAAAGTAGTCGATAAAGTAGATTTAAAATTATGAAGCATTGTCTAGAATCGTTCGTCATTTGAGATTTTGGCATATAGACACCAATCTGAGTATGCCGATTCGATAGCCTTTTAACATAGGTATATTTTTATTATAGGTTAGGGGTGAATCTGATGGGGTTATAGGGATGAAATGGCATATCTGCTTCATACAGCCGAAAGTAGTCGATAAAGAAGATTGAAAATTATCAAGCATCGCCAAGAATCGTTCGTCATTCGATTCGAGATTTTGGCATGTAAACATCAATCTGACTATGCCGATTTTTTAGGCCATGACCATTGGTAGATTTTGAAATAGCCCATTACCATAGGTACATTTTTAATATAGGTTAGGGGTGGGTCTGATGGGGTTATAGGGGTAATCTGTCAAAATCTTGAAAATTAAACGTTTTTATCGATAAAACATAAGAAAAATCAAAATTTTAGCCCTGTAACCTCATTAGACGCACCCCGAACGAATAATCAAAATCTATCTGTGGTTATGGACTATCGAATCGGCATAGTCAGATTGATGTTGATCTGGCAAAATCTCGAATGATAGACGATTTTATCGTCAGAAGAATGAGAAAATAGAAATTTCACCTCTATAACCCCATCAGATTCACCCCTAACCTATAATCAAAATCTACCTTTATTTATGGGCTATCAAATTGGCATAGTCAGATTGGTGTCTTTATGCCAAAATCACGAATAATGAACGATTTTATCGATGAAAATTTGGGAAAATCAAAATTTCACCAGTATAATCTCATCAGACTCACTCCTAACCTATGAAAATCTACCTATGGTCATGGCCTATTAAATCGGCATAGTCAGATTGATGTTTACATGCCAAAATCTCGAAACGAATGACAAATGATTCTTGACGAGGCTTGATAATTTTCAATCTTCTTTATCGACTACTTTCGGCTGTATAAAGCAGATATTCCATTTCATCCCTACAACCCTATCAGATCACTCTTAACCTATAATCAAAATCTACCTATGGTAACGGGCTATCGAATCGGCATAGTCAGATTGGTGTCTGTATGCCAAAATCTCAAATGACGAACGATTCGTGACGATCCTATAACCCCATCAAAATCTACCTATGGTCATGGGCTATGGATTCAGCCTAGTCAGATTGGTGTCCATCTGGCAAAATCTCGACAACATTTCACAAATATGTCCGAATAAAACCTCCAAACAAATAATCAAATTCTACTTAGGGACATGGTTCATCCAATTGGTATACAGTCAAATAGTAGTTCATCTGTCAAAATCTTGATATACAAACAGCGAAACGTGACTGCATCTCATTGTTATTGTATAGATGCCTGTTATTGACATTTTCTTTTAGAAAATTGATGACTCATTTGTAATTTTTAAATCTGTATTACTGGCATTTTTCGGGGTGAATACTGACGCCAATCTTCTTTATCGACACAATCTGCATTATCTACATTTTAAAATATTTCCGCTTGAAGCAACAAAACCAATTGCTGCATTACCATCTGTCGGTTGGGATAGCAAAACACTATCTGCAATACCATCTTTCGGCAAGTTGCAAAATGCCGATAATTTTGAAACTTTTTCACAATTTAGCTGTTTGTATGCTCATTCCACTATTGGGCATATACAATGTAAAAAAACATTTTTACTTTTTCTATAAATAACTTAAATTACATAAAACAATTTGTAATTTACAAAAACAAGCGTCAAAACTCTGAAAAATATCTGAAAATATTGTATATTGGTACAAATATTTCTTTATAATATTAAAACACAGCATTTTACTCGGGTTTTCATAAATGTCAAACAATCTAGTAAATATTACTTACTTTAGAGGACCAAAAACCTTTGATGAATCGAAACTTGTAGGAAGTGTTTAACGAGAATAAACGGCACTGCCACCACGGGAATGCGACGCATAGCTTATTTTGTTTGTGGCTAAAGTCGTCGATTTTAAGTTGCCGACCTACATACCTATTAAGATAATATGATTGCACCGTGGCACTTATTCGTAGTTAGTGCCAAATTTTATCGGGTTCTGATAAAAGCAATTTTAGAATCGTGTTATTGGATAAACTCAAATTTGTTAAGTAACCGAGTATCTACTTTAAGCATCCTCCGAAGGAGATTCCAAAATGGATTTACTTGACAACTCAGCCAATGTGAAGAAAAATATCGAAATGCGCTTTCTGTGAATCCGGCAACATAACAATAATCGAAACCTGTCTTTTATAAAAGATGTAATATTTCCACTATTTAAAGTGGGCGAGGGCCATTACTTATCTTAAATACAAAAATATAGAATCAGCTGTCACCGAAGAAGAACCAAACTATAACAAAGAATAGAAATAAACTGCCCATAATAATTTAAAAAAAATCTTTTTTATTTCTTTACACACGATGGATTTCTAGTATTCTGAGCAACAAGCCTTAATAATTAAACGTTTCACAAATATTGATAATTGTCATACATATTGACTGTTCATTGATTTGATTCAATGGTTTGATTGAATTTTTCGTCTGTGTTTACGGATTCAACTAAGCGCAACCAAATTTATAACAAAAATATTGCTATATTTATCCAGTAAACAAAAATATTTATAGCACACACACACGCTAATATACAGATTTTGGTTACCAGAAATATTTAATGAATTTATAATATAAAAAATGTCAATTAATCCACTTCACAGAATTGACGAATATAGAAATTTATTTTTACCAAATTTTATTTTTTGCTGTGAAAATTCAGAAAGATACATTCGATATTGTTTGGGTGGTGGTTTGTTAGGGGTAAACTCGTATCGAAAATTAATATTTTTGTTACGATTCGTTTATTTTTAATTGATTTTGTGTTTAATTCATTAATCAAAAAGATTTTTTTAGGGACATAACTATAATGATTGGCTTTATTTGCACTGATGGGATTATTAGGTAGAATTTGATTAATTATAATATACCGTCGTATGAACGCAGTTCCCATTAGAAATTTGTGGTGTAATTGTAGTATATACAGCCTTGGCCAAAAGTATAATCACCCTATAAGTTTGGGGCGTACACGATAAGTTTAACAGAAAACAATCCCTTTTGTTTGTTTATTAGATTTTCGACATCTAAAAAGGACTAAAAATAGTGACTCACACCGCAGGTGTGGCAATAAACCATCTGGTGCAAAAAAAAATTATTTTTCAATTTTGTATTTATTCGTCATTTCGTTACTTTTGCTCATTGTGTACACATCCAGTGATCTAGCCCGCTTTTGGTGTTTTGATTTGTTAAATTTAGTGATAGTTTTGCAATATACCGAAACAAAAAAAGTTTAGTTTAGAAGAACGTGTGCACATACAGTTTCTGCATGAGCAAGGGAAATCACAAGTAGTAATTTCTAAAACTGTGAAATGTTCACGCCGATATGTGCAATATCGGCGTCAGTAGAAATTAAGAAACTTAACTCTGCTCAAACGATGGTTTAAAAGGCTCTAAAGCCAGGAAGAAACCCTGGCTCTCCGAAAAAACAAGAAGGCTCGGTATAAATGGGTCTTAAAATGCCAAAGGTTGGTAAAATATCGTGTGGTCAGACTATTGGCAGCATAATGGTCTGGGGCTGCATGACTAATTCTGGAGTTGGCGAAATATTCGTGTGTGAGGGTCACATGAACTCTTCAAAATACATAAACATCCTAGAATTTGCGTTGCTGCCCTCATTTTTAACACTTTTTGGTGATACAAACATGGATAGCGTTAAATTCTAGCAGCATAATGCGCAATGTCTTAAATCTGCCCGCACAATGGCATGGTTTCGAGAAAATGGCATTGAGGTTCTGGGGTGGCCTGCCCAGTACTCGGACCTGAATCCCATACAACATTTATGGAGCTTATTAAAACGCAGAGTCAGGCGCTACACTATAAATAATAAAGAAGACCTAAAACGCTGTGTGCACCAAAAATAGAGCGCCATACGTCCTGCAGAATGTAAAAAACTTGTAAGCTCTCTAACCAAAAGAATTTATGCCGTAATTAAGGCAAAGGATGGACTCACTAAATATTAATTTTATATAAAAAAATAGTAATGTGAACCTATAAAAACTGTTTCAATTTATTTCAAATTGATACTCCCAAAAAAATTGTAAGATATCATGGATGTTCAATACTTTTAGCTAAGACTGTATGTGATACGTATTCCAATTCGAAGTCAGATAAAGTTTTGACAGACACGTGCCCCAGTTTATTTTGAAATAGAATATTCAATACAAATTGAAAAAGTGAAATGTTCTTCTGAGCTTCAAATCCGCAACTCAAATTCTGTGAGCCACTTTTGTCTAGTCTGTAAGGACAGAGGTGCTTTCAGTTTGTGCGCGATGTCTCTTAGCAATTTGATCTCGGGTGCATCTCCTTTAAAAGAAACACCAACGCTTAAACCTTACAATAACAAAAAGCTTACCAACTAAAAGTTTTTCCCTTCTGAGCTTGTACCCTTGCTGGTTACTTTAGTCAGGAATCGTTCGACTGATGCCATGAGTTTTTCAACTTCCTGATGTTCCACTTTTTACCAAACAAAAGAATCAGAACAATGTTTTAGGTGCTCTGACACTAAAAGATCTAATTTTCAGGTTGAATGGAACAACTTAGCAGCATATAAAAAGACATTATAAAAAGTTTAATATGATCTTGCGTGACTTCTTGGATAAACCTCTTTGAGGAAATGAATCGCCAACTATCAGGAAACGCCAGACTTAACTGGTTTCTGGCTAAAAATTATTCTGGCTGACTTCTTATTGCGATGGTAGGCTAACCTCCTTTAGTACGGAAAATTGTCGAGTTACTGCTTTCATAGTTAACTTTCCCGGATGCGAAATTATCAGGTTTGATTTTGCCCGTTTTGCCAATCAAACATTACAGTTAACCCCATGACTTAGATCAAAGGCTATAATTCATTCTCTCACTTTATTCGCCTGTATACCTTATATGGTTAATGGTTCTGAATTAGGTTTCTAAATGAATTACAGTAAGAGATTTCTTGCATCCGTTGCATATGAGAGGCGCAGTTATTGGTAGTTTCATATTTTGATATTCGGTCAAATTTGGTAATCGAACCTGGACTGCAGGCAAATAAGACGACATATTGCAACAATTTTAAAGCAGCTCTACTCTAAACTTCGTCATTACCTCAAAGTGACTGAAACATGCAGGGAACTGTGATAGTAAATTTTATCTAAAATCATCACTATGGATTTTCGTAAAAAATGAAAAAATTATAATGTTGAAATTTTTGTAAAAAAATATATAAGATTTTATCCAAATCAGTCAATCTGTAGGCTGTAGAGAGGTCACAGACAGGCAAAATCCATTTTGCAAACCACGTTTTTGGATTTCGATAGTACAGCGAATGGTAAATCTGCAGAAATTTTGAGGAGGAAAATATAAATGTTTACTGTACTTACTTTTACTTTATAAAATAAAATAAAAATTACGCTACATCTGGTTAAGCAACGGCTTAGTTCTACATATTTAATTTAAAGAACCTGTGGGTTTGCTTCAGTCAAATTAAATATTTTTATAGTACCATCCACACCATCTGTTTAAGAAAGATTTTCGCTCCATCTAATTCCCATTTTTTGACACCTTTTATGACACAGTTCTAGTCAAAACCGCTCGAGCCGATTTTTTTAAAGGGATGCGGATCCCCTCTAAACAACAACCCCTCTAAATAAACTTTTATGAATTTGAATCTTTTTTTCAAAACTCATCGCAACCGATTCTAAGAGTTCGAAACCCCTTTTTATAAAAATCATTTCGCTCGAAAAACCCAGATGAATTTCCATAAATTAGGGAAGATGGAGCCCTCAGACATCATTAAAATAAATTGAGGTGTAAAAAATGTAAAAAGCGGGCCAAATTCAAAACAGTAATTAGATAGAAAATTGTACAATTTAAGATTTTTACTCATAACAACCAACATTTTGAAAACGACGCGACTATGGTGCAACAATTCTGCACTATGATAGATCATAACAACAGATATCTAATTATAGAGAAAAACACAAGGCAAGAAATATTCTGTAATATGAATAAACATAGTGAAACATCACTCAAAACCCCACCCCCAACAGTACGCAACATCAAACAACATGGTGCAACATCGGAAAATACGGTGTAATATGACACAATTTGATGAAATATACCAAATAATAGTGAAACATTCCCCAAACACCTCCTAACATTCGAAGACCATCTCGCCAAATACTCGTATTATAAAATTCGTTCAAACCAAATAATGCTAAAAGAAGGCCCGATTCGAACACGACGCAACATAGTAGAACTTAACTCAGGGTGTGTAACGAAATCCCGTTTTTCAAAATCGCGGTTTGGTAAAATCCCGTTTTTTTCTAAATCCCGGTTTTCAATATCCCGGTTTCTATAAAAAAAACCCGATTTTTAAGAAATCCCGGTTTGAATTTTTAAAATTTGGCATGTGGGAAAATGGGACTGAAATGATTTTTTGACAAAATTCAAAAATGAGGTTTTGATAAAGTTCTAGAAAATAGTTGAAAGGGATGGAATTTGGATGGAGGGCCAAGTGCCCGTGAGAGTTATCGAAGCTATCAGCCTCTACAATTATTGCATTTCAAAATGTTGCATTAAGAAAATATTGTTTTTTTTATTAATCTTGCAACTACAAAATGTAGCATTTACAAAATGTTGCAAGTACCAAATCTTGCAATAACAAAACTTTATTAATTATTTTGTGCAATTAGAACTAGAAGAAAAGAAAACCGGGATTTTGAAAAACGGGATTTGAAAACCGGAACTCCTGAACTCAACATCTCTCAAGAATATGCAACATCACGCAACATCGTGCAATATGACACAAAATGATGCAACATCTGTCGACAGTTTGCAACATCTTCCAAGACGGTGCAACAGAACACAGCATGGTGCAACATCATGCAACTGCAACATGGTGCAACATCATGAATATGGTGCAACGTCACGCAAGATTGTGCAACATGCTAGTCCATCCAGAGGACTCCTACATCAATTATCCAGAAATCAGAACTCCTTGTAATCGTTTCCTACCATTCGAAAACCCAAATAAATTCTTAAAACATGGCCGCAATCCCACGAACCATCCATGAACCCATCGGAATCGATCACTGGTATCTGAAAATCCTCCCTCACGAAATATTATTTAAATCGATAGAGCAACATTTTTTTCCAAAATGGATCCTGGCCCCACCAAACGCCCTCCTAAACGGATTTTCCCAAAATTAGGACTCATGGCAATCAACTGCTGGTATATCCTTATTAACTCAATATTTATCAGGAATCGATTGCAATTTTTTACTGCTTGTCCAAGTTTTATAAAACTGGCGTGGGAGGGTTTTTGAGTGCCAGCAATCGATTAGAGTGGGTGATTTTTTATGAAAAATCCGTTCAGATGGTCGTGTGATGGGGCCCGCGTATCTTTCTTTATTTTTTTTTACCTCGTACTAAACCAAAAACCGATTACGATGGGTCTGAACTTCGGGAAAATTCATTTTGTGGGACCCCCGGTGGAAGCCGAGTTCCAATATTATTTTTTTCCAGTTTGCAAGATGTTGATAAAAATTGGTGAAGGAGATATTTCAAATTCTTGTAAGGACTCCTTCGGTAGGAACTGGGACCTTTTTTAATTTTTTTTTCGGCTCCTAATGAGTCCTAATTTCCTAACAGGTTTTGATTTCCTTTCGGCTGGCCTTTGATAGGACCCGGATTCCGTTGTCCTTATTCAAGGTGGTTTTTGGAATTGAGGCCTTCTTTTAAGAATCTATTTGGCTTGAAAGATTTTGATGAAAATGGACTGGACAGAGTTTTCGAATGCAACGAAAAGATTACAATGAGTTCTGATTTCTGGATAATTCATTTAGGTGTCCTCTGTACCATGTTGCATGCTATTATACTATGTTGCATGTTAAGATGTTGCACTTTGTCGTAATATGTTTCATCATTTTGCGTCATATATCATTATGATGCGTGATTTTGCACCATGTTGCGTGATGTTGCCATTTTGAGAGATGTTGCTTGATGTTCTACTATGTTGTATTGAGTTTGATTGAGGTCTTATTGTAACGTTTTATTTGGCTTGAGCGAATTTGACAAAATTTTGCGGGACGTGGTTTTCCAATGCTAGGAAACAATTAAAAGGAGTTCTAATTCTTGGATAATTCGTTTGTTAATCCTTCAAATGAACAATTGCATGATGTTGCAACATGTTGTGATGTTGCACCATATTACGATGTTATGCGATGTTGTACTAAGATATGTTTTGGGATATTGTATTATGTTGCATCACATGGCACCATGTTCCCTGATGTTGCACCATGTTGTTTGATGTTGTTTAAAACTATGTTCGTCGTATCATAGAATGTTGTATGAACCGTGATGGCGCATGTTGCACAATTTTATTGCAATGTTGCGCCATGTTGTGCTGTGTCTATCTTTTTCTTAATTTGGATATCTGGCGTTATGTTCCGTCATATTGCGGAATGTTGCACTATGTTGTGATTTTTTAGTTACGGTGACCATGCTTTGTTTGTGGCATTTGCTATCAAATTAACTTTGAGAACTTAGCCTCTTTTTCAAATTTTCTTCAAATTCAAACGATGTTCATGTCTTCTGGTGGGGCTCGGTTTTTAAAAATTTTTCAACACGAACGATTTTGATAAAAATTAGTGGAGGGACCCAAGGAATATCCGCCAAGGAATCAAATGACAGGAGTCGATTATGAAGGGCGTTAATATCGGCAAAATTCGTTTAGCAGTCCTTTGATACGACTCGAGCGATTTAGATAAAATTTGTGGTGAAAGCCAACTATATAAGTCACTATCGTGTGAAATGAGTTTAGATACCAATTTGAATTGTTTTGGAAGTTGAAATATAATAAATATGAATAATGAGGACCCTCCGGATAGTTCTCCGGATACATTTAAGACATAATTCACCTACGTTTATCTCAAACATAATATATAAAACAGTAAACTAGTTTTATGTATAAAAATCCTAGCACAGATATAATTTCTTACCGTTATGAAACATTGCAGGAATTCTGAAAACAAATAAACTCCGTTCTAAAAATTTGTCAATTATCGTTAAGCGAATAATAGAAATTAGACCAAACTGAACAATGCAGATTGTTTGATTTACTTCAATAAAAAGTTTTACATGAAATGTTGAGCCTCCTAATCTATTTCTCGCACCATCCAAATTTAATGCTCAATCAAGCATAATCTCTTTTCAAACAAATTCTTTCCTTTTATGCGCAATTTGTTGAGATTTAGTGCTGCGTCATCGTCGGATATTAATAGCCACTAAAATTTATATACAGTGGCAGTAAATGAAAATTTGAAATACCGTTTACAGTGTTCATGTTTAATAATCCCTATGCCGAAATACAACAACAAATAGTATATTTATAAAGCTGTGTACACAAACATATATTGGTTTTGGCATATACCCTGCGCTATGTATATGTTATACATCCTCGAATATGTATACAATTTTCCGACCTTACCTGCTTTGTATTTTGAATTGCCTCTTAAATCATGCCTCAGGTATCAAAGATTTATTTTACTACATTTTGTTTAATTTTATTTGGGGTTATGTATTTCGATTCTATGTTTCGTTTGTTTTGTGTTTTTTTTTTTATAACATTAAGTTGTGGTTTATTCTTTTGCGAAAATAACAAGAAAATCAGAAGGAAAACCCCGAAAATCTCAAGAGCAAAATGAATAAATTTAATACCAAAATAATTTAAAGACGATGAAGAGTAGAAAAATGAGATTGTAACATGAATTTACTTTGTTATACGGATATGTATCGTTGTATTGGGAAAAATCATTTTCTTGCTTGTGTGAGTGTGTACGAGTAGAAGAAACAAACACAAGATGTTTGATTATGACCTTAAAACAAAACCGCATATCAATCAATTTATTTGATTAGTTTGTTTAACCAAAAAAATTGAAATTTTCTATTTATTTTTCCCGCTTTTTGGATTAAGGAGGGGGGCCGAGGTGAATTTACTTCCGAACATGTGTATCATATGTTCATATACTCTCTATAAACGGAAATTTAATAATTTAAGAAAATTTCATTTAAATTTTATTTAATCCGGATTTCTCAACAAATCATTCACTCAATATTTATAATAAACGACAGTTAGGGGCCTGAACCCCCCAGTAGACAAGCAGACACAGGACTTATAATTTCTAACTAAACCCAAAATGTGGAATTTACATTATTTTTCAATTAATGTCATTAGGGTGAACACAAACAAAATTAAAATTTTATTTTGGTTTGGTCTGCCTTCAAAATTTATTGCCTAATGAACAGTGAAGAAAAATACGGTCCATATAAAATATACAGCGACGAAATGCGAAAAACAGGAACACGACGAAAATATCAACAACATAAAACTCATTTCCTGGTTTTGTGTAATTAATGAATGAAATCATGACAAAAGGAAAAATTACATAGATTCATTGATTTTGTGTTTTGCTGCGGCTGCTTCTTCCTCGCAAAATAAATTATTGGGGATACAAAATTCAAATTAGGGCACATTTTTTTTATTTTTTATGATTTACTTCGCGTTTATAGCGTACCAGTTCTGTTTAAGCAGCAATGTTCGTCCTCGAACCAGAATGCCAATGAAATGTCAATGAAATTGGCATGATGATAGCAAGGTTCTTTTAAGATCGTGTTGATTGTAAGTTAAATTTAAGTGCAGTTTGACTTAATAAATTTTGCAAGATAAATTAATTCTCTAAATACTTGTAGTTTAGGGTCAATCACGCCAAAATCTCATATTAGAAATCTTGAGGTTTCCTTATTTTTTTTAAGTAGTATTTCATTGCGCATTTTTATGCGTCTAGCAGCAAAATTGTATGCATCGGAAATCCCGTAGAACCGTTTAAACTTTGAAGTATAAGTATTGCTATAGTTTTGGGCTGAACTGTACTTACTAAAAAACAATTTAGCTATCTTCGAAAATTGGTCTTAATTAGCCGCAGACGAAATATCTTATTTCAACTCTAATTTCCAAAGAATATTTTTGAGAACTTTGTATGGGTGGTTTCTTTGTATAGGACGTGATTCCACCATTAAATATTAAAATCTCTACTGAACATATACTGTTGAAGTTTCATGAACGTGCCAACTCTACATAGGCCAGTATCAAATGAGAAAACCCTTATTTCAACCCCAATTTCAAAACCGTTTTTGAAAACTTTGTATGGTTGATGTCTTGAAATCCGAGCTTGTAATGAAATTACTTACACAATATGATTTTAGGAATTTTTTAAATTCCTTGATTTTGAAAAAAACATATTATTATTTCCTTCTACAGAATTTTAACAATTTCTCCCATTGGATTTTAAATCAACATTCCCAAATAAGCGACGAACCCATTTTAATCGTTTTATTTAAATTTTTGGAAATCTGTACATGTTGTAGGTAATCTGATTAATATTTCGGAATCTGAACTTTCACGGAAGTTGCGAATTACGCACGCATATTTTTACTGCTCCTGCCTGAATGAATTTTATTTTTTTACTTCCATTTTATTACTTGAACGTTCCGCTGTAAATTTGAATTTAACAACGCTTTCTGAATTTGTTTTTATTTCTTAAGATGGATGCAAATTTTCTCGACCCTGATGAGTTCGAAATTAAGTGTAGTGTGTGTCACTTAAAAGATAACTCCTCTTGAAAATTTTAATGCCTTAGAACAATCATTCCAAGAAGAAGCGTTACATAAACAGCTTAAACCAGCGCAATCACATAGCGCAGCGAAAAAATGGAAATTGGAATTAATTGGAATCAAGTTTTCAAGATTGAAGAACCGATCATGATGTCAGACGAGCTATGGAGTCCAGAAAGCAACAGCCAAAAGAATTGTTTCGTGATTTTAATAATAATATCCTCGCAATATCATTGCATTGTCATTTAGATGTCCGCCAAATACGGCACCTCGGTTTACGACTACTCCCAGATCAAAAATGAAGGATACAAATCGACACTCTACCTCTAATCAAGGAGTAGACCCAGTTGTGAACCTTTTCTAAATGATCCTCGAGTTAATGTGGATTATTTATCCTCGACTGTTAGCACTGCATCAGGTGACTCAGAATGAGTTTCGTTCGATAGTTTCGTTCAGATAAACTACAATAATTTCAAGGTCATGAGAATCCACATAATACCTATTTTTAAATAAAAGCTTTATCCAGGCATTGACTTTTGGAAAAATGTTAATCTACAAAATATTCCTAAGTCTATTTCCGAAGTAGACGACCATGAATTTCAAGAAAAACCTGAAAATTTTTTGAAACATGTCTTTACTGTTGAACATACGGACCAGCTAATTAGAATTATACATAATTTTTCTTCGTTTGATGCTCTCGGTCTTAGTCGTACGATTCTTTTGTTGCATGACATCGACGTTGGAATGGCTAAACCAATAAAACAGCGGTACTATGCTGTCTCTCAAGCTGTCCAAAAATCTCTTTATCAAGAATTATACCAAATGTAATCTCTCGGGGTAACTGAGGAGTTAAACAGTGCTTGGAGTTCGAGTGGAGTGGATCGATCCAGATTCGTCTCAAGCATTGACTTGAAAGATGCATTCAAGCAGATAACACTGACTCAAGAGCCTCGAGACAAGATAGCGTTTACCGCCCCTGGTCGTCCCTTGTATCAATTTACGGTTATGCCGTTCGGGCTTTGTAATGCGCTGCAAACGATGTGTAGGTTAATGCACCGGGTGATACCACATCAACTTCATGAACAAGTGTATTAGTATATTTAGACGACCTCCTCATTACCCCCAAAGATTTCAACGAACATTTAAAATTGCTGGTTGCGTCACTACTTCACAAAGCAGGACTTACCGTAAACTTACAAAAGAGCAAGTTCCTTTAAAGGAGATACGGTATTTGGGCTATGTGGTAGGTGACGGTTGTCTCCGAGTAGACTAAGAAAAAGTAAAAGCTATCGTAGATTTCCCAGTACTTAACACAGTGAAAAAGGTTTGCAGATTTCTAGGTATGTCAGGGTGGTATAGGGGTTTATGCCTTCCTATGTTACCATGATAGGGGTGCTATCCGATCTTCTTAAAATAAGCAGTAAATTTATTTGGAGTAAGCAAAGTCAAGCAGCCTTTGAAAATTACTCGGCACCCGTATTAACGCATCCAAATTTTAGTCGGCCGTTTGTTATCCAATGCGATGCAAGTACGACGGGCGTTGGAAGTGTCCCCTTTCAGCGAGGTAATGATGGAGGCTAGCTCCTTATCACATATGTATATGTCGCAAAAACTTAAAGCAGCACAGCGGAACTACACCATAACAGAGTTGGAAAGCCTGCGCTATGTTCATCACAAAGAAGCCTCGGGCGTATATCGAGGAATACTCGTTCACCATCATCACCGACCATGCAAGTCTCAAGTGGCTCTTGGAGCGGAAAGATTTAGCTTATAGGCTTACGCGATGGAGTCTTAAGCTCCAAGGTTTCCAATTTAATATAGAACACTGTAAAGGAGCACATAACGTTGTGCCAGATACATTGTTACGTGCATTTATAGAAAGTTTGCAACATTTTACAAATGATTCTGTGCTCGATACTTTCTGTGCTCGATCACTCGATACTGAATGCAATCCACGCTTACGTAGGACAGTCATCTACATGAAATCGCTTTTGCTCTCCGACACGTAAAACATAATTCTACGCAATTCTTCCCACATTTTCTAATGTTTGGGCATATTTTAGAAGCCGAAACCGGATTTTATCCGTGGGTTCGACTGTGTGAAATTCGAGCCAAAGTGGCAAAGCGACATTTTATTCAGCAAAGTTGGCTCCAAAATTCGTTGAAGCCAACGTGTTGCGAAAAGTTGGGTCTGTTGCTTATGAGATTTGTTGTCTTGATGGGAAATTTCTAGGCATATATCGTGAAAAAGACATACTAACTGTCAATAAGTTTTATTCGTGTTTTTTTGTATGCCCGGCTTATGAGACACTCAGTGGTCGATGAGTACGTTCCCACAATCTGTAACATGCTCCAATGTTCCAGTACACCCTGTTTTTACTTATCTGCACTTCTAACAATTAACGTTTTTTTTGGTTTGTTGTCGATGACAAGAAATATTGATTTTATTTTTATTAAAAAGTTAGATAAAATCTTCCTGTGGCACGGTACTACTAACTATTATTACCAAATAATGCGGAATTTCCTTCTCTTGAACTTACGCAGTTTGCGAGTTTGGTTGACGAATTGGAAAAATTACAAATTTATGTGTAATTTTTGAGTATCTTGTTAAGCAAAAAATTCAACAAAAATTTAGGATACGTTAGTTTCATTACGAATGGTGCATCCATAGCGCAATTAAAACAATAATCGGCGATTTTCCAGATTTTTCCATCATTTTATTTTGGTGAATTCCATTATTCGTTTAAATTTATTAGATTAATTTAAAATGAGAGCTTGTTTCGATTAACAAAATAAAAATAAAAAATGTTGAGTTTGCAAAGTTGCCAGCTGCAATGTATCAGTCTTTGTGGTACTATTGCCATGAGAACGCCTTTTCCTATTTATTTTGGTGCGGAAACGATTTTCTGATTTGTGATTACTACAACTCCAACAAAATATAGTTCAACGAAATCAATGAAAACAACATACAAAATGCTTTAAATTATGCCGAACAGAGAAAGCCTATCCCGTATGTATAATGATGAAACAACAAAAACCACTTTGATTTAAGTATGAACAAACAAACATAAACAAAACTTTAGGAAAATCCAAAATAAACAAATTTTTCCGTTTTTTTTTTCTTCGGGTAAAAAAAGGGTCCCATCTGTCGCCACTAAATTACCAATATAGGAATACACAACACCCAGCCGGAATTTTACATATGAAAATGTGAAAAGAAACGGAAAACACTATACTCGTTCGTTCGTATCGTCTTAAAAATATCAAGCAAAGAATACCCCGTCATTGGTGTTATTGGAACAGAGCGTATATCAACATCATCATAGAGATAGAAACACGTTAAAATCGGCAAATCGCTCTGGTCTATTACAAGTATAATTTTGAAAAAATGTGGAAAATTTATAGGAAAGAAAATTTTAAATTATCTTATTGGTTTCTGCTTTGAGGATTTCATTTCTCCTGTTACTTGCTCGTTTTTTTTTAATCAGGAAAAGTATTTTTCATTCGTTCTAACCGCATAAAAAGAGTAACGAGCCCTGGTTCACTTTACGAAACTTATTCAAAATTAATTTTATGCTGAATGATGGTGATGGAGGAATGATGTTACAACGGTTTTAGTATGTATATACAGTAGAACAAATCTTAAACGACGAAGGATAGGTGAAAAATTTGAATATTTATTTTACATATCTATCCGGGAAGCGGACAAAATCCCGACATTTCCCGAAGGTTCAAAAAGCCAAAAGTTTATAAAGATCCTGAAGTAATAAATCCTCGAGGATACAAAATCCCGAGGATACAAAATCCCGAGGGTACAAAATCCCGAGATTACAAAATCCCGAGGTCGAAAATCTTCCGGGAACAAAATCCCGAGGGACAAAATCCTGAATACCTATAAAAATTTCAAAGTCTGTTTGTTAGAAAATTATGGCTGTTATTGTAGATTTTGAGAACATATCATCGTATTGGCCCGACATTGGTATACATTCGCTCAATAGGCGATTTTTTATAAAAAGATAAAAGGAAATTTTTCGAAACACCAATTAGAACACATCGCGTAGACAGTCAAATTATATTACAATAATATTTGTCATATCGCGTTGGGCCAATATTGGTCGACAGTTTTCCTTTCCTTAGCGGCGGCTTAATGCTAATACCCCCTACACACGATTTGACTTGTCGGGCCGACGGTCAGTCCGACCAAATCAGGTATTGCATCCACACGATCCAACAAACTACCTGATATTCATTTATACTTTTGCTTGCGTTGAGTACAAATGATAAAATTTTGACGTTTGTGGGGATGTCATATGTTTATGAAATTCAAATTTTCAACAAAAAAATTATTTATTATTTCAATATTATATAACAGTTAAATAAAAATTTACTAAATATGTATTATATCGTTAAAATTTAATTATTTATTATTAAAATATATTGTTATTTTTAACCAACTATCCAACAACGCTACACACGACCTGATTTGGTCAGGCGGTTGTATGGTTGGATGACGGTCGGATGGAATTTTCACCTGACATCACCCGACAGCAAATTGTCATACGACATACCTACACACGACCTGATTTTACATCTGATCTGATCAAATCAGCCCGACCGCCTGACCAAATCAGATCGTGTGTAGGGGGTTTAATATTTCTACACAAACGGTGTAGTGTGTAGAGACGCCTTAATATAAGACGTTTGTACACGTTTGTACATTTTGCACGTTTGTACATTTTGTGAATTTAAAATTTCGCTGCCAACCATCTCTACCGTATATAAATTGAATAAAATTGGTGCTGTGATCGTACCCTGTTGTACCCCATTTAAAATTTTAAATTGCTTGGTCGAATGAATGCCGCCCGTTGTCATCATAAATTTTCGATGTATAACAGCTCGTAAATAATTTCAATTAGATCCGCGTTAAAGTCAAAATGTTTTAATTTTGTTAGCAAACCATCTAGCCAAATTGATTTGAATGCTTTTTTTATGTCAATCATTACCGCTCCCGTAGGATGTTTAAAACTTAATTTGTGGCATACGTCCGGAACTAATTTTGTTATTGCGTGTACTGTACTGTGCTCCTGCCGAAAGCCAAATTGATTATCGGGCATTAGTCCTCTCCTCTGCACGTGCTCCAAAATCATTTCAAAAATAATAATTTCGTAAATTTTGCCCAAATTCGAAAGTAGACTAATGAGTCGGTAAATTTCCGGGTCTTTAAAATTTTAAAATTTTTAAAATTTTGGAAATATGCGCGCCACCTTCAAACAATTTGGAAACGATTTATTATTTAACAGATGATTGAATAGGATACAAATTTCGATTATAATTGAATTTAGAAGATGTTTCATTATTATGTTTGGTATTAAATCGGGGCCGAAACATTTTTTATCATTTGCTTTTTTTAGAATTTGCGTTAAGTACTCGACTGTGACAAAATATTGTGGATCGTCAGCGGGTTGATCTGCCGCTCGATTTTTTACCGAAAATTGTGATTGTGCGCGTTTTAATAATTTATCTTCTTCGTGTTTCCGCTTGATTGGCTCCACCTTTTCATTCACTTGAATTTCATGGTCTGGTTTGCCTAATGCCGGATGATGGCAAATTATGTCTAAATTTATGTGCTCATCCAAATTTTATTGTTTTCACAGTATATTTAAATGCTCTTACTCATCCATCTCCCGCTCATTCACTTCGATTTCTCTGGCATTGATAACGGTTGCCTCCTATCGCGTCATTTTCTTGATATCCGCCCACATTTTCATTCCCGGCTTACATTCTTCATGCGATTGACCCAATATTTTTCAATTAGAATTTGGGCATTTTGCTCAATTAGTGTACCGTCTTTTTAACTTCTCTTTTCCAAATGTGCGTGTGCCTCTTAATTTCGCTTGTCATCGTATATGCTGTGTTATGATGATGCCTTTGATTCCTTGTAAAATTTCGCCGGTATGTTTTAATTTTCGTGACCAACAGACTTTTGTGCTTGTATAATTTTTCAATCGTGTCATTCGTGTAACAATTCATATTGTTACATCGTTTTTGTTTTGCTGGTTCATTTTCTTTAACGTTGGCCAAAAGTAATTTCGCAATCTTTTCAATATAAATTTTGAGCTCGACTTCATCTAAATTTCGTGTGTTTGGTCTCAATATTTTTTTTATTGATGAATCACCCTCACCGCTGCCATGAATCCTGTTGATTCAATAATCCACCATGTGATGAAAATTACGCGCAATGGCCGTCCTTAAATGATTTATTTGAGGCTGCTGTACACAACGATGAATCCGTATCGCACGTATCGCACATAAGTACCACAACGAATAAGTGTATATATTCCAAAAAACCACATCTAATTCACAAGTGCTTTAAATTACTACGATGTGATGTTGAGTTATGCAAAGGATTCATCAATGATCACGATTTATTCTCTAGTTGCTTAAGGATGGGACATGCTGTAGCAGATTATTCATCGATATACACGTGTTTCCAGTGCAGGGCAAACCACAACCCCATATTGCATGAATCCAACAGCGATTCAAATCAAAATCATATAGGTAACAACGCAGCTAATTATATCAAATCAGATTCGGTCAGGTCTGGTCCATCAATAACTTCGGAGGTTCAAAACTACAACACCACCAATACCACACCCGTTGGAAGAAAACCACCATTATTACCAACTGTGATGGCTTCGACAGTGGATACACAAGGCAACCTCCACAACATTCGCACATTATTGGATTCGGGTTCAGAATCCACGTTCATCGCCGAATCACTAACGAAAAAGCTAGGATTGAGCCATAAACATACACATGTGTTGGTGCATGGTTTATCGTCAGTTTCCGCAGGCAGTATCAGAGGGCAGATTAACATAAAATCAACTTCGAGTTATAATGCAAACTCCTTTGTTATCGCCGACGCCTCAATATTAAATAATTTAACTAATTTTCTACCTTCTCAGATAATAGCTATCCATGACGTATACAAAGGCAACTTTAACGAGTTTTGCTTACCTGATCCTAAGTTGCACGAGCCAAATCCAATCGACATTATTCTGGGTATCGACAATTTCTACAACATTGTACACGAGGGACCACTATTATTGAAACCAAATCTGCATTTACTTGATGGCTTATTCGGATGGGTAGTTGCCGGTTACGTTGATCTGAAAATGAATTGCACAACCACGCACTTCATGATTAAAGTTGTTCCAGAACCAGTTCGACAATTACTACGAAGATGTTGGGCAGTGGAGGAGATATTAACCAAAATAAACCCAAAGGACAATAAATGTGAAGTACGTTTTTCCAGGACACGTCAACTCGTCAACGGTCGCTATTTGGCAGAATTCCCTCTAAAACAGAATTCTAAACAGTTGGGAGGCAGTTTAAAGGCAGCAATATATCAAATGATTGCAATGGAACGTAAATTCCAACGAGGCACAGAACTTCGAGAAGCTTGCACAAAATGTATGCGGGAATCTGAAACGTTTGGGCACATGATAAGTATTCCTAACCGAGAAGCGTTAAGCGAGGAAAGCGATGTGTACCATCTACCACATCATGCCGTATATAAAGTGAACGTTACGTCAAAAAAGCTCCGCGTAATCAGGTGTTTACATCAGTTACCGAAAGATAGTCAATTATCCTACAAACTACCAATCAATCAACACGCACCAACTACGATGAATCCAGCAGACTGTGCAAGCCATAGCATATCACCAAGTAAACTGTTAAACCACAATCTTTGGTGGAACGGTTCAAATTGTCTGCAACAAGAAATGTTTCAAGAGGAGATCCAGCTTCAGCCTTAAACTAATAATAAACAGCAGTAAATTAATATTTTTTTTTTCTATTCGTAGATAAACGTGGCTTATTACGAGTAGGTGGTCACCTGGGAAATTCAAATATTGGGTATTCAACCAAGCACCCAATTATTGCACCGAAGCAATCTTCATTAGCTGAGAAGTTCCTACTATATTTACATGCAAATCCATCCACATTGCTATTCGTATTAAAAATAAAATGTTGGGTCTTTGGTGCGAAGGATATAGTAAAACAAATCTCCAACAGCTGCGTACGTTGTATAAAAAGATGTCCAAGATTAGGTAAGCAAATCATAGGATACTTACCTACATCACGAGTCACACTAACACGCTCATCCACCAATGTTGGAGTCGATTATGCCGGACCTATTGCAGTCAGTTCCAAGAAGGGAAGAGGTTCTCAACGGTTAAAAGGGTGTCTCTGCTTATTTATTTGTATGGAAACCAAGGCGATTCACCTAGAAGTAGTTGACGATTCATCAACAGATGCGTCCAAAGCCTCATTGAAGAGGTTCACAGGACGAAGGGGTCTACCAAGCGACATATATAGGGACAACGCGACTAATTTCATCGGTGCCCAGCGAAAATTTGATGAGCTTTTCCGGATAATATCTCCAAGCCCGCACAATGAGAAGGTATCTGCATATCGTGGTACACAGAATATACAGTGGCATAATATACCACCGTCTACCCCACATTTCGGAGGTATGTGGGATACGGGGGTTAAATCAATAAAAGGACATCTGCGACGAGTATATTCGGCACCTACGTTTGAAGAACTTCAAACACTATTGATCCAGGTAAAAGCAATTGTAAACTCTCGGCCGCTAACTCCAGTTAATGATAATCCTGACGATCTGAATATTCTAACTCCTGGCCATTTTTTAATTGGACCACTGATTCTCGAAGTACCAGACAGGGGTCCAAATGGCGCCACACTAAAATTAAGTGAGAGATGGGAATTAATCCAAAATATGGCAAAAGGTTTTTGGAAAAGGTGTCACTTAGAATACCTCACTTCGCTTCAAAAACGGTCCAAATTGCAGCATCAACAACAAAATTTCAAAGAAGGCAAGCTGGTTTTGATCACAGATGATAAATCATCTTCACTGACGTGGGCAAGAGCTCGTGGTATCAAAGTTCATCCTGGCGAAGATGGTAAAGTCCGGGTCGTCACGTTAAAAACCAGCACTGAGGAATTGAAACGTCCAATAGTCAAACGGTGCAATAAAGCAAATCATGGGAACCTCACCTACCCCACGAGACACATTAAAAAACTTGGACTGGAGAATTACTACGTCCAGTTGTCAACTTATGCAAATTCCAGATTGAGTAGTTAAGCAATTTACTGCTTAACCGGGGGAGTATGATGCCGCGCAACACGAGCACCATTTGGTATTTTCCACCTGAAAATTGGACAACACAAAACAACACATAATGAATTAAAACACCTCAATTTACATCCATTTATTATTAGAAATTTGATCCTAATTTTATTTTATATAATTTTTAATACACACATATACCAATTTTCTATTGTCATGTTACACTCAAACAATATTTGTACACAAAGTTTTATTATTGTAATCCATATTGCTTCCAATTCATGTTTCTAGAATAGAAATTATATTATTACAATTTATCAATATCTATATGGAAATACTTATCTGTTATAAATCACCGGCAGGACAATTATCTATAAAAAACATAATAATTATTACTTTAGAATTTTAAGCACAATTTAACTTCAATAAATAAAAACTACTTACCTTGTTTACATGTCGAGACGATGACACTTCCATCATTTGGTATGACATTTACGTACACTCATACCAAATATACCCATTGAACCTACTTAACTCCGAAAGTATGTAAAGTAGATGGTACTCGCACGTAGATAGTACAAATGTCAAATCAAGTTAATTCCGAATTGTATTTCGGTGTATAATAAGTAAATAGTATATATTTTAAGATAATTGTTCATAGGGTGAGTTAGGTAATTCCGAAACTCCGAAATTTATGTCAACTTAAAAAACCAAATTTGTAAAATCATTC
Source organism: Nephrotoma flavescens (assembly GCA_932526605.1). NCBI lineage: Eukaryota > Metazoa > Arthropoda > Insecta > Diptera > Tipulidae > Nephrotoma > Nephrotoma flavescens. Next base: position 211,836,871 of record OW052221.1, on the reverse strand, counting down.
TCTTTATCATCAACCGTGGATCAAGCAAGACATCATTTCGCATAATTATATTTTTATATAAATAAAAATTGTAAACCAAACGATTTTACCACTTTCGATTGGAGTTTCTACAAGGCCGTACACTTCATCTTTGCGACGACACACCAACAAATTCTGGCGATTTATCCGGTTGAATTTGTGTTTCAATCGTTCATTTCGAGTTGCAGCCAATTATTTATCTACTATTCCTCGAATACGTAGACAAATCCCTTCTGCTATAATTGCTTGCCGATGTGCTTTTTCCAATTTTTCAGACCATGCCACCCAATTTGTGTCTGTAAAATTGTACCACAATCGCTTCCCTTCCACCTCATTTTTACCCGTTTCTAATTCGCCCACCTCTCTCACCACAATCACGATTGCTTTATGATCGCTATCATAACAATGTGTCGGTATTTCGTTCCTAATCATGGTCGGTGTATCACTTTTATAAATTTTCGTTCTAAACTCCATCTCATTTTCGTTCATCAATCGATTTAAACGGTTGCCCTTCGAATTATTCACTGAATTTCCCAAATTTATATGCCTCGCATTCAAATCTCCCGCTATAATGTAGAAATTGTTTGAATTTTGTAAATTTAATGTATTGAAAATTTTGCCCCACTCTTCCAAAAAGCGTTCATCCGAAATTTCGTTTGCGTTGCCCGTGCAATAAATAGATATCAAAAATAAATGGTTGTGTATTTTTAATTTTTAATTTAACTATAGCAATCTCTATGACGACACAGTTGCTAATTTCTTGAGGTGTGTTTTCTTTATATTTTAGCTCATTTTTGATTAGGATAGCTGTGCCTCCGCCCTGCTTTTCATTGACCCGGTCCCTTCGCACCATCTCGTAATTTTTAAATTGAATTTTGTGCCGAAAATTTAATTTAGTTTCGTTCACCAGTAGGCAATCTGGTTATTTTAGATGAGCGTCGGCGATTATATTGTGAGGTTTGAGGTGGAACATAGGCAGAGATAAAGAATATTTCTCTTAAATTGGGTAAATTTTCGAGTAGAGTAATTATTGACCCACAGTAATGTTTAATATGTTTAGCACGAAAGGAGGATTTCTTGTGTAACTAATATTAGATAAGTACCATGTATAATTTTCTGAAGAACACATGCCTGAACTCATATTGATTTCCTGTATGCCACAAATGTCGATATTATTTTTATATAAAATTGAGTCAATTTGATTGCGCTTTTGGGTCTGATTAATTCCGTGAACATTCCAGGTACCAAAACAAAGAAAATTAGATATATTAGATATTGGTGAAGGACTAGGTTGTGTTATATCAACAAGTATGTAAGGATTATTTTCAGTGACTTGAATGACTCGTTCTGTATTATGAGTATTACTTAGATGATGTGAAAGTGAGGTAGCTGATAATTGTGGTGAAGATGAATTACGTTGTGGAACCAAACTGTCATAATGGTTTCCGGTGTATAATAAATTAATTTCAAAATTGTATTCTAGAGTTTCAGGAACAAAATTGACTTGGTGTTGGGAATTGGGGTAATGAACATTAATTTTTATGTTTTTTAATTTTGAAATTGCTGATAGACATTCAGCACCGCCCCAGAAACCATCTTGTTGTAAATTAGTTAAATATTTTGTTATTAAATCACTTTCAGACAATTTAAGGTTAGATGAATATATAGAACGGCAAGAATCCAGCAAAGTTGGCATGTAATCATTAAGATTATTCCTGAGGTACTCAGTTACGATAGTCCGTAACTGATTAACACTGCAGGATGGTTTCTGGGGTTCTTTCATTTGTAGCTGATGGAGAATAGCATTAAAAAGGCAATTGCCATCTCCTGGAATTTTATAAACTTCCATAACTTAAAGTATTACCAAATAAGTTACAAATGAAATATAATAAGAAGATGAACACTAAATGTAAATTAATTTTAATTTTATCTTACTTACAGTGTTGTGATGTTATTAAGTATAACTCGTGATGAACGATTAATTATTTGTTTAAATCACTATATGATTTCTTATTATTTTGTATAAACTCTTAAGATTATTATTTATGTACTGTTACGTGCAAATAATATTTCACTATTAAGCTTGGCTTATTATTTAAAGGATAATGAGGATGAGTAATAAATTCAAATATTACAATAGTAATCGATTTTTTTAGTGTTACCAAAGTAAAATAATGGTAACTTAAGAAAGTGACATCTATCAGTGGTCATTTGTTATTTTGAGTTTATAAATTCCGATAGATGGCATCAATAATCAATAATAAATAGTTAAGTTATTTAGAATTTATAACAGGTGGATTGTTTTTATTGTACATAATTGTATTATATTTTAATTTTGTTATATATTATATTTAAATTTTAATTTAGGGTTGTATTGTACTGAGAAAAATTTTTTAAGTATAGATATTTAATTGCCCCTTTAATGTATGCAATTGATTTGATTCTTTAATAAGTTAAGAGTATTAAAATCTTGTATAAATTGCTTGTTAGTTCTTACTTAAAGTGCTCATACGTGTAAATAAAATAAATAGTTCTGTTAATTTTCATTATTCGGAACTAACATTGTTGTTGTAATAATTGAATTACCTTTATATCCTGGACACATTAATTAAAAACAGATTTGCGGGATATAGTTAAAATTACTCAATGAAATCGTCATTGCGGCGTAAAACAAAACTTATCGTTGGTATAGTTATCGATAAGATGGAATTTATAATATTTTACTAAATTTTGAAATTTTTACGTTATTTCGAGACTGATCTTGAAATTTTGTATATTTCGATTTGTTTTTCTTACCAATTTGATGGTAAGTGTTTCGCTGTTTGACGATGGAATTTTGAGAAATTGGTTTGTAAGTTTCAAAATATTAGACTGACAATTTCAGTACTATACAGCTCATGTTTGCAGTATAATTTTTAAATGCTACTGGATTTCAGTTTAGTTTTATTATTAATATAATTCAAATAACTCTGATTTCAGGAAATTCTATTGTAAGTTGTTGTGTTTTAGGAGGATTAATTAATAAATGTTTGTATTATTTAGGAAGCCGAAAAACATTAATGAAGAATTAAATTTCAGGAGTCTTAAGATGTTTGTGGAATAATACTTCTTTAAATATTAATTGATGATTGGGTTGTTTAGAATTGTGTTGTGTTTGTATTACTAACTATCGAATTTACCTAGATGACTCTGAGTAGAGTGAATCAATCAATCAATTGTATTTTAGGAAGCTGGAAAGTATTAATGTTGAATTATATTTCAAGAAATTCCAGATGCTCGTGATATAATAATATTTTTTTACCAGGTTGCTGATTTATAGAAGCAATTGATGAAGACCAGTATCAGCGTTATCCATTGAACCTATTAAACCTTTATCCCTCCTCCGTAGACTAGAAGTAGATTAGAATTGTGTTGTGCCATACGATCGCTAGGTGTCTGAAACCGTGTCGTTTTGTCCCAAAAAAAAAAAAAAAAACCTTATCCTATCCCTCCTATTGTTATGTGTAAACAGGCTGTAGGAATAGGCCCGGCGTTAACCGGGACACTCGTCAAGAACTTGGTTCTACAGTCAAATCAATCAATCAATCAATTCACCAGTAGGCAATCTGGTGAATGCATTTCCAAGAATTTTAATAAATTTAGTCGCCTCTGAACACCCACTTTGCCGCTGTATGATCCGGGCCATGCCATCCATCCTCGCCGTCAATTGATTGATTATACCGAACTTTATCAGTTGTTGCTGTCGAGCTGGGATTGGCCCCCCCTTTAACATGTCAGCCATTGTCCCGTTCTCCTTTGTCACGGGAATTGACGTAAACTTTCTTGGTGGTGGTGGTGTCGCTTGCTGTCGCCTTTCTTGTATTTTTTGCTTTAGACGTAGCATCATCGCTTGATATACTGGGAAACCTTTGTATGATGCTGGATGCCCCATCTTGTAGCAATTTATACAGAATATGTCCTCTCTGGTAGCTTTTAACGCTTCTAAATTCTAATCTACAATTTGTTGCTGCGTGTGGCCGAAACATTGGCAATTTTTGCATTGCATTATATCTCCGCTCTTGTTTAATGTTTGCCATGTTACTCTCTGGTAGTTTATCGCATGTACATTGTACACCTTGGCTAATGGTGTGTTTGTTGTAAATTGTACGATTTATAATAGTAACGGTCTAAATGAATCTCCTGGTCTTTTTGATTTCATCTGTATAATTTTGTCAACTTTAATTTCTACGTCACATTCAATTTCGGTTTGTAATTCGGCCAAATTTTCTGTCTCAGTCAGTTCTCGTAACACTAAACATTTTAATTTTAAATGTTTTGGCGTCTAGGTAAAATATTTGGTTTTTACGTCATCAAAAATTGTCCGTAATTTGTTGTAATTGCCCAAATCGTCCGTTATAACTGTATGTTTGTGGGTGTTTACACGCCTCACTTCAAAATTATTAATGTTGAGTCCTTTGGCCAACTCGATGGTATTTTTGATCTCTTGACCATGTATATGTAGTGGTGGCGGTCTCGGTAACTTTTTTGCTTTGGCACATTATCACTATTATTGTTATTGTTATTATTATTATTATATATGTTATTGTTTTTGTTATTGACATTGTTTTTATTATTATTATTATTATTGTTGTTATTATTTACACTTTTTTCATTCTTCAATTGTTTATTTTTTATATTGTATATTGGCACTTTTTGTTTAACCATTTCAAAACCATCATTTTCTAAATTTCGATTAAATTGTGACGACGATTGACCTATGTCAATATCATCATTTTCAATCTCATCGACATTCTCTAGGACTGTTACGACTGTGTTGTCTTAACAAGACCAAATGTTCATTTTATGGATTACATATTTACATCCCCATTTTTTGTAAATTTTTGTGTTTCCATTCTCCTCGGTTTTTTGCGTCCGGGTTTTTTTGATGTCTAAACGCGGTTAGTGGTGTGTTTTTTTTTCGTTTCGTTCGGTGTGAGAGTTTTTTTTGTTTTTTTAATTCATTAGAGTTTTGGTTTTTTGACAAAAAAGTCTGGTGTGGAATATTGTGAGACAAGGTCTCGTTTTTTTTTTTGGTTATCAAAATAACGTTGAGTTTTTGTTATTAAAAATCGAAAGTCGATAAAAAAAACTAAAGTCGAGATATATGATGAACATTCTTGTAATTATATACATGCATTATTATTATAAAATAATTTTTTCGATTGTTTGGGAAACCATATTGTTCAAATAAAGTACAAAAGTGGTATAAAAATAATTTTTTGATTTGTTAATATTTATCATACGAAGAAGTAAGGTCGAAGAAAATAAGTTTGCGAAGTTTGATTTTGTGAGTAAAGAAAAAAAGGAGGAATACTAAGAATTATATGTCGAGTGGAAATATTGTGCCGTGAATGTTAAGTTGTGCGACTGATTTCGTTACGGAATTAACCCAAAGCGAATCAAAGTGAATTGATATTGCTTAGTAAAGGTTTTCGCCGGGGTGTTACTACCAAAGACCCAACGTTTACGTTGCGACACATTTAACCGTCGCGGGTGGCTCATCACGAGACCAGTCGTTGCTTTATTGGAGAAAAGTACCGCAACCATCAGGTGGATAACCACGTGACGGGATTTAACGGGTGGCTAGCCGAGGTCACTTCATTCTGTTTGGTAAAAGCAACGGGTGCCGCATTATTTACGGTGCCGTACAATATAACGGGTGCCACATTTTTCCACGGGCGCCGCATTATTTACGGGTGCCGCATTATCAACGGGTGCTACATTTTTCAAAGGGTGCCGCATTATTTACGGGTGCCGCATTATCAACGGGTGCCACATTTTTCAACGGGTGCCGCATTATTTACGGTGCCGTACAATATAACGGGTGGCCAACCGGCTATTCAAATTTGGTATCGGGGTAAGGCCCCGCAACGATCGGGTGGCTAACCAGCGATCTGAAATTTTTACGGGGAGAGGGCCCGCAAGCATAACGGCACCGAGGCCGCAACCTATTTTGGTATCGGGGAGAGGCCCCGCACCGGTAAATTTTTTGGTTAGTATTAATTAAGGTACGATTTTTTTTTTTATTATTTTTTTATTATTCATTTCACTTTACATTTTTTTACATATTTTATTTTTAAATTTAAATTTTGAATTTTGTAATCGAGCGCCGAATAGCGGTCGCGCGCTCGATGCGCATTGCTCTCTCGCTCTCTCTCTCTCGTTCCCTCCCTTTCTTGTTTTCTCGTGGGAAGTTGGGTTATTCTTTTCTCTAGATTAAATAAATAAAATGAATTATTAAAATTTTTGGGTGGGTATGATGAGGGGGGGAATTCCCATCTTGTGTCGGCGTAGGGTAAGCGGTCCCTTGGTGCCCGCATCCGGATTCGAAACCGTTGGTTACCACCGTGCGAGTTCGGGCGGATGCGCGCACCAAGGCACCTCTCTACCGTTATGATTATTTTATTTTTTTCCGGGTAATATTATTGCTATTTTACTCCGGGTAATATTATTTGCGTTCCCCCTAACTTTCTGTATCATCACAGTGTAAGCCAGGTGCGTCATGCAAGCCTCAAACCCCACGACCTTAGCACTTCTCCCTGAGAACGTAGCCGGCAAAAATCAACGTGGAGGCCTCTGCATGCGCTTACTGAAATCTGCAGGTTGGCATTAGCCAGCCTGTAACAGGACCGCGAATTTATTTATCAATTTAAAATTTGGAAAGCTCACTTTTATATTCTCAATAAATTTTTAGCTTATTTGCCTCTTATAATTATTCTTTCAAGATCATTATTTAATTATTTAAATTTTTAATAGTGTTTTTAAGGCCGAATAACTCAGGTGGCAAATTTTTATTTAGCGAAAAACGCTTATTTGGTTGAGACGGTGCTACTGGAGGAGTCGCCTCAATAATTACCTCATCCAATACTGGATGCATTTTTATGGATTCCTCCATATTCACTATATTTTGCCTATTAGGCTTTAGTTTAACTTTTTTACAAACCGGACGACACCGATTTGCAATTACATCCTTTTTACACTTCACTATTTTCAAAAAGGAATTTCAAACACACAAAAAATAAGATGAAATAAAATAAATTAAATAAACTTTAAACAAAGTATGTCATTCAAACACAAAAACTAAATTATTAGAAAAACAAAACACTATTGAGAAAAAAATATAGAGCCCCCAATTGGAAAAGCTCCACAACAACACTGGCGAACAACCACCCAAAAATAAATAAAGTCCTAATTCTAAACTAATTTATTTCACTAACAACTAATGTGGATGTTCACACTTTTTGGTATATCCCAAATTTTTCACAACACTATAATCGTTAATTCACTATTTTTGGGTTGCCCCGTTAACTGGAGCACTACCCACACAACACTCACTAAATCGTCTATCATCACCACACTACGTACGAAACCGTATTTACTATCGAGAGGCCCCCGGGCCCCACAGCGAAACAGGCCAATTGTCACATGAAATAATTATTAATGTATCGTCCTTGTTATTACTGATTAATTCACTATATATTGATAATGGGCAAAGATGCCCCCCGAATTTAAAAGATTATAAATTCTAAATTTAAATTTTATTAGAAAAAAAAAAATAAATTGTAGACACGAAAAAATAATCCTTCCGCTCAACACGAAATAAATAAGGTATTCTATATCGTTAAAGAAAAACACTGGTCTCAAATAAGGTATTCAACATCGTTAAAGAAAAACACTGGTCTCAAATGAATATGCTGAGGTATACGCTAGATGACGTGATAAAAGAAGGAAATGTGCATGATCTAAATAATATATGATATTGATTTTTTATGTTTTATGAAAGTCTGTTGTGATCGACCTCCATCCGCGCTTCCATGGTGCTCCAATTGCAAATGATGTAAATTCATCTAAGTTATTTGATGTGGTGGAAGAGAGAGGGAAGAGAGATAGAACAGAGGCTAGTAGTGAAAGCATGGTGTACGATATGTCATACACTAACACGACACTCTCAAACAGTTTGGAAATGCAGGACAACTTCGCAATCGGTGTATATTTAGCAATATCAGACGTACAGCCTTCCTTATGAATGCGGTTTTGGAATGAACCTCTCAATAAGGGAAAAGTCCAAACGAAATTGATTTTTTAAAGAGTGTTGTAAGCGGTTTAGCCAAATGTGGCCAGACTATCTTTTTACCACATTTGCTGGTACGATCAATTTTTAAGCAGATGTTTCATTTTTCCAATAACTGTGTTAGAAACGTAAGATCACTGCTAGAAAAATAAAGTTTGAAAAATTTGTTCCTTATAATTTTTGGGTTGTTAGAACGACAATGCCGACATATTTTAAAGACTACAGATTACCCATCTTGGTTAAGGTAAACCAATTGCTAAAACCGTTCGTGGTTCGCCTACTGCTAGTATCTCAATGTCGCTGCTACTATTGAAAAGGGCGTTAAAGGCATTCATTTCAGTAAACGGTACAATATTTTTGATTCGAAGGAGGCGGATAAAATAAAAATGTCTTTCCCCGTGTCTTTTTTTTGCGATTTTTACAGAAAGCAGCCCAATGTTGTTAGTTCTAGGATTGAAGAATTCAGAACAGTCAAAGTTAGAACAAACTGCGTTCATATTACCTCCTTTACGTAAAACATCAAAATCAGCTGTGAAGCTGACCTGAGAGCTACTCATTGCTATGAAAATCGCCATTTCGCTAATTTCCATAAAAACAAAAATATCAAAGGGAAGTATTTGGGATTTTAGAAACACCACGAGATTTAATGCGACGTTCCCTTACATGTGGTTACGCTTATCCTCGAACAATGGTAGGATTACGACACGAGTACGGATGGATTCAGGAGCTGTGATTTTAAAAAGTGCTACATTGCCATTAACAAGTGACAGCATACTGCATTTTATAAAACTCAGATTATCTAGAATATTGTGTAAATCTAATTCATGTGCCTTGAAGCGAAATCGTGTTTTGGAAGTTCGAGTAAACGTTGTGAATAACATTGGGATGATTTTATACAGTTTCAGTGGGTATACAACAGTTGATTATGCCATTCTGCTACTATTTTGAATTGATGTTGTACAAGATTTACACGCAGGTTCATGAAGTTGTTGTATCGTTCAACCAAGACGTTATCGAAGTTTTCAACATATTCAATCGGGTAGAGATCGTGATGTTCACTGTCCTTTTCAGTGTCCGTACATTTATAATGTCACAGTAGTCCATTACTACTCTTGTGATGTGTGGCACTTTTATAAGTTGGCCTTACGAGGTAGGAGAGAATCCCTACTCGTCGTAGAACAGAACGTTTCATTAATATTCAACTACCCAGCATATCAACTGCGGTCTCTTGGGTAAATATCAATCGTTCTTTTCGATGTTCTGCCGTTTATTCTGGGCTTATATCATGAACTCTTGATCTGAAAACCACTTCTGTTAGCTTTTCAAAAGGTCTTGTCATTCTCCCGAAGACGTAGAATTCCACGAGACGACATTCATTGATCAGATTATCATCAGATTAGCTACATACCGTTGATTATTTTCTTTTAGCCGTAATGTCAATATTTTCGTTGGCGTTAGTTCAATAACTTTAGCAAGAATGAATCACGTCAGTATTCGCTGACTCATAAACTAACGTAGAATATCAGGACGACACACCAGATGAAGTGTGAAGCTTCGGTTTCTTTTTCAATATTGAATACCGAAAGGGTACTCAAAGGGTAACACTCATAATTCTGTACTAGATGCTTTGGCTATAGACTCCATCTTGAGACCAACGATGAAGTTTTAATACTGAATACCAAAACGGCACCCAAAATGTTGTATGCAAGATGAATTATCTCAATCCATCTTAAGAAAATATTTGGCCCCGATAGATCAGGCAATGTTGGAGGTCTGCTTCTTCTTCATGAGTATCTGAGGTCGCAGATGCTATAAACCACGCTTCTAATGCTGAGAGAATTATAGATTTTGCTTACTCTTTAAAGAAAAATGCTGATGTTAAGGCATATGTCCAGAACTGTAAAACTTGCAAACAAATAAAACCAACAAACTATAAGATTCAGGCGCAAATGGGTCAATATTTCGAAATTTTACAACTATTCCAAAAATTGTAATATTTTGTGGCAATAGCTACTTAGTAAAATAGGAAATACGGATCTTTTGATGTACTACAATAAATTTTCCAACTAACGCAGTCTGGTCTTTTAAAAAAAAATCTAATATTTATTTTAGTTGAAGTGCCTGAATTTATAGTGCCTCAGTTTTAAAGTCATGTACTTGATGACTAGTTAAGAAAGTATGGTGGTACATATTAATTCACTCAAAAGTATGCACCATAGTGAAATGGCTCAGAGAGATTCAACGAAACCGGCATATGAGGTATGATTACCGCGCGAGTGGAACTATCACATTGATGAAATTAAGAAAAGCATCTCGCAACTATCGACGCTAACTCACAAAACAGGAAAAATACAGGTGGTCCAATAATTATTCAAAAGACACATAACGGGTTCCGAGTGTACAAAATCCCATGGTGTACTATAAAGATTTCTGTGGAAACACCAATCCTCAAATAATATTCACCTAGGACATAAATATTTTATTTATTTTAATGTTAGTCAAAAATCTAAAACACATACTACATCAGAAGCTTATGCATCCCACCTTCATCCCATTAATGTGGTACATAACATCCTAAGAACCATACAACAGTCGGTACGAAAATAATCAAGAACCCCAAACCTCCAATACCGATGAAGATTGACTATTTTCAAGCTAAACGGGAATATTACCACATCAAAATGTCCAGACACCTAAAAGAGAACACTCCTACTAAGGGGAACCTAGAAAATTTACTGAAAATTTGCCCTTTGGAAGCAAAAATTGAGGAAGGCTAATATAATTAATAAGGTGAAACTTCAAAAACAACCTCAGAATTAAATTTATGAGACAAGCCTCTTTATGACATATACCTAACCTAGAGTTTAATCAAAAATAATTCAACATCCTCATTTTCCTCCTAAGATTTTGACATTCGTTTTACATAAAAATTCTTCAAGTAAATAACATTGAAATACATGCGGATGGTAAACGAAGGATTAGAATCTTTACTACTTTGACATTCATTGCATAATAATATTTGAAGGGAATAAAGAGTAAGAATACCTAGACTGAGGCTATAAAAATATCTCAGTAATCCTGAACCTAAAAGGCACAGAAATTTAAAAAAAAAAATCATTGCTTGGGCTTTCCTCCGACTAACCTCACCAGTGGTGAACTTGCACAGTTATAAATTTTTGTGCATAGAACGTGGTTGTTTTGTCCAACGTTTTGAAAAGTTGTTAATTCCATTATCAAGGGCAATAAATCCAATAAAAAATGATATAAGAAAAACGTTAATAGGAAACGGAGGTTAAAAATTATACATGTAACACCTTCCTCCTATATATAGACATTCCCTATGTCATAACTTCTCGATTTGAATATACCACATCCAACTATATAAGGAAAAACCAATTCCACCGCACAATAAACTCGGGTCGTATATTACACGTCGCATTTTACTTGTTCCCTGCAAATGGAACCACTTTTTCCCGACGTTCATACACAATCTAGTCACACAGTTGAACACGCAATGATCAAACCCACAAAAGACTTATGATCCCCGTAACATCGAAAACACTTGGATTGGAAAGATATCCCGTAATATGGAACTGGAAATGACAAACCGCAACATCGCCTACCAAAGAAAGCAGTCAACTCACCTCACTACATCGCTCAAAACGAATGTCAACAACCGGTGCAGTATAAAAACTGAAAAAAACTATACTCAATCAAAGAAATGTAGATGTTTGCAATGATCTATATCCTTAAATAATTTATGCAACCATCTGTATTGAGTAAAAGTAATTAAAATCCTCGTGGATCAAAACAGCCGCTCATATTTGCACTGCAACAAAAATTACAACACCACATTGAAAAGTTGGAAGGCCCAGTTTGTTGAGTACAATTATGAGCAAATTTGAACATTAAATTAAAGCATATTTTTCCGAAGAAGTAGTTACAAGTAGTAAGTAGTTTGTTAGAAAAACAGTAGCATGGAAAATTTGTAGTTAGATTGGAGTGATGGGTTATTTACTGATGTTTTGTTGTGGCTTCTCCTTCATCCCAGAGGAAAGTCTTATATTAAAATATTGTTGCTTTATATTTTATGTGCTGTAATTATTAATGTTGTAATGATGATTATGATTAACATGTTCTGTTCAGAAGGAAAAACTAAAGCAAAATTGTGTCTAATAAAATTATAACAAAACCATGAATAGTTAAAAAAAAAAAATTATATGGTTTAGGGAAATTTTTTTGATGATGTTAGATAATTTTTTTTTTTGCTTTTAAACGAAAATTTTTTGTATGCCAAATAGGTTTGGCTCCATGTAGAATTTTGTGTAAATAAAAGTTTTTAGGATTGAAATATTTTGGTTTTTTAGTCAAAACTGGAATTAGGGTTACACGTATGTGTGAGCTGTGGAGGGAACCGGAAATTTTGAAACAATTTTAAACACAGCAAATAGTAAACTAAAAAAAATTATTGTTGACACAGTATAAAATAATATTTAAACGTTAAAATCTTTGAGTTTTCAACTAAACTATAGAAACTAATTTATTTTTTTTAAACTATATTTAGTTTAAACATTTTAGGGTATATATCCCGGACATATGGTATTCTATATGTTCAAGTAAATTAAAATCAAATATTTTTTGAGCGTTGTATTTCAGAATACAAACAGGCCTTTAAAATAAATTTGGGCGTTACAAAATATATAAAATATCTGATTGTGTGAAAGGTGTATCTAAAATTTTAGGTAATCTGATTTTTGAAATTTAATCAAGGTAGGTATTAAAATATTTAAAAACAATATCCCACACCTAGGGCTATAGATATTGATAACAATTATTAAATAATTTATTACGGCTCAGGCCAAATCGTCTGTATACTCGTAAATTGGTAAAAAAAATATTTGGGTTCATATTGTTCGGCACCTGGGATTACAGTTTGTTTATACACTTATCGATACGTCATGTTCCTTTTTATACCTTAAAATTAGGTTTGAAAAATTGATACTTTTTAAAATTAACTCATTTTCTGCATATTAACAAGTTATTTTAAAATCATGTTGTATAAAAAAGTATTCCAACAAGAAGTAAATATATGTTAGAAAACTTCGAAGCTTACCAAGCAGTCCAGGTTCTTTGCTTTTTTTAAAATAATTTTGCAAATACCCTTAATGCATGACTTTTTTGTGAGGGAAATAATGTTTGCCTGATAATTAAGAATTTATCAATAGAAAGTTCAAGAAAATTTGGATTTATCCGGAATTTTCCGTTTTCCGTACGTATTATTATATGTAACATTATGTATGAATTTGTTTAAGAATTTTTTCGGCTTTTCGGACAAAATATTATTTTAATGGACACCCATACAATGTTTACGACTATTTTAGTCGCAGAAAACAAAGAGGCCATTTATTAACAATATTGCTACCACAAAAGTAGAAAAAATGCACTCCCCTCCCCCAAACCTTTAACCCCAGGGCGTACTTGTGTACACAAAGAACACAAACCCTTGCAAAAATGAGAACTCCCTTAGGTAGCTTCTTGGCAGCTTGGTTTCGTACTGATAAAAAGTTGGTCTACTCATCAGGTTGCAACGACCAAACTGCCAAAATCCAACTCTTGCTTTGTACCGATAATACAAAACAAGAACATATCGATTTAGCGAATTATATATCACTAAATCAGAAACCACAGAAAATTCTCACTATGTATGTGTAACAAGCCAACACATATAATTAAGAAGAATTTTATAATCGTCCGTGAATTTAATTTATTTAAGAATTTTTTTTTTTTTTTTTTTTTTTTTTTTTTTTTGTACATTGTATGGGTGTCCATTAAAATAATATTTTGTGCCGAAAAAATTCTTAAACAAATTAAATTGAAAAGTTACATCATTTTTGCAACGATTGAATCTACCGAAAAAAAACAAAAATTTAAGCCTTGAAAAGGTACTGCATCGAGTTCTACGGTGTCCCATTGAGTTTACAACATTATACCCAGGCAATTGTAAAGCCTGAAGCTAAAAGTAATGAAGCAGTCTGTTGCTGCGCATCATGTGCAACATTTTCCACAACATACAAAATTCAACCTGAAAAATGCAAAACACAAAAGAACACATAATGTTGCAGTAAAACACTTATTTATATATTTAAAAACTTTATTTGTACACAAAATAAAAACTTTGTTGTTGTTGTGTTGCTTCCAGTTTGTATGTTCCTAGAATAGAAATTATATTATTAGAATTTATTAATTTATTAATTATCTAGATACAAAATACTTATCTGTAATATATACAGCAGGCAGGATAATTATCTATAACAATTAATAATTATTAGTTTAGAATTTAAGTAAATTTAACTTGAATAAATAAAAATTACTTACCTTGTCTACGAATGTCGAGATGATGACACTTCCATCATTTGGTTTGACATTCACGTACACTCATACCAAAATATACCCATTGAACCTATTTGACTCCGAATATAGGTAAAGTAGATTGTACTCTGACTGTCAAATCAATTTAATTCCGAATTGTATTTCGGTGTATTAAAATAAGTAAACAGTATATAGTTTAAGACAATTGTTTATAGGTTGAGTTAGGTAATTCCGAAACTCCGAAATTTATGTCAACTTAAAAAACCAATTTTGTAAAATCATTCTCTTTCGTTTCAACTTTGGAAGCAGCAACACGTATATAATAAAATAAATTTGTACATATATTTTTACACTTATGTATTGCATTTTATTTTATTAAATTTATCATCTATAATATTTCAAAGTGAATAAGCTTGGGCACAATTATACTCCGTACAATATACGTTTTTATTTGCGGACGTACACACACATTTCCCAACTATTCATTTTGAACCATTCATTTTGAACAAACAAATGCAAGAAGAAATAGAAGAAGCTATGTCAATTGTTAAAGAAGCTCAAAAGTTAGATTCAGCCCAATTGATTCTGTGACAGCATTTTATATCGAAAGACAAGTATTCATCAAGTCGGTCACGAGACAGAGGCAAGGTTATCAAGTTCCCGCCGCTCTAGATCACGTAAACGTTCAAGATCAACGTCTAAGTCTAGGAGGTGATCTCGTAATTGATCAAAGCGATCATCTTCTCGTTCTTAAAGGTCATCGTCTAGGAAACGTTCTAGGACTCGATCGAAGAGGTCGCATTCCAAAGATCGACGTCATTAAACCAAGTAAACAAAAGAAGAATGCAAATTTGAAAATGTTCTTTTGTTGACAAACTATTTTGCGAACGCTGATCTTATTCTTTCTATCATATTGTAGAAATGTTTTGATTCTATTGTGTTGAAGATATATTTGAACCGAAAAAAAAGTTTGCTACGACCATTTTAAATTCTTTTTTATCTTTGTCTGTTACCGAGTTGATAAACCGTTTAATCGAACATTTTTTTATAGTTTTGATACTCGTTTTGTTTGAATTTAATCTGGTTGATGCGTATGGTTTACTAATGGAGTAGCTTGGGCTTCAATTAAATGATGAGTTCTGCCGGACCATGCTGAAAAATTATTAAAAAATTATGTACTGGATCATTAAAAAACTAAATAAGGACAGTATAGTACACTTCCGAATAGCACTGATTTTGAACAAAAAATTCGGTTATACTCAACAATTCGAGATGTTTCTTGACCAGTTTTATCGAAGCCTTGAAAATGCACGGAATCGAGTTCCATTGTTCGGTTATATCATTTTTTGGAGTTACGCGGTTAGAATGCACAAACAATTTTGGACTCGAGGAAGAAAAACACGTTATCTTCAGGGATGTTATCATCAGGCATAACACGAAACTTATCTGGGGTTTGGTTCAGGTAATTTCTAAATTTTTTGTTGAGTCATCGGACTAATTTCTATTTAATTTTTAGAAAACAAAAAACAAACAAGAGTTAGGTTTAATGGATTTCCTAAGTGAAGCGTGGGGTTAAATATGATCGTTTTCCAGTGAAAAGTTACATAATTTTTGCAACGATTGAATCTACCGAAAAAAAACAAAAATTTAAGCCTTGAAAAGGTACTGCATCGAGTTCTACGGTGTTCCATTGAGTTTACAACATTATACCCAGCCAATTGTAAAGCCTGAAGCTAAAAGTAATGAAGCAGCCCAAGAAAAAATAGAAGAAGCTATGTCAATTGTTAAAGAAGCTCAAAATTTAGATTCAGCCCAATTGATTCTGTGACAGCATTTTATATCGAAAGACAAGTATTCATCAAGTTGATGCTCTAGATCACGAGACAGATCACGATTTGAATTAAAGTACGATTTGGCTAACTACAATCGATTCGCATACATCAGCAAGATTGTCAGCAGTTTCACTTTCAACATCCCAGGCATTTAAAAACGCCCGATCACCATTCGCGTTGCGAAGCATGATTACTGTAATTTTTGTACTGCTCGATGTACTTTTCCATCCGTCGATGAGCAGAACAGAGTTGGAAAAAGATCACGATTTGAATTATAGTACGATTTGGCTAACTCAATCGATTTGCATACAACATCAGCAAGATTGCCAGCAGTTTCACTTTCAACATCCCAGGCATTTAAAAACGCCCGATCACCATTCGCCTTGTGAAGCATGGTTACTGTAATTTTTGTATTGCTCGATGTATTTTTCCATCCGTCGATGAGCAGAACAGAGTTAGAACCGCGCAAATTATTTGTTTCTTTCAAACAGTTGTTATATACTTCATCCAAAAGCGTTGTGGCAATTATTTTCCGACTGTATAAATTTTGTGAACGCTAGACGTATTCTTTCTTCGGTGTTCCATTGAGTTCCATTGTACCCAGCCAATTGTAAAGCGTGATGAAGCTAAAAGTAATGAAGCAGCACAAAAAGAAATAGAAGAAGCTATGTCAATTGTTAAAGAAGCTCAAAATTTAGATTCAGCCCAATTGATTCTGTGACAGCATTTTATATCGAAAGACAAGGATTCATCAAGTTGGTGCTCTAGATCACGAAACAGATCACGATTTGAATTATAGTACGATTTGGCTAACTCAATCGATTTGCATACAACATCAGCAAGATTGCCAGCAGTTTCACTTTCAACATCCCAGGCATTTAAAAACGCCCGATCACCATTCGCCTTGTGAAGCATGGTTACTGTAATTTTTGTATTGCTCGATGTATTTTTCCATCCGTCGATGAGCAGAACAGAGTTAGAACCGCGCAAATTATTTGTTTCTTTAAACAGTTGTTATATACATCATCCAATAGCGTTGTGGCAAGTATTTTCCGACTCGGTATTAATTTTGTGAACGCTGGACGTATTCTTTCTATCATATTGTAAAAATGTTTCGGGCTCAAGAATGCTCTTCATAGTTTTGATATTATCGACGAAATTATCGTCATGTATTTTTAAAATTGTATTTGTCTTTAATTTTTTTGGTAGAACTTCTTGAATCAACACCTTTTTCATATATGGTAAATTTTTCAAAAAGCATTCTAATGAATCTCGCTGATAGCACCATCTTGTTTCAGGTGGTAATTTAATACGAGACCCTTCATATTTCAAAAGATTTTTGTTCAAGACTATATTTCTTGAATCCTTTTAATATTCCTCTTACTTGTTTTAATAATTCTTTGTCGGCGACATCTCCAGCAAACAAATTGCCAATATGACTTACAAGTAGAGTGCCACAATATATGAGTTAAATTGTTTCCCATTCTTACCATATTACTTCAAGAAGATCTGCCAAAAAAAATCTGCCCGTTTTGGCTGGAATGCCTGGGATGTTGAAATTGAAACTGCTGACAATCTTGCTGATATTGGATCGTATGCGAATCGTTTGAGTACGTAAAATTAAACTATAATACAGATGTGTACGAGTATTGTGGCACTCTAAGTTGTAATAGTCTCAAAAAATTTTCGATTTGGATGCGGACATCGAGGAAGCTTCATAGTTGTGGCAATAGTTATTGTTTATTACTTATGTTGTTATAACGATTTAAATAACAACAAAAAACGTCTGAAAATTCCGTGATGGAAAGAAAACAAAAGATGAAAACGACCATGGGTGGTCACATTTACCGTCATTTTATACGTCATCATCAACTTCTGAAACAGTTTAGTGTAAAGGGCACTCAACACTTCTATCGGATGGTGTGCTCGGAGTAGCAACCAAAAGCCCTGGCTATAGAATCAATCGAGCGGGTGATTCAAATTCATTTAGCCGGACTTATACATCTTTCGTCAAATTAAATTGAAAGATCTAAACAAATTCAAATGTAATTTTTTTGTGAATAAATTGATTTTGATTGGAAAGAATTTTTTGTACGTGATTTTTATTTTTTATGAAAAATTTTAACTTTCTTGAGCGTATCTATTCTCGGTACCTAGTTTGTTACTTGCTTTTATCATTCGCAGATCCTTGTTTTTATCGTTGATTTCTATTTCGATATTTCCCAGTCATCTGCAATTTTTAGATTGCAAAATGATCAAGAATTTTTCAGATTTCAGAGCACAACCACAAACCCAGGCAATATTATCGATCGAGTGGATGATTCAAATTCATTTAGCTGGACTTCTACATCTTTCGATGAAATTAAATTTAAAGAGCCAAAAATTTATGTATCGAATAAATTTTATTATGTGAATAAATTGACTGATTGAAAATAATTTTAAGTTTTGTTTTTATCACTCGCAGATTATCCTTGTTTTTATCGTTGACTTCTACGATATTTTCAGGTCATTTGCATTTTTTACATTGCAGAATGATCAAGAGTTTTTCAGGGGGGGTGAAGCTAACCTAATGAAGCTCGCGTTGATTTTTGCAGAACCGAATTCTGAATATATCGTTCAATCCTTTGAACAAACTCTCAGTTCAAATTTAATTTTATAACACAGATGTAATTAAATCACGGTGGTAAGTTACAAGAAGCGAAGCAAGCATTGAACCTTGTTTTCTATAGCAACGGAGCCTTCCCATCCCATCCAATCGATTTACGAGTTACGGCTTCATGTAGTAGTTTTGAAGTCAGGATACAAAACATTATTCCGCTTGTTTGACATTTCTAACACTTTATAACTCATCTGGCATTTTATGTTGGATGGAATAAGAATCAGAGCCCGATCGATAAATACGCTATTTGTGATATAATCGTAATATGATCATAATATTAGTATAGAATTAACGTAATATTTAGCATATCCGTGAAAGCGGATGCCTTTTAATTAGCACGCATCTTTCTAAAAATTTTCGAGGATTTTGGTTCAATTTTTAGGTTTCCATTTGACGAGTTTTGTGCCTGGTATATTTTTGGTTTTAATTTTTCCCTGCTGATTCTTCTGACATATTCTATATTTTTTCAGAGTTTTACGTTTATTGATTGAGTGTGCATCATTATTATTATTATTCATCAGTTAAATTGTTGTTTTGACGGATAAGGAAAATGGCCGAGTACACAGTCAATATTCCGATAGTTATTAAATTTGATAAATAATTATTAAATTTGATAAAAGATGGCGCAAATGCAACGAAAAAGTACTGTTCATTCCTCGTTTACTTTACAGTATGTATAATAAAACGGTATACATTTTACATACATTTTACATGTAAAAACTATGTAAATTACATTTTGTAATTTACACGCCCAACTCTGATCTAAAATGAACGAAAACAAATCAACATATTAAAACATACCAAATACTTACATCACGGGGCATTGCCGAAACGAGCAACACGGGTAACGAAGCCACATTGAACACATCTGCGACGAATTCAAGGCCAGAAACACGTCTCGCGAAATTACAAGTTCTCACGTTTTCTGGAGAGTATATACGGAGTGGCAGAGTTTCTTTGATCTCCATTCCAGTATTCATAGCAGAGATACAACATCATTCGTGCAAAAGTTCCAATACCTAATTGGCTTACTCAGAGGAGATGCACTTTCGTTAGTAAGGCACTTTAAGGTTACCGAATCCAATTATATCGAAACATTAAAAAACTCATACAAAGATGCGTCCGCAAACGCCATACAATCAATGCATTTATACGCTGCTTCATTGAAAAACCTCACGTATAAGTCGCAAATACCGCCAACATACGGAAATTATTAGATACATTGGACGAGGTAATACGAGGTTTAAAGGCTTTGGGTGACAAAGCTGAAAATCGAGATCCGTGGCTCATATACAAGTTACTACAAAAGTTAGATGATGAGAATTGCAGTCTATGGGCCCAGAAAAATACTGAGAATGAGTTTCCAACCATATCTCAATTTTTCGACTTCTTACTAAACTGAAATCGAAAAATTGTGCCGCAACCAACGCGGCCTGTATAGTCTGCAAGAAAGTCTCGCACCGACTATTTGATTGCGATCAATTTAAAACCCTCGATGTCAATGAAAGGAGAAATTTAATCACAAGTGAAAAGCGATGCTTTAATTGTCTAAATTCAGGACACTCAGTTTACGAGTGCAGAATTCGAGGCAGATTTCGTCAGTGTTCCAAAAAGCATCATACACTTTTACGCTTGACTGCAGAATCGAATGTTGTAGCTCTCAGCACTGAAACATAACATTTCAACTCCGAAGAAAGCGAAACATTAAATCTTCATTAAATCATTAAATACATTAAATCTTCAGAAATGGCGAACGATCAGATTGCCGTTGAAGATAATAAAATCGCATTAAAGACAACGATGCAAACAAGCCTCTCAAGCTTCGTTCGTCACCGAGACGTTAATGCAAAGGCTGATGTTACCTCGAACCAATTGCAGAACGTTAATAGCAGGAATCGACAATCGAATGGGGGAGCTTCTAACGGATCAACGACATTGCGCATGGCTTCAAGATATAACGATGGTTAGATCGCAACCATTCGGGCGCACATCGTACCCAAAATCACTTCATCACTACCATCATTCGAATCCAATCCTATGATAACAACCACAATTTGGGGAATATTGATTTGGCCGATCCCAATTTCTGCAAACCGGGAAATATCGATATTTTGCTTTTATTGGAAGATGGCAGCAAGAAATTGGACAACATGAATATGAAGGCGCATAAGTCAAAATTAGGTTGGATAATCGGAGGCAGACATAAAACTGATCAGGGTGACAACACAGTCATTTACAGCCATTGTGAATATTGGTGTCACATTGTGACGCTTTTGGGAGTTCGAAGAATTACCACATTTCAATAAAATGTCCAAAGAGGAGGAAAATTGTGAAGTATGGTTCAAGGCAACCACCACACGGGCAGAAGATGGTAAGTTTGTTACAAAAATTCCATATAAGAAAACACAGCAAGTCCTAGGAACCACCTACCAACAATCATTATCACGCCTATTGGCCATGGAGAGGCGTTTTAAGGTTGACCTCCCATTTCGGGTTTTTAAACATAGCACCAGTACAACCAAACTACGTGTAGTATTTGATGCGTCCGCAAAATCAGTCACAGGTGTATCATTGAACGACAATTTAATGGTGGCACCTAACGTGCAATTATTCCTCTTCCATATCATTATTCGATTTCAACAAAACCCATACGTCCTGGTAGGCGATATTGAAAAGATGTATTGGCAGGTTCAGGTAAACAGCAGTTACACGAGACATCAAATGATCTGAGAGACAAAGAGGAGCGAGTACGCCCATATGCATTAAATACGACATTGCATCCGCAGCATTTATGGCAACCAGGTGTTTAAACGAGCTTGCTCTAGAGTATAAGGATAAGCATCCTGCAGCATCTCGGGCAGTAGAACGAGACATATACGTAGACGATTTTATGACTGGTAAGTCAAAACTATCGGAATTGATTGAGCTCCATACCAACATAGTGAACATTCTAAGCAGAGTCACATTCAAATTAAGAAAGATGTCATCAAACAGTCCAAAAATGCGAAAATTACTACATAATAACGACACTACCCAGTCTGAAGGTACTGCCCGACCATCCACAACCAGCGACGATATTGGAAATAGCTTGGGATGCACAGAGCGGTCAATTTCTGTTCCTGTTCAATTGAATGATCAGGAAATCCACAACAAGAGGAGCTTTGTATCGGAAGCCACTAAGATTTTAAAGAGAATCGATAGGGACGAGCAATTGCCTTCAGAGACGCGTTCATCATGGATTGACTCACTCGAATTACACGGATTTTGTGATGCGAGCAAGTGGACATATGCAGCAGTGGTATATTCAAGATCACAAAACAGTCAAGGAGATTTCGTCTCCAATTTAATCTGTTCAAAAACTAAAGTGGCACCTTTGAAGCAAATAAGTATACCGAGCCTCAAATTAATGACTGCAGTACATCTTAATAGGCTAATCAATGAGGTGAAGTCAACTGTATCACCTAAAATATCCTCTATCACGATGTGGACCAATTCTAGGATTGTTTTGGATTGGCTATCAAGCCCCCCAAGGCGATGAACAACATTCGTCGCTAATCCTACGTCGGAAATAATTACCACCAATAAGCGAGATCGATAGAGGTACGTGCCGTCTAAACAAAATCCAGCAGATTATGCATCTCGTTAGCAAAGGAAACGCTACGACGGAAATTGCCGTACCGGTTGAACTTTATGATGTTACCATGAAATCTGAAGGCGCAGTTGAAAGTCATGTTCTAGACAAGGTGAGCAAACAATTCTCTAGCTATTTTCAGATACAAAAAATCCTGGCATATATGTTACGATTCATCCATAATATTCGTACCCGTGACCATCGATATGGAACTTTATTGCCATCCGAATTAGAACGTGCAACTCAATAAGGCAACGTGCAACTGGCAAGGGTAGTTGAACTACATCCTGTGGCACTATTCTGGTAATTCCCTGGGAATAGGGAATTGGGGAAAGATTTTATATGTAATTTCTATTAATTTTTTTTGGCATACTGAGGTAAAAAGCTAGTGGTAATTTTTTTGAAAACAAAATAAAATTGGGAATAATTTTCCCTACCAATTTAGATATGGAAAAATTATTCCCAATTTATAAATATTTACATCAAGCTTTTCTCCTCAGTAGGCCGGAAAAAAAATATTTGAACTGAAATTACATATAAAATCTTTTCCCAATCCCCTACTCCACATGATCCCCTATTCCACATTTTGGACATGATGAACTCTTGTCTCCCTTAAACACAAAGATAACACGCTTAAACGAAATATCACAAAAGTACGTCGCTTACGCATAGCTAACTACTCAGAGGATCATATAAACGTAAATCATCAAAATAGTCAATCCACAACTAAGGATGGAAACAAAACGCAGCAGCAACCAACAAAGGGCCAAGACACTTTAGAAACAACAATTGCACTAGATTGTAATGTACAGTATTTTGATACCACACAGTTGCATGCAGGAAAGGACAACCAATTCCTTGAGACAGCAGCTCCATAGACATACGAAGGATGCAACCAAAGCAAATTATCTAGCATTAACAGTATTTTCAATTTGCTGTGTATATACTAGATTTGGCACAGGCCCAGATCGATGTTACACCATTCAACCATTCGACAGGGATATATTTTGTGGATATAGGCAAACTTGAAGTGGTAGCTATGAAGTTTACGAAAGTAATGACGAGTTTTTGAGAGGATATAGTAGTCCCCAAAAGAAACTCAGATCGAATTGGAAGCAGCTTGCAAGGCTCTTCCATTCTCAGTTCCAGAACTTATGGTTTTTAATAATGGGTTAATTTGACCCATCGCTTGAAACAATTTAAGTAAAAGTGACGGAGGGTTAAAGCGATTTCTATCATTATGAAAGCATAATGCAATCTCACATTTCTCACAAACGCAGATTGAAAACTGATTGCATTTAGGTTTTTTGCAACGCTGGCGTATTGGATTTCATATGGAGCAGTGATAAATGAAAGCTTATCATTTTATTTTACTTGTTACTGTTGCCCTTTACCGAATCAGCTTTCCTAATAAGTAACAATCTACAAAAATTATGAATGGGAGACTCAATTACATATCTGGAGTACGATAGAGTGCCTAAAAATTTGACTATTGATTTTGAATCGTTATGATTTCCAACAGCTCTGACAAACATTTAAATACCAGCACCAAATGAAATTTAAAGAAATTCTTAAAAAAGTGAATAATTCTCTGGAACCTATAAAGCGTCTAGACATGGATGGATATCAGTCTTATGTTATGATTTCAGATAACGAATTTCTTCTATCAACACGAATGTAAATAGATCTCGAATATCCCACTCTCATACCCCATTTCTTTGTCCCTTTTGTAAATGTTAAACTTTTCAACATTAGTGCAAAACTTGCAAAAGCACCTTTCAGTACACAAATTTCTAAAAAAATTCACCAGGATCTCCCAACTATAACTATATGAAGTTTCATTTCGATCAGTTAATCCGCCTGCCGAATTTTGCTGAAATAAAATTTTTTCCTCTGATTCGTCATTTGCCTTAAAATTTTAAAAATTATCTGGACTAATTTTGTTTAAAAATTTATTTTTGTTTTTAACCTTTTCTTTGTAAATGTTATATACTTTTCAAAATATTTGCAAAACGGAAAAGCATTGTCGCCTTTATTATATGTTTTGTGTGTTTTGTAATATGACAGGCGATTTCGCTCGCCGCCTTCGCTCTTGTTCTGTTTTGAGCTTTATATTGAATCAAATTTGTTCACGACTACTACATAAAATATCTCATTGACAGACAGAAAAATGAAAAGAAACGATATTGTTGCAAAATTAATTTAGAATCTTTTAGTTCATAAACGATTTTCTCATGAGGACATTCGGTTAGTAGAAACGGAATCTTCTGGATTTCACTTTGACTTAAACCAGCCACAAGATATTTGATTACGAAATAACGTTTACGAACTACTTGGGTCACACATTGTGCAGAACACTATTCTGAATATTGTTCTGCACAATGTGTGACCTGCAGTGCATTTGAACCAAAGCAGTGCTGTTTTCTTTAAAAATTTTCAGTGTATTTGCCGTTGTAGATTTCGTTTCTACCTGAGACATGTTTTCATGTAATATGTAAAAAGTGCTCCCTGTGAATATTTTATTTGATCTACAGAAAACTGAATAATGTATCAAACATTTCAACATTTAATTCACTCAGAATCAATAAGTCCATTATGAATTTAAATTTCAGGAATATAGGATTCATTTAAGAATTAATAATTTTTTCCAGCATGAGAAAAACTTCTTCAGCCGAATTAATCGCCCACTCATGCTTAATAAATTCGTTTAATTTATTTACTACAATATGGCTTAGCCACGTGTCCCTTGTTCTTGCTTCGACACCTAACAACTTAAGTCCTCTCAACTCATCATGGATCGAAAGTTTCTTCCATGAACTGGAGTTTTAAGTATAAAATTTTTGCCGAATTGTTGTCGATCGATGTTTCGAATAAAATCTTGAAATGCAGAAAAAAGGAATATTTACCTGGAATCATCGGAATAATTATTGAATTGGTCGGAGTTGAAAAAATTCTTGAAAATTTAAGTTTTACGTGAAAGGTACGAAATGAAATTCTTTTAAGCACAACACGCTACGCGAATCGCGCACAGGTGATTAAAATGGTTCTAACTTTGCATTTGATGTAAGGTACCGTACCAATTTTGCTTTTCCCAACACCCGGAAACCTCTGAAATTTTTGTTATTCGATAGAGAATATTATTGACTGCAATTCAAGATTCTTAAAAATTCAAGATTCTTACGGATCTCTCATAGGTGATCGAAGTAGTAGTGATTTAGTATGAGCTGTTATAGACACCAATCTACTTTCCTAGATTCTAGACAATCTCTGACAAACTGGGATATTTTCTCTTTTGATCTCCATCCTCTGCTAATATGCAGTATCGTCTTTGACGGGAGCAATCACTTTAGCTTCCAAAAAAACTTGGCCATTTATTATCAAACGAAAGACTCAAAACAAGCTTTTATAGTGTTCTAATCTTAACTTTCAGAAAACTTACTATCTGCCATACACAATGAATCTGCATTGTAATCGTCGCATGCACCGGGGGAATCATGTTTGAAGGATCTGGTATTTCGGCGCTGAGATTGAATCGATTTGATCTGGTTTGATTTTCTCAATTAACCACAACAGAATGTGTGAGTACATCCAACAACGTGGGTGTCCAAAAACCATCTGCTTAGCAATCAAGTTCATTAGCGTCCTTTTGTTTGAACACACGTGCGGTGAGGTCGTGTCGATCACTAGAAGTTTTCTCCTTGCAGACAAATCTGGCCGTCATTATTGCCGCACATACGTCATAGCATCCTGTGTATATGCATGCATATGCTGTGGGCTGCCAATATTATGTCGCTGTGAGAATGGTCAATTGACCGAAGTTGGTTGCATCTCCTTCTGAAACAATGCGGTATTGCCCAGATGAAGGTACTGCTCAGAAGTTAGTTTTGATTGATTAAAGCGGATGAAATTTAAACGTTCCGTTTCGATCTTGACATACATATCGACGCAATACTGTTGAAACAATCGACGATATTTCAAAAGGTGATTATCCATGTCTTGCCGAATCATCAACTGATAAGGATAAAAACGCATGGAACTGATCTTCTTATTCGTTACTTCACCAGCAAACTGAATATGAAATATGTATAGCAATGCAAGTACAATCGACAGCTGGGGTT
This sequence comes from Nephrotoma flavescens, assembly GCA_932526605.1. Taxonomy (NCBI): domain Eukaryota; kingdom Metazoa; phylum Arthropoda; class Insecta; order Diptera; family Tipulidae; genus Nephrotoma; species Nephrotoma flavescens. The sequence continues at coordinate 211,810,134 of OW052221.1, read as the reverse complement.
GGGGGGGGGGTATTAAAGTACATCATATGATCGATGTGTTTCATACACGTGTTGCCCTCGTCCGTCATCCCGCCGATTGATCACAATATCACGCGATTCCATATTTTCGCCATCAATCACAACTGCGGCTTTGCCAATAGTGCGGGAGCATTGTACTGACGTACATGGTCTCTGGTTGGTCTTTAGTCTGCTCTGATGATTATTTTGTGATCATCGATCATTGTATTCAAAACAGTTTTAAACAAATGAACCAGCGAATTATGTTCATGCAAAAGCCATTGAAGTTCTCTGATTATCGCCAATTCGGAATTCCCTTTTTCGTCGGAAATTTGAAGGAGCTTGGGTTCTTCATTCGGTTCTAAATGACGATATTCAACATCGATTCTAAATGACGTCATGTTAAAACATTGATTGCACTGTTGCGTGTGTGCGAGAAAAGGTCTGGATATCATAAAACAGCGAATTCATACAAAAATTTCCAATTCCATAATGGCAGCAAGAAAAAAGCACGTTCGCACAATTGCCAAAAACAATGCGAAAAGGCCACCTGTTAAATTGCACAATGCCTAAGTCAACGTACAACGCCAGCTACTGGATTGTGGTATTAATGATCACATCCCATCACGATTTGATGAGTTTTTTCAATTTTTGCATCGACTCGGGTTTTCCGGTGGATTTTCCCAAAATCCCCCCTTTAGTAAGAAGCAGCTCCTGGCAACTGCGAACACAACAAAAAAAATATTGAGCAAAATCAGTTCATCCGTTCTCAACTGATGAGATAACATACCACTCGTAGCAAATTAACAATGTAGAGACACAGTTCGTTTCTTTCACACAAAAATACCAACTGACGTTCAATACACTAAGAACAAAACACAAATTCCAATAATTTACATTAATAAATATTTTTATTGCACCAAACTCGGTCAATCGATTTCCTCAATTTTGTGTGTCACAATTTCAAGCGGCGAAATTTTACATCGTGCATAAAACTTATTGCAATCACCGTCATTGTGCCCAATAAGTTCGGCTTCTTCATAAAATTTCCGTTCCTCCCGTTCACTCGCATCGAATGCATCGTGTACCGATGGTCTAGAAAAAAATTTATCGTATTATTAACCACACTATATTTTATAAAATTACCACCACAAAAATTACGTTAACATAAAATGAATAATGTCGAGAAATAAATCTCGTTCATGGTCCACCCCGGTTGCATCGAATCTATGCAATGGATCTTTAGCTAATTCACAAATACTTTTTTTTAAGCAGTCACGATCGAAACCCTTAGTTTCTAGCATATTTTCAATATTTCCATATAATTGTGCAGCACTTAAATCGCGTTTATCTCGTCCGGAACTATGCGTTTCACTGTTATTATTATTTTTGCCGGTTAAAGGCGCATATTTTTCAAGCAGGCCCTTAAAATTACGATTGAAAGAACGCAATGCCCAAAAACTCGGTTTATAAAATTGGAGTAAATTAAACGGCATATTATAATTAACTTGAACTCCTTGATTAACAGCAATGCGACCATATCTGAAACTTGGATTTGGGAATGGTAGTTCTAACGGTACGACCAAACACCAGGACAACTAAAATGTTTAAAAGAAAAATCACAATACCTGCACATTACAGTATTTATACTCAAATTTATTTTACCTGTAATATAGTAAAACTTGGAAATAATAAAATACAATTGGTAAATTTCACAGTTGCAAGTAGCAACAACGATGATATCACAAGACGTTTCATTTTACATAAATTATTTAATTTTCGATGTAATGCACGTTAAGTCAAAACTAAAACTAAAGCAGCAACTTTATTCGTAAATACCACATGTCACACTATTTTGTTTTAATTATTTACAAAAGGTTTATTGAAGACTGTTAACTTTTTGTTTGCTCTTCCAATTAGCGTGTCTAAGAACATCATATAAGAATAAGAATTTCTCGGATCGAAGTATTAAACACTCTTTGTGTTATTATTTTATGTGTGACCCATATTTGATATAAGTGGATGGAATCATGATACTCCAATACAAATTTGTATTGATGCGTGTAATAAATGCAATAAATATATTTAGATAATGACATTTAGTTGATTGCACTAACGTTGATTGCGTAGCTTTATAATCTAATCCATCGAGTATAGCCGCCAGCAAACCGCTAATAAAACTGTTTTCGTCTTTGACAAATGAGCCACTCAAAACTTTTATAATTTTTGCATGAGTAGTTAGAAGCAGTCACGCTTAATTTAAACGCTTGTTGGGTGTACATCGAAGCGCTTGATATCTAGGTCAAACATAAATTATAATAAATATTTGTAGCGCATGATAGGTGACAAGTTTTTTAATCAATTAGTAAATTCATAAAATAATTTACAAACATTTATTAGCGGTGATAGATAAAGAAACAAGACCAGTTTCTAGATTATGATTTATTCATGAAAACTTAACGAGTGGCCAGCAGCTATAACCAAAGTAATAATAAAAAATGCTATTCAGTTTATAAGCCTGTACTTTCTTCTTAGCGGCTGGTAAACTGTAAAGTACCGAATTCGACTTGGTACGACCTACGTGGTACTATTGTGGTAACCTCCTGAGGAAAGGGAATTGTGAATGGAATGTATATAGATTAAAGCTTGTTCGCTGTAGGGTTCATTTTAAATTTGAATCCACATAAATGTTGATCAAAACCAGAAAAGAATATACCAAATAATGTTAAAACAAACACGTCCCCGCTACAAGGATTATCCGAACTTTTATTCTACTCATCTGACAATAAAATCGAGAGTTTACAATATCTTACGACTACGTGTTCGTAACTCTCTCTCTCTCTCTCTCTCTGGCACTACATCCCATCAAGGGATTTGGCCGCCTCACATTAGGTTTCATATTCATGTTTTTATTTCAGATAATGAGTGATTAATTCATTGATCCTAAACCAGCCGTGAAATTTTTTTTTCTCGTCACCACCGGGAATCGAACCCGGGACCTCCGGTCGCTGGAGCAGGCATGCTGGCCACTTTGCCACCGGGGCGGCAACTATGTTTCTGTTCGTAACTACCTCTGTTTATATTTTATTCCCCTCGATTTGTGTCTTTGCTTAATCGGTTGGGTGGTTTGTGACTTCGCTTCCGGTATTAATTGTTTTGGTACACTTTGTTTTGGTAAGAAGAAATAAAAATTGATGGCGAGACCAATATGCATCAAGTGTGTACAAAGCAAAACGCTCTGGAAGAATGTTTTTTCTTATGCTTCTCGTTATCAATGCGAATTGATGTAAACAAGAAACAGAGAAGAAAGAACATTCTTCTAGAACGTTTAGTGCGTCGCTATGTGGCGGGAGAATTTCTTTTTTTGGTTTGTAGTTTTAAAAGGAGTCTGGAATTAAAATTTGTGGAGTGTAGATGATTGGTTCCCAGTTTTTGTTTAAATTAAGATGGTCGAATAAATTAATAAAATCAGACCAAAAATAAAATTTTATATTATGTAGAATTTTTTTTTACATTTAATAATACAAAAAAACATAATAAGTAACTTGCGTATTATTTTATTTAAATAATCATAATATATTTTCTACACAAAAACATACATATCAAAAATTAAGTGATAGAGTGAGAACCATTTTCCTAATATTGTGTTAGATAAGAAAAATTAAATTCTTGACTATGAATTTTCCGATGTGTGGTAGTGAACAAAAAAAGGCTGTTTTATCAAATTACCTAAGAGTAATTAAAGTTTATGGTTAAAAATATTGAGTGGCCGAGTTTTAACGGAGGCGCAACATTTTTATTGGGTCGTTCGTTTTCTGTTATCGCCGGTGGTTCTACAATTTTTACTTTAATTGGTGCCGTAATTACCAACGGTACCACAACTGTCATCGAGTACCGTATTATCGAGATAAATCGTGGCTTTATAGTTGAAAAGGCGCCACAAATATATTTTACGTGTTTCTGGCTCTTAAATTTTGCTTTCGTATCGGGGAAAGGCCCCGCAACGATACGGGTGGCCAACAGGTCATCCATTTTTGGTATCGGGGAAAGGTCCCGCAACAATACGGGTGGCAACGTATGACCGCCCAAGGTCGCACCAGCACATGGTTGGTTAGTCGTCAGGTATGATTTTTATTTATTTTTATTTTTTTTCGATTTTTATCTTATATATTTTAAATTTTTTGATTTGTAAATTTTTTTATTGTGATCGAGCGCTGCATATCGGGTGCATGTCACGCGCTCGGTGCATGTTGGTCTCGCTCCCTAATTTTTTTCTTGTGGGAAGTTGTCGTTTCTTTTCTTTTCTCTTTTTAATTAATAAAACAAAAAAATGAATTCTTAAATTTTCCGGTGTGGGTATGATGAGGGGGGAATTCCCATCCTGTGTCGGCGTAGGGTTGGCGGTCCCTTGGTGCCCACACCCGAAATCAAAACCGGTGCCTGACACAGTTTGTGTTCGGACGGATGCGCGCACCAAGGCACCTCTCTTCGGTTATAATTTTTGCTGTTTGTTCCTCAGGTTCCGGCCGACAAATTACGGCGGAACTCGGGTTAATTATTATTATTTGAATTTTTTTTGAATTTTTTTAAAAATCTCTGTAATCACGGTGTAGCCCAGGAGCCATGCAAGCCTTAAACCCCACGACCCATAGCACTTCTCACTTAGTTGTAGTAGGCAAAAATCACCGTGGAGGCCTCCGCATGCGCTTAGATGAAATCTGCAGGATGGCGCAGTAGCCATCCTGTAACAAATATTTAACTATATAATTATTTATTCCCAAAAATGTTTACTTACATATTAAAATTGAACGTAAATTTCTTCACACCAACCAGTGCACCTAGAATACTACAGTTTAGGGTTTTTTTGTGGGTGCGATATATTCAATCGAGTTTTCCTGAGCTCTCCAAATGGAAATTGACTTGAAATTTTTTCCAGGTGTAAACATCATTTAGACCTTTCATTTGAATTTATTCTCAACCATGACACTTTAAACGGTCCATATTTAGAAATTTTCAAATTTTGTGTGTGCGATACATTCAATCGAGTTTTCCCGAGCTCCCCAAATGGAAATTGACTCGAAATTTCTTCCAGGTTTAAACATCATTACGACCTTTAAATTAAATCTATTCTTAACCATGACACTTTAAACGGCCCATATTTAAAACGCCCCATATGACACTTTAAACGGCCGCCTCCCCAAATGGAAATTAACTTGAATTTTTTTCCAGGTGTTAACATCATTAGGACCTTACATTTGAATCTGTTCTCAAGAATGACACTTTAAACGGTCCATATTTAGAAAGTTTCAAGTTTTGTGTGTGCGATATATTCAATCGAGTTTTCCCGAGCTCCCCAAATGGAAATTGACTTGAATTTTTTTCTAAATGTAAACATAATTTAGACCTTTCATTTGAATCTATTCCCAACCATGACACTTTAAACGGTCCATATTTAGAAATTTTCAGATTTTGTGTGTGCGATATATTCAATCGAGTTTTCCCAAGCTCCCCAAATGGAAATTAACTTCAATTTTTTTCCAAGTGTAAACATCATGAGGACCATTCATTTGAATATATTCCCAACCATGACACTTTAAATGGTCTATATTTAGAAATTTTCAGATTTTTTGTGTGTGATATATTTATATACAAGTGTCCCTATTGGAAAACAATTTTCTATTACTATATTTTTATAGGTTAGTGTTTTATTTTTATCCATTTCAGTTATTTTTTTTGTAGAAAACAAATATTTTTGGTATATAAAATTACTTTCGGCTGAAAAATATAGGCTGAGAAATGTCGGCTGACATTTTTATTAATATTTGACATTTCATATTATATTTTCGGTTAGATAGCAAAGACACTATCTGCATTATCGATTTTTTTTTACTATCGCTAACTTTAATAGGGTCGTGGCCCGCACATTTTAACAGTTCATAATATACAAAGCTCCTCTGGTCCCATTAAACACAGAGCACCTGTCAAATCGAATGCTTCTTGCGGTCGATATGGATGGTGCGCCTGGTTCACCCCATGTTTTTCTGCGCTTGGGATTCTCAAATAAAATCTACTTTTCATCCTCTGTCACTACACAAAAACGTTGTAAAAACGACTTGCTTTTGTACCAAGCGAGCATGTTGTATCCATCTACCGGACTTCTGAATCTTTCCCATCTCTCGTTCGCCGAAACCGATTCATGACTAACGTCCAATTGCTCGGCAAGTTGATTTTGTGTTTGCGAATCATCTTTGTCCAACATCGCTTGCACACATTTTCATATTTTTTTTGGAGGTTTTCCACGTTCCTTGTCTGCAACATTGAAGTCACCACTTTTGAAACGACGAAACTATAGCTCACACGTTTCTTGCGAGCATGCTCACCATAAGTTTCTCGACGTAATCAGTATGATTCAGCAGCGGTTTTCTTTACATGAGAACAAATTATTAATGCTCTCCGCAAATGCTTTTTGTTCGATATAAATTTGGACATATTGAACAAAACACTACAACAGTATGCACACACTCTTCCTATTTATCACTCGTATTACAACAACGGCCAACGTTCATTAATCCACGATTTTCTTTGGAAGTGTAATTGGTTCAAGGGCAGCGATAGGATGGATTACCGTCGCGTGTGCTGGGTTTAAGTGAAAAAAAGGGTGTGACAAAAAAAAAGGATAAAATTAATAATAATATGTGAAGTTTGACCGCAAATCAAAAGAAAAAGAAAATCTTATAAACATTTAGTTGGTCGTAGAATATTAGTGTTTCAAAAAAAAAAAAATATTAGTAATATAATGATTGAATACAAATTACTAATTCTTGTGTAGTATATCATAGTTCCTAGTAAAAAAAAAAATTATTGTTGTTAAGTAAAAAGGGTTCGTGAATAGTGATCGGAGCAAAACTAAAAATTAAAATTAATTTTTTAGATACTGCTGCAGATGGACTTTTCAGCTCAGATGAAAATTTTATGAGTGAGTTTTTATAGGCTTACAGTATATAATATTATGTTGTTTAGCTATAAATTTCACTCTAACTCATTTTATTAATAAATAAATTCGTCATAAAACGTAATAATTTCTTTATCGGTGGTGATGATAAGGGGTGTGGCAATAAAAATGTGAGTAATTCGTAAATTTTAGTGATAACGTGTAAGATTTGTTGGATCTTGGTTTTCAAAACGGCGACTATATAAATCCTCCTGTTTCCACTGAAGCTACCCAGAACAAGACACGTAAAGTCGTTGAAGATCCAGTAACAGTATCAATTTAACACTATTTGATGACACACCAAAATAGTGCAGTGTCAAATTTTTATAGCACAAACTGCATTGGTTCACCATCTGTTGTTTGAAATTCGCATTTCATACTTGTACACCTGGTAAATACTTACGGTAACCTCCGGTGCAAGGCTTTCCAGAGACTGGGTAACTGTAAAGTTAATTCCACTTTTGTTAATCCCGCTCATGCACACTATGATACGACTTATAATCTATGAGAAATTAAGCTTTAAACTTTTGATATAAAAAAATTATTTCCGCTTTCTTTTCCTCTTTGAATAAGCAAAATTAATGATGATGAATGGTAAAGAGTGTCCCAAAATTTACGCAAGATTTCAATTAAATAGAAAATTGATTATTTTAGTATTTGCAACCAAAAATAGAAAACAGTTTGACAGCTGGCAGTTTTGGGTTAGTAATCATGCAGCGTCCGTGACCAATCCTCAATTTAGAAAATTAGTAATATTGGTTAAGTTTCCAAACGCGTACACTTCGAATCGGGTATGTAACGAAATCACGGTTTTAAAAACCCCGGTTTTGTATAATAAAATCCCGATTTTTAGGAAATCCCGGGTTCAATTTTTAAAATTTGACATGTGGGAAAATGGTACTCTTAAATGATTTTTTGACAAAATTGTAAAATGGGTTTGCGGTACAGTTCTAGAAAATGGCTAATAGGAATAGCATTTGGCCATTTCTTAATAGATTTTGTTAAAATTCGATGCGTGCAATGACAATGGGATTCTAAAATGTTTTTTCGATAAACTTCTGAAACATGGCCATCGCTATGGAACTAGGCCATTTTTAACCGATTTAGTAAAAATTTCGACATGAAGGTCCTAAATGAGATTCAAAAAATTCGTTTTTGATAAAGTTATGGAATAAAATTGGATAATAAATGGCCAGGTTTCATCTAAAGTTTGGATTTAGATGAAAACCTGGCCATTTAGTAACCGATTATGTTGAAAATCAACATGTGGGATCTAAATGGAATTTTAAAATGATGCTTGATAAAGTTCTGGAATATTGTCATTAGGGGCGGAGCTAGGCCATTTCTTAATCGATTATGTTGAAATTCGTCACGTAAAATGAAAATGGGGTTCTTAAATGATTTTTTGATAGGGCTGTGGAATATGGTCAATAGAGATGGAATTTGGCGTTTTGTTAACCGGTTATGTTTAAATTTGAGGCGATCTAAGTGGGATTATTATCTGGACAAAAAGCAAACTTTTCAAAACAATCTTAGTCAAAAAATCATTATATATAATCTTATTTCCGTCACATATGTCTATTTTTTTATAATCTATTTATAAATAGACAAATTCTGTTCGCTAATGGCCATATTCAAGAGCTTGTAACGATCGTCTGGTAGTATGAGTTGGTCTGGCTTACAGAGAACCTTCCAAAATAATACTCGATCGTTGACAGAATTTAATGGTTAGTTCTTTACTCAGAGGCTTCAACAGCGGTGGCATCTTGCCAGCTAATGCTCAGTGGAAATGGGGTGGGCTTTGTTGAAGCGTAAGTAATCGTGCTTTACCGCCAAAGGAAGGGAATAAAACGGAATGGAAGACTACCTTAGGCAATGATATAAATATACTCACGCGACATCACTTACCCTCACATTTCATCACATCCTCCAAAAACAATTTACAGGTTATCTCATGATTTTAACTTTCACTACACTTCACTATGATCACAAATGAGAGAGAAAGAAACTGACGAACCATGAAAATAATTTCGATCAAAAAGAAAAATTATGAAAAAATTAAATACGAGAATTTTGTTTTAATTAATGGAAACATAATGTAATTAATTTTATTTCGTAAATGAACCCAAAATTTATGTATAAGAATAAACAAATCAAATCTATATATAAAAAAAATAATATAAGGATAAAATTTAGTTTGTTAGTACTTAAATAAAAAAAAAACTTTAAATTTAGCCAACCATTTTCAAGGCGGAACTGAATTATCAATAAAAAAAATGGTGATGATAATTTCCACACAAGAAATGAATTTTAAAATAAATTATTGAAAATGATTTGCTAAATGAAATGAAATTAACGAGTTTATATAAAATTAGAAAATTATGAAAACTACGAATAAATTTGTAAATTAATTAAATTATAATTATACCAAAAAAAAAATAATACTTTTTTTTTTTTTTTTTACCAGTTGATATCAAAATGGCTATGATAGTTAATACGACGTTATGTTTAGATCGATGTTAATATGTACATATAACAAAAAAATTCAATCACTTACAAGTTGAACCGACGAATTTGCAAATTCATGATTTTAATCCACCATAGTGCGATGAATAACTACGGTTTATGTCGGCCGTTTTTTTTTCTCTGCAAAATATAACGTTTGCAACAATATTTTAACGGCGAAAATGCCCACTTTCTTCACAGATTAATCACGTTTTGTTAATCCTTAACGTTTAATTAGTCCTTAATACTATAATATTATTTTAAATACAAAATTATTGTTTGTACACCCAAATTCAGCTTAAAGCCGATCACTATCTTATTTATCTGACTAGGGTACTGTATCACTCATATCAATATTGTTTTTTTTTTCACTAAACGACCAAGTACTCAGTATAATATAGTTCACTGAATTTGCTTGCTTTACGGGATTGTAACCGTCTTTCAACAAGCTTCAAGATTGTACTCCCCTCTGACGCACTAACAGTTCGTTTTAATCTCACTACAAGTTATAATTTAGATATTTAGATTTAGATATTGTCATATTATTTATATATAAGATTTAGTTTCATTATTATTTCACTAGTATATTATTATTTTTAACTTATTTATTATAGTGATAATATTAGAATTATTTTAACTTAATCAACATAGTGTCCATAATTTGTATATTAGATATAAAATGTTTTATCGAAAAAAAACAGGTTCAACCACTACAAATAATGTGGCCACTTAAAAATATTTCTCTCGAATGTTCGATACGCGGATCGTATATTTACCGCATCACCAAAATCAACACTAATTTGCAACCGGATCGCGCGTTGCTTTTTGATTTTTCATAGCACTAGTTTTAAATACATAAATTTAATATTATACGGATTATATAATTAGATTAGAATTTCTTTAATTTTAGTTTGATAATTTATTATTTATGATATAGTTTTTAAGATGTATAATAAGATACTTTATATAATTTAATATAATTTAAAATTAAATGTTATCTGTTAGCTTAACTTGTTTATTCTAAGCTACAAGATATTTCTCTCAATACTTCAAACAAACAACTCCCCGCGTCGTATCAGATTTTCGTTTTTATACCAATACAAAACCCCGTTAGAACATCATTACTCTCTCATTTGTGACAAGTGCTCGAGATAAAACAAATACACATTTACATAAACCTGCGAAACGATCAATGTGAAATTAAAATCTGTGCTGGGCAACCTATGAACAAATTGTAGCGAAAAATTCGTTACAAGCTTTAGCAAAAATTCATTTAGAATCCCATTTAGACATATACAGAGCAGATACATGCAGAGTTTTAAAATATTCAGAAAAGAAATGGTTAAGTTCCATGCCCATCGATCGTATTCTAGAACTGTATTACAAAATCAGTTTTGAATTCGAATCTTTCACCTAGAATAAAACTCAGTTTTAACTGATACTTTATTCCCGACAACTTTTGAACCCCGCTCTCCTAGGATTTTTTTTCTAAAGGCCCTCGGAGGGCTAAACGGTTGAGAAGGGTATAGGAGCGATGCGACTTGCCCTGTGTCTGCGAGAGTTATTGAAGCCTTTACAATTCGGTATGATATCAAAGGGCTGAAGGTCGAAGGACCGAATTAATAAAAAATATTTTTTTCAAATTCAAGGCTTTCTATTCTTCTAGTTCTAAAGAATAGAAAACCGGGATTTTGAAAAGCGGGATTTTGAAACCGGGATTTCGTATAGTACACTACTTTGAATCGTATGCAAATGATAGATAAGAAATTAACTAGTGGCCAATCCTCAACGAGTTATGAAGAACCAACCATATCATATATGTCTTTCACTTTAGATTATATTCTTTGAAAATAGAAACATTTTTATCTAAATGGTATATTCCAATTGGAGTTTTTATTAATTTTGCAAAATGAAATTCCCAAATAAACGACGAACCTGATTTTATTGAATTAATACAATTTCGTTTTTTCGCAATAAAAATTGACCCATTGGTGACCAAACGCCAAAATGTGTTGACCAATCCTGACCTCACGATTACCTAACGAAATTTAATAAAAACGGTATGATTTTCTTGCATTGAGGTGCTGCCCGGGATTTTTTTTTAATTTTTCGTTATTGGTAAATAAATAATGAAAAATTCAAAAAAAAATTCCCGGGTAGCACCTCATCGTAAGTGACCAAACGATAAAAACTAGTGGCCAATCCTGACCAAACGATGACCAAACAAATTCAATCATCATTTTTGTTAAAGCCTTTAGATGGGATGCTAGATTTATGCAAAATGGTAATTGTAAATTTTGACAAAAGAGTACGTATGTGCCAGCAAAGCCGTGGGGATCATTTGCCTGATGTGATGACCCAAATACATAATCCTATTCTACCTCCTTATAAATAGACGTTGTTTACCTCCTATGTTTGAATAAAAAAAAATCTAAGTGAAAAAAAAACTGTGTTTTCTATTTAATTAAAATTTTGGGACACCCTTTATAAGTAATATTATCCGCAATATTCTCAAAGCTGAAGAATGGGCTACCCCTAATGGCTTGTTTTTATATCTCAAAAACACAATAGTGTTGTACATTTATAGGACCGCCATTACGTTCCATACGTTCCTTTTTTCATATCACAACAACCTGAATAGGTGGCCGGCCAGTAAACCAAGCTTAAGATCAAACGAAGTTACGGTAAGTTTAAGATCGAAAATTTTTTCTAGTGTAGACACAAGAGTTAAGAAAAGCGAATTGAAGAAGTGCATTTAGTTTTATTGCCATTTAGTTTAATTCACCTGCAATATTTAAATAAGATGAAGTGATAATAAGAAGTGATAATTATAAGAATTAAGAGGTAGTGCTACTTAGTACTATATTAAGAATGTCAACAAATTTATGTAAAACGTACTGATATTTGGATATACACTTTGTCAAGAAAGTAACGGGAGTTGGTCATTTAAAAAGCGCGCTTAAAGGGATCGTAAATTTCTGTTTGTCGCATAGTTGTCACGGCTGTCCTCTATCTTGACGTGAGAACTAATGAATTTTTTACCACGAAAACGCACAATCTCACAAGGTTATCTTTGTGAATGAATTTTTGGACTAAAACGCAACAATTATCATCGAACAACCACCGTATTCAACTGATATGGCTTTGGATGACTTTTATCTCTTGCTCTCTTCTTTGTTCGATATTTTTATTCATTATTAAAATCGAGAAATACGCTTGAGTGAACTAACATAATAGAGCACTTAACTTAACGTTAAGATAGAGGAGAGTTGTGCCAACTTAGAGACACATTTTTACAATCGCTTTAAGCGGTATTTTTAAATTACCAATTCCCGTCCCTTTTTGACAGAATGTATATTTTGTAATCGTATTTTTTGTATACCAGTTATCGGGGAGGAACCCGAATAAACGATTTGAGCCACCGAAATGCCCCTCAACTATTCAATTATATTTTGTATATTTAATAATTTAAGAATGACGATTGTGCATCAAGTTCTAGTGAATTGTAATTTTGTACTCAAAATATGAACGAGTGTATATAAGAGGAAGGTGTAGGGGATTTTATAATCGATACCAATTCACATCTATACGCTCTAGATGAGGGTCATGTATATTCTATATTTTTAAGGTGGTGCTTGTCATCTTCCATGACGTAAGTATATACAAATTTATCGGCAACTTTATTTTGTATTATTTATTTTGGACATGATGTACACCACTATGTTAGTTGAAATATGAGGCACCTATGTATTTATCATAACTAATCAAATATTAATATAAGGATTTACTAATTAAAACTTAAAAGTTGATTTGAAATTATGTAGAATATTTAGCAAGCACGTCGTTAAGCTCCAGTGGCGCAACTGGTTAGCGCGCGGTACTTATAAGACAGTATGAGCGATGCCGAGGTTGAGAGTTCGATCCTCTCCTGGAGCATTTTTTGAATCATGTAGCACATTTTAAATTACATATCATTAATGATGCTGATAAAACCCTAAACGTCTTAGTTTTAATTTGTCGTAAATATTGGTACATAAAAATACGTTGTGTATATAACAATATACTCGCATACGTACATAATTAAAAAAAAATCAACTGGCGTATAACCGCTATAATACTCCACACTATATATGTAAGTGGTGATTCATTCGATTGTAAACAATCCATATAGTTTTTGTCGTTAGATTCTACATTTTTCATTGTGCACGTTTCTTCGTTGTAAACTCAATAGATTCTCTCTTGACGTAGTCTGACTGTAAATAATCAAGTATATAAGAAAAGAAAATATCTGCCAGATATGAGAGTGAGCAGTGGAATATTCTGTATATTGTACGCTTGTAACTATATTTACATACGAGAATATAAAGAATATAAAAAATTCTTAATATCATTTTCTTTAATTAATGGTGTTATGCTTACAGCAAGCATTTAGGTAACACACATATTGTGTTTTGAAAATAATCTACAAGTTATAAATAATACAGTCGCTTACCAGGGGCCATCACTCGAACAATTAATGAATCTGACAATGTCTAAACAAATCATAAGTGCTATGCTTAAAATTTTGCAGTTTGTAATTTATGATCTCAACCAACCAAGTGCATAAAAATTCAATAGTGCGTTCACATATCTAAAAAATGGAGAGGTGAGAATATGTACCGCTGTGAAATTTTCAACATTTATCAAAAGTGTAGCTACACAAATTAGCAAAAAACAAAAATTTAGATACACAATTTAGCAAGAAGTGTTGAATTGAAATAAAAAAAAAATTCCCCGAAGGTCGCAGTGATATGCTGCGTACCACTAAAAATTGTAGCAATTAATTAGGTGATAAAAAAATAAAAAAAACAAAAATTGGTGACGAAACAGTGAAAATCTTCTATTTATCTTTTATTCAATTCTGCCGTTTCTACTATGAAAATCCGGTGCATAATACACCAACAAATTATATATTCAGGTTCATAATTTGAATTGAACATCAAGTTGCCTAGCAAATTTTAGAAGAATAGACGGAAAGAAAATAGAAGTTACTTATAACTTTACAAAAAACTTGATTTAAAAAAAAAGATATTTTTATCATTTATTTTTATTTATTCCTTCTTTTATTTGATTTAATTTTATTATTTTATTTAATTAGAAAATACAATGTTTCACTAAGACTATAACTTAACAACTAATTACAATTCATACTTAATCTAAAAATGAAGACACTTGATATCTTGGATAAGCATAAATGCATGTCTGGGCATTTATGTTTATTCTGCATCTTTTATTGCGCGTGGTTTGAGCTTTTATGCTTATTGTGCATTTTGTATTAAGCGTGGTTTGAAATGTATTGCTCCGCGCGCGATTGAAAAGTAGTTCCCTATCTTTATATGGTTGTTGTTGTACTTTGTGACGTTGTTTGTATAGAGGAACGTAACTAGTTGCACACGGAATCGACATCAATAGATCTGTAACATTTTGCTTATTTGAATTTTCTCTCTAGCGAGTTTCCAATTTTCTTGTAAAAACAAGTTCTAGTGGGATAAATAACAAATTCAACCCTGCCATAATATTTTTATGTAGTTCTACACTTTTTGCTAAATTGTGTGTTCATGATTAATGAATTCACATCGTCATCATAAATTGTCAAATCAGCTGTTCATGAAGTTCAATGTCAACAAACAAAATGCACACACTTACATATAAGTTGATACTTGTATTTATTTAACTATTTACACTACTTACACTACACAGTAGTACACGATTCACATACGTATTTATGTAGCAATCCATCGCTATTGTTTCATTGAATTATTAATGCTGCATCCCATTCTACGTACCATTGGCGCTACTTAAAATAATTCAAAGAAGTTGTTACTCGTATGTCGATCAAGACACCATATTTAATATAAATTCCACTTATCTTTTGGTGTAACTGAAACTACTTAATGATCCAATCACGAATCTGAAATGTAGAAATATCATTGTATTGTAATTAAATTAGTTAAAGTAAAATTAAGAATATTTATAATATAAGACAAAAGAACAACAACGTCAACCATTGCTGTGTGAAAATTTAATCTTTAAATTAATTTAAATATTCTAAATCTTTACCGTTTATTGTAAATGCTAAACTTATTTCCGCCAAATGCCGCAATGATCTTCTAATTAATCTAAAATGTTAAGTTTGATTAGGAAAAGTTAATCCGCCTGGACCGTAGAAGCCGAATTGTAGTGAAACAAAGTGTTTTTTTTTATCAAAACTTGTCATTTTCGGTAAAATTAAAAAAAATGATTTCAGTAAATTTTGTTTAAACTTAAATTTTGGAAACATCTGGGCCACACAAAATTCTAGGGAAGCTGTCACTTCCAGCGGATCGATTTCCGCTAAAATACGTGCAGACGATTTCATTTCATATTTCTTGTTCCCAAAAATCGATGGTATGTAATGTATGGCACAAGGATAATTTCCATTCGAAATTGGGGTTAAATAATTCAAATGTGCTAATAGAAAATTTTAATTGGAAAGTATACAAGAGCTTCTGTTTTATATGTTTTTGAAGAAAAATCCCAGTTCATTTTTATGGGAGCACGCATTACGGCGATAATATTCAGGATGAATGTTTTGTTGTGGCCTTCCTGATTGAAGTTAGTGTGCGAATCCCCAATTTGATTATAAGAATTGTTTTCTTATTGAAGCAGCGCCATTTGATTGAATATATTAACGAAAATTTGAATGTAGAAGATGTAATTGCCATTTCGGAGGTTCTTTCGATCTTACGCGAGAACTAAGATAAAAAAGTGCTCATCCGATATTCAAAATTCACTGTTCGGTCGAACAAAAAAATATCCAGAAATCATTTGGAGGTAACAATCAGAAAGCATAAAGTTATGTGCCGCTAAGAGTCGCTACTTTACTAAAACATAAACCATTTTTAATCTCAGCCGCTTGTCATCCATTCAGTAATCTGGGCCCTGACCATCCCACCAATAACTGTATAATGTTACTTACCTTAAAGAGGAAGGTAATTTGTTCCATCTTGTGTCAAACACAGAACTTATTGACTCCTCCGAAACAGCGTTATCGAGTTAGATGGTTGGGCTACGTTGAAATTTATCACAACTGCACGAGTCATATACTAAGTATTCCAACAACCAGCCGGTATACGTTGTAAATGAGGAACCAACATGTTTTGGTGCTTGATGGATTCTACTTTAGCAAAGTTTTTCAAGGGACGTGTAAGTAATTTGAATTTTATGAAAGAGTACAGTTAATAAGATTACAATTAATAATTTTATTATTAAAAATTGTTGTTATTTGAACTTAATTATTATTTAATTTATTTTTATTGATTTTACGTTTATTAATTATATTTTATTATTAATATTTATTTATTTAAATTAGTTTTCATTTAATTATTTAATCTAATTAATTATCCGCCATGTATAATGGCGGATGGATTGGTAGTAAATATTTAAATATAATTCTAACCATATTTATTTTATAACGATATTTATTGTTGTACTATAATTTATTGTGCGGGGGATGATAGCCGGTCTAGATGGTATATATACCACTCCAAACCACTCAGACACAGATGCACGTGGTGTTTCCTGCTAATCAACGAACGGTGCTCGGGTGACCAAGAACCGGCGGAATAACTGAACATCGATTCTAGCAAATGTGATATTCTCTTCACTGACACATTACCAATTTCACTGGCTACGTTAGTAGCTGCTGTAGTAATCAGTCCTTAAAGCATTGAATGCCCAACTGCATGTCGATTCTGGCTACCATAGGAGTTCGGAATTTTTTTCCTACATAGGAATAAAAAAGTATTGCAGTTTTTTCCTATACAATATTTCTTATAGTTTATTCTGGCATACTCAGGAAAAAAAAAATTAGAAATTTTTATTTTTAGTTTTAGTACTCAACGACGAGGCGTTAATATCATTTAAAAGTGGGTGAACGTTTTCTATTATGATTTTATTTGCCAAAGTAATTTGCGTTAATATAATATATAGTAACAACAAACGGCAAATAATATATTAGAGTTATACAACGAAGGTGATTGAGAGCAAGCAAAACATTACGGATTTAGCCATACCGTTTACGGAACGGATCAACTCTATTTTAAAAAATAATCTGATATGTTAGTGGTGCAAAGCTTTTCAAATGAAGGTGTATAATACGCAATTATGATATATAGCGTTTTAAGGTAGAATTTTATACTGTTATTAATAATTTCATAATTCTTTAGGCGTTTTTGCATTTTTGATCTTAAGTGACGGCTGCATTTTCATGGGAGTTTACGAAACACTTGGTACTTTAATAATATTTCAGTTAACTTTAAGTTTTTTATTTAAATTATTAATTTTTAAATATCATATAACAGTTATTTTAATTTATTAAATAGTTTTAACAAAAATCACATTTTAACATTATTTAAATCTGAAAATTACTAATTCAAATATTATCTCGGTAACTCTTGCAATAATTGAATAGGAATTTAATTCTGTACCTCAAATAGGTACGGAATTTTAAATGTCAAAACTGCTATAAATAGGAAAAATAAAATTCCTATTCCGTATTGCCAGAATAAACATTTAGGAAAAAAATCAAAACTGCTAGAAAAATATCAAATATTTTTTCCTCTTCCTATTCCTAAGGAAAACCAGAATCGACATGCTGATGGGAACATCAGTTCACGACATAATTCCCGCTAGAAGTACTAAA
Organism: Nephrotoma flavescens; assembly: GCA_932526605.1. Lineage (NCBI taxonomy): Eukaryota > Metazoa > Arthropoda > Insecta > Diptera > Tipulidae > Nephrotoma > Nephrotoma flavescens. The sequence continues at coordinate 211,791,919 of OW052221.1, read as the reverse complement.
CCAGTGAATGTACATTAACAATACCAGTAACAAGAACAACGAAAAGTTTCAATGAAGATCAGCAAAATAATAAAGCTTCAATACAATCTGTGTCCACAAATGAGTATAGAGAAGTGGCATTTAACAATAATGTTTGGATGATCAAGCTCACTGAAGAAGGTAAAGAGTGGTATTATCTATGAAGACAAAAATAAAAGACCGATTATGGTCTTCTTCCAGAGGTCTTCCTCCTACCTGCAAGAAGGAGGATATAATAGAAGACCACAAAGTAAAACAACTGGAAATTGAAGAGGCAGTTAACTCCTCCTTAAACAGGAGGAATTTGAAAATAGCCACGGGACGAGATCATTAAAATTGGCCTTCTGCATACGTGATCTTTAGTTAATATGGTCATATAATAATATTTAAGAATTTTTTTAATTACAAATTCGGGTTTAAGCTGTGACCGTTTTTTATTGTGGACGTGCATTGTTTCGTTGGTGCCGATTTTTGAAGCTTATATACTTGAGTTTTATATACAGTTTGTAGAAAATCTTTTTTGCATGTGCTTCAACATGTATACGATCCTCGTACGGTAATGAGTGGTTATTTAGGTACTTTTGTCCATTGGAGATTAACGACTGGCAGGCTGCCCTAAAATAGTATAGTGTTGACATGATAGTGTAAATTTTGGTGTCGTGCGAATGGTATATTTCTAAGAAAGGATAACACGGTTCATTAAAACTTTAATTTTTAGCTGGGGGAAAAAATGAGCGATTGTCAAAATTTCTTGACGTGTTGAGTGTAATCTTTCAACAGAAAACTTCCCAGTTGGAGTGTGGTGTTGTTGACCCGCAAATTTCATCTGATACCCCGCAGAAGCCTCACACGGTGATTTTGTCGGCTTAATCTCAGAGAGAAATGCGATGGGTCATGGGATTAGAGGCTTGCGGGTATCCTAGCCAACCCCGTGATTACAGAAATTTAAAAAAATATAAAAAACGCAAATAGAAAATAATAAACCGGATGTTCCGCCGAAATTCGTCAGCCAGAACTTGAGGAACGAACAACACAATTATATCCGAGTGAGATGCCTTGGTGCGCGCATCCACTCGAACTCAAACAGCACGAGCGCTGGTTTCGAAAACGGATGGGGAGTCCCCCCTTACCGAAAGAGAAATTTAATAATTCATTTTATAACTGAAAAAACTCAAAACGAAAAACAACGAAAGAAATAATCGCCGAACCAAAATAAGAAAGCGAGACCAATGTCGCGCTCACAAACACCTTAATTAGGCTGCTCAATTACAAACGTAAAATCGAAATTTAAAGAAAAATTTAAAAATATAATAAAAATAAAAACAAAAAAAAATTGTACCTTAATACACAAACTCCTGTTGCGGCCTGGGGTGTTCGTCATGCCACAGAGTCGCCACCCGAACCATTGCGGCCTGGTCGTTCCGAAAACCCATTCCACCGGTGGGCGCCTTCCCGCCTTTCGAAATCTTTAATAATCGTTTGACCACCAGGATTGTTGGACGGACGCCAAAACGTTCTAGAAGAATCTTCTTCTTTCTTTGTTTTTCGTTTACATCAATTTACATTGATGCAAACGAGAAACACATAAGATAAAATATTCCTCTAGAGCGCATTGCTTCGCACACACCCGATGCACATTGGTCTCGCTCTCTCATTTAATCGACGATCGCGCGGCCTTTTGGTAGGGAGAAACACGAGAATTAAAAAAAACGTCCACACGGTGGAAAATATTTTTAGTACAACAAATTACGCGTGTTCGTACATAGGTGACATTGCGATCAGACGAAATAATACGTTACCATGGGATAAAAAGAAGGAAAAACACTCACAGGGAAGGGGAAGGAATGTTAAGACCGCATTGAGTCGTAAAAGTGTAATTGAATCAAAAGTAGAAATTTCTCCACCCTTAGGGTTTAAACCGCCAATTTCTTGATTTACATAAGCACCGATCCCAGACTAATTTTCGTTGCTTAAAATCGTTGAATATCGAAGACCACACCTACTTAAGTTTACGTAGCGGGAATTCCTACGATAAGCGAGTCATCATTAGTGATGTTCCAAATTGGTTTAACCAAATCTTTTTAACCTAATCTTTCAAAAGAACGAAATGATCGAAATGGTTAACAAAAAAGTATCAGGTTATTTTTCTATTTCGTTCTTTTTTATTCAATCACTCATACTATAAACTCTAACCAACAGAAAGAATATAAACCAAAATAAACCAGAACTACAAACCAATTGTGTACATATAGTATATTGATCTCTTTCATACTATATACGCGAATACACATTACACAAGCAACGCAACTTAAAGAGAAAAATATAAAGAGAAAAAAGAGAAAAATATATTATATGTTAACACGAATTTGTGATGCACAGTACATTACATCGGAAAACACTAAATATAAAAATTAAATTGCACGATGTTCTGTTTACGTTGGGTTGTAATTATCACAGAAAATTAAATAATGTTTTTTTTTACTTTGTGATTTGCAAGTATATTTAGGTCGTCATTTTTCGATGTCTCAAATAAAATTATATCCTAATCATCGCACTTACATTTTACGAACGTACGTACGTACAACATGCAAAATCCCTTGAAATTAAACAGTTTCCTTTCCTTGAAAATAATAATGTACAAAATTTGTTTCTGTTTTTCTGCATTGTTTTTGTTTAAGAAACGTATGGTATAGGTGTATTGCTCTTTGAAGCCGATTTGGTTTACGTAGATCAGGTAAAAAAGATCAGGTTAAAAAGATCAGGTTAAAATAACCTGGTCAGTGGGGAAAAAGATCGAATCGTTCTTGGTTATCAAATTAACCAGTTTTGAACATCACTAGTCATCATGCTCGCTCGGTCAACAGCCATTGGGGTACCTAAGCTATCTAAATCAACAAATTAGCTTTTAAACCCTAAGCCTTTCAACGGAACAAATACGTTTCCAGTGTCACTTATTTTTAAATTGTGGTGTTCCCTCTCGATTTACGGAATTTATTGCATGAGCTCGAGACAACCATGAGCCAAGCACACTATCTCGTTGTGAAATCGCGCGACCCTCTTCAGGTTTTAATAGTACAATTTGTTTATTTTAAGATATTTATATATAAAAAGTCAATTTTGTAGTAAAATATTACTTTGAATAAAAACAAAAATTATGGGATGAAAGTACAAAAAACCATGGGATGATAAAAATCATGGGATGAGAAATACGTACTATGTCAAGTAAAAAGTATGGGGTGAAAGTTTAACACTTGTGCTGCTAGCCGTATTTTAAAAGAAATCCGTTTGACTCAAAAGTCAAAAATGTTCACCTCAATAATCTATATAACAAGTAGTTATGTTTAGAACTCAAGGACAACTGTATGATATCACTAATTACTGAAAACAAAACGCCATGAAATGGATTGAAAAAACATTTTCGTAGACACGAACTGCGGACCGGACATTACAAACCTGACAGGAGATTTTGTACTAAATATTTGGAACTGCAGCAGTGATTAACGAAAATAAGTTCCAGTCGTACGAAATTTAAAGCAACCCCATGCTGCTTACTCACCAGACTTAGCTCCTTTCGATTACCACTTGTTTGCATCGATGGGTCACGCACTTGCTGAGCAGCCCTTTGCTTCGTACGCAGATATGAACAAATAGCTCGATGAATGGTTTGCAACAAAAGGGATAGACTTTACTTGGCGTGGAATCCACAAATGGGTAAAACAAGGGTATAAGATAGGTAAAATGTATATAATAAGAAATGAAACACTTTTACCATTCTTCCGAATTTAACATGTTTTTTTAGTAGAGAAATCCACATTTTATTAGAATTTTCACTTACAAGCGCTATGTACAAAATTTTTAGATCAACTATGTCAGAACACATCATTTTTTTCTAGTCACATTGTTTAAACTTAATAAGACCAGAATTGGTCCATATCAGCCAGAATTGGTAATAGAAACCAATTCATTCAACCCTATTTGTATAAGGTAAATTTTTGAAATACATTTTCTAAACAAATTCTGGAAACCCCACGTACTTCAAGATTGTGCCTATACTCCCCATCAGTCAGAATCACCCATAGAAGCCCCCATATATACCCTAATTTCAAAAGATCACTTTCGAAAAATTTTATGTGGGTGATTTCTGGAAATCAATAAAAGGTGGATTTTCCAGAAGTCACCCGTACAATTTTTTTTGAAACTAGGGTTGAAATGGGGTATTCCTATGGGTGATTCTGACTGATATGGAGGAGCCACAATCTTTAAATTTGATCAGAATGTTCATGTCAACTCCATAAATCACCCATACAACATTTTTTGAAAGTATTTTTTGAAATTAGGATTGACTGAAGGGTCTTATTTGTGCGATTCTGGAGACGAATTTTGGAGGCGGAGGTAGTTTTTCTGCAACTTTAGTATTAAGATAAATAAAACTAACAGTTGGTTGTAAATAAAATTTAAAACTAGTAACATTATAAATTAAATAATAAATTGTAAATAATTTGTAAAACTAATATTCGCGTAAAAAAACTACTCAAAATTATACAACGGTTGAGAACCGCTCTTGCACCGAATAAAACAATTTTTTTTTTATAGATTGTTACGGAACGTCTCAGCAGCCGGCAGGCTTGCGTGGCTCCTGGCCTACACCGTGATTACAGAAATTTTAAAAATAAAAGAAATCACAAGTAAAATTGAAATTAACTTCGTGCGAACTCAAACCGCGCCAGTGCTGGTTTCGAACCGGTTGCGGGCACCAAAGGGACCGAAATGACGACACCGGCACGGAACGGAATCTCCCCTTCCATCATAAAAAACAAAAATTATTAATTAATTACCCCCCCCCTCCCCCCCCCCCCCATCTTTTTTTTTCTTTTATATTCTGTTGAAAACGACAAAAATGAAAACTCTAGTGCGGAGACCCACCAACCCTGATGGTAAAGCACGTTTATACATATATAAAAAAAATTGATAACGGTCACAAAGGAAATGGGAGTAAAATGAACCACAAACGAGAAAACCAAAAGAAGAGAGTTCGCTGAATGTTAAACAGAAATTTCTGAAGCGAGACCAATGTGTAGCCCTGGTCGCACGCACAACACGCTTACAAAATATAGTTCAAAAAATATAAAAAATTGAGTCCTCTTTCTTATTTCTATTTTTAAATTGCAGAAAATATTAAAAAGAAAATTTAAAATATATAAAAATGGAAAAATTTAAGATAAAAACAAAAAAAATATTAAATTTAAAAATTTAGATAAAAATTATGAAAAAAAAATCAAAATGGTACTTTACAGACCACGTGTAGGTCACCTCATGCCATTGCAGCGTCCTTGTTCACCGATACCACATTCAACAAATGGCCACCTGTACTTGCTGTTTGTGCGTCTCTCCGCTTTTAATGTTGGAAATTGGGTTGGGGCCGGGCTCGCCAAAACCCGTAATTCTTTTGTTGTGTGACCTTGGCCTTTTACCATGACAATGACTTAGGAACAACACATTTTATGCGATTTTCGCCAAAAAAAACCCCGCTGAAAACAAAACAACAGCTGCAACACACGTTGGGCGTTTTTCTCTAAAAAAAAACCCTGTTAATTGGAATGACCTCAACTGGCCACCCGTAGAATTGCGGTGTTCTACACCAATAACCCAACATACAAACAACACCAACATTTGCGATGGCCACATTGTTGTTGTTGGCCACCCGTTGATCTGATTGATCCACCCGCTGAGTATCTCTGCAGTACTCTTCGAAAATGTATACACGTTGATGGTTCGCGGCAACCGCCGATAAATGTGGTACACTTAGAAACAACGCACCTTCGTTTTGGTTTTGACCTTTTTTTTGCTATATTGCCTCACCAAAATTTCATTACCAATCAATATTAATTTGAAATTTTTGGTTTTTATGATAACGGTCTTTTGGACTATTATCCGACCGAATATACTTTGGAAAAATGGTGGAGACTTTTCACTTCAATAAAAATTACCGGAACTCGGTATTCGTCGTGACATTTTATTATTTCACCACAAAAGGAAAACCGGTATTTGCTTTATATTTTATATTTTATTGTCGTTAATTATTTTTTTCGAAAAAATTAATTACAAATTTATATTTTATTTATATAACAAACGGCAGATCATAGCAATCGGTGGCATTAACATACGTAGGTGCAATGCCTTTCGTAACGCAGAAATCAATTAGACCAGGTACTTTTTTATCCGTGGGCCAGTAAGTAGGATGACATATATCTAAAAAATCCAGGGACTGTTGCGAGAAATGCTTGAACCTCCGCTCTATGCCACGCTAGGCCGTTTGCATTCCGTATCACTGTTTGAGGAGAATCTTTTTTTGATTTTAAGAACTATCTGCATCAGAGTGTTCTATTAATTTATACTAAATAGCTAGTTTAAAGATGATGAGATGTTTCCTTCTTCACTTGCCTCCACTTTTGGAACGGCACCCTTAAGTAGTTACATTTCGAATCAAATCGGGATTGCAGTTGGATTTCGCACAAGATTGACGTAGATCCAAAACAATTGAAGGTCGCGGAAAAACCCTCGATATTAAGCGTGGCCGATTCAGGTATATATAGTTCTATCCACTTAGGATTTACTGTGGCACTGTTTTTGAGAAATAACAAATACGATTTTCTTAGTTTTAGGCTTGATGTGACCAACATGTTTACGTAGTGTATAAACACAAAAAATTTACGTTGCACATCAATCGAGATTGTAATAATTACAACAAAAAAAAATCATACCTGTTTTTTCCCGCGACAATCGTATATTTTTATGAGAACACCAATCCACTTTAAACACTGCTACAATTTTTTTCAAAGGCACGGTATTTATGTGCAACTGAATCACTTAGTCCAACTCGTGGTTAGGACAACCAATATGCACACTCAGGATTATCAATCAACTAGATTTTGTTTTTATAAATAGCAATAGATATTTTATTATTTTTATATTACCGCTTTTATTAACTGTTTGTACTGAACTACTAAGGACTGAACTACCTTGCACTCTCAAAAGCGAATGACTAATGAAAATTTAACATTTTAACTAGTTTCTTGTTGTCAAAAAAAAGAAAAATAAGAAGACAACAAACCAGAAATTTACTACAAGCATCACCATCTATCTTACCATATTGTATTGATTGAGCTAATTATACCAATAATTATTATGAGTGATTTTCTAGACCATAGCAATTGAGTGAAAAAAAACTGATCGAACACATTCAAATTTTAGTTTGGTTATTTAAGGAAAGTAACTTGATAGCATGCTGGAACATCTCAAATGTTTCATCTTCAGTTGATAAGTATAGTAGTGTTTTCCACTTCATCAAAATGATATAACAAGCCCTTGTATATGCCTCAGTATTTGACGGCTGCAATTTTGGTTTCTTTTATATTTCCTCGTTTAACCCCGGAAATATAAAAGTTACCTTCCGTTGAGGTGTCGATGGTTCTTGCAAAACCTCGATTTGTATCTTCCCTCAAATAGATTGGGAAAAGTTAAAATTATAAACAAAAATTATGTTCAATTTATAGCATATAAAACATTATTTAACTAATATACAGGGTGGCGCACGAATCGTGCTACAAAAACAAAACGTAATAACTATTTTTCTGTGTGACTAATCTGTTTTTTATTTTTTTTATTTTGCAGATTATTATTTAAATTTACTAAAATGGATGCTTGGAATACCGAAACGAGGATTTGGATAGTGCAGCGCTACCATGCTTTGCAGTCCATCATTTCCGTCCAGAGGGAATTTAGGCGGGAGTTTGGCGGCACTCCCCCGAGTAGATGGACCATTATGAGGTTGGTACGCATGTTTGCTGAATCTGGAAGCATCGCACGTAGACCGTACAATCGAGATCCCTATGTTCGGGTCGAAGCCACAATCGCAGCTGTAGCATCATCAATTCAGGCAAATCCAAGTGTTTCGACTCGAGAGTTATCGGCGCAAATTGGAGTTAGCAGACGGTCATTACAACGGATAATTCATGATGACTTAAACTTGTTTCCGTACAAAATCCAAATTACAAGCAAATTAAAACCTCTGGATTTGCCTATTCGCCTGGAATTTTGCCGGAAAATTATTGAAATGGCCGAAGAAGACAACAACTTCATAAATTGCTTGTTTATGTCTGATGAGGCCCAGTTTGATCTTCCCTCCGATCCCACTTTGATCGAAACCAAGGAATTTGACTGAATTGAAGCAGTCCATTACAACAATAATTGAGGCGATCCCGACTTCAACCCTTCAGTGTGCAATGAATAATTTTCTGATCAGGTGTCGCACATGCGTGAATGAGCATGGAGGTCATTTACGGTCTATCATTTTCAAAACTAATTAGTTAAATAAAAATAAAATTGAATTATCTATACAATAAAAAAAAATAAAGCCGATTAGTCACACAGAAAAAAAGTTATTACGTTTTGTTTTTGTAGCACGATTCGTGCGCCACCCTGTACTTAATTTCTGATGACATTATTAGTAATAACTTAATTGTATAGTAGGTATACAATGATTTATGAAACAATAAAATCATAAATTACGCTGTACGACTTGTCCATTTACCAAACACATATTACTGCTATTAAATTAATTATTCATCAAACATTATTAAAACTTTTACCGATTCGTAAATAAATTGGTATCACTACAAAAGTTTTACGAGTGCTGTTGTCCAACATACCACTATGAAAATGTATACATAAATAAAAATTGAAAAACTAAAAATAACTAACTTTAGTGGTAGAAAAAATTCCGATTAATAGATTTTTATTAATTTTAGTAATGGATAATATCTACCACAACGATAATTTATAAAAGCACTTGTCCCCAATACTGTACAGACAATTAATTTTACGTCAAATTCAAAGCTATATCTAGATAGGAACTGCTTATTGTACCTGGATTCAGTTTCTTAATTGTTTATACCTCTTTCAAATTAATTATTTTCTACTTTGAATGCATTAATTTAGTTCGTTTAAATATAAACAATAAAAAAATCTGGTATTGATTTCAAAAACAACTATAATTTATAGTACAGCACTATTATGCTCGTACATATAAAATAATTAGTTTTATTTATTTTTTTTTTGTTAATTTTACAATAAATAATACGGATTTAACATAAAACTTATCGAATCGATTTGCTTTAGAAACGACTTCTTTATAATATTATGGCATTCAATATTCAAACTGAATTTTGAATATGATAGCAAAAAAAAAGTTTACAATAAACACTCTAATAATAAATAATTATAAGCATTTTAATGATTTTGTAAACTTTTATTTAAATAATAAAAGAAATATTCGTTTAATATTTTATAACGATGAGAAAACGAACAGCCATTACGACCATAACTAATTACCAGCAAAGGATATAGTAGACATACAATATTTGAATGTATTCAAACTTTAACGGCATAAAGTTTGTAAGGAAATTATTTTACAATAGATGTTGTACTCGTATATTTCACATTATAAATTGATATCAATGGCGGAAATTCTATATAATATATTTTTATTATCAGTTTAGAATAATAACATTAGGGTTGTTTAAGGTTTTTTATATGCAAAGACCGGAATGAAATAATTCGTAAATAAATCCTAAGTAAAAATCGTATTTGTGTATTAGTAAATATACACCAAAAAACAAACATTTAGCTGAAACTAGTTAAATATGCAATTTTGAATAATTGGTGCTACTAATAGGTTTAAAATTTTAAAATCTGCTACAATTTTTTTTTATAAAAACTTGTAGTTAATTGTTAGTTGTGGTGCGCCAGATAAATGTTTTATATGTTTTAGTTAAATGTTTTATAAAAGGCACATTCGATTGAACTGATTTAACTGAATAATCTGAATTAACTGAGGTAAACTGATGTGATATATTCAGTTAAATCAGTTCAATCGAATGTGCCTAAAATCATCGCAAACTTGATTAAATATATTTTGCACCGTGGAAATGTTTAGCTTGCGTATTGACGATTGGAGGCTCACTAGTGGCACGTAGGGGAAAAATTTGAAACTCAATGAGCTATGCCAATTTGACAATTCGAAAATAATCCAGCTATTACCATGTTTCCATGAGCCGAGTTAAACCAGGTTTATAGGTTTCGTACGGATGTAAAGTTTTTAACAAAACGACAAAATTAACAAAAAACAAATTTGTTAAATTAACAAAAAGAAACAGTCGGTAAAAGCAATGTTAACAATAGAAATATGACAACAGACGAATTTCATTTAACTGAAAACTTTTGATATAGTATAATAAACTTAATTTTTATTGAAAAAAAAAAAAAAAAAAAATTACAATTTTAAAATATTTTCATAAGTAAGACAAAACATTTTATGTAATTTAATAATGTTAATAAATTTAAGTATGTATTAAAGATTCAGTTATGTGTATATTGCAGCAGCAATGCAACGAATTGCACATATGTTTGTATGTTAAAATGATGGCATAAGAGGTGCTCTTTGAAATAAAATTGGTCTCATCAAAAAACTACGAGATTTTCCCATTTGTTAATGCGTTGGAAAATCGAATCGCATACAATGTTTTGGCAATTTTTGAGATTCAGTGTATTAATTATTGGCCAGATCACAGAGACGCTACCGAGTATTGGCTAGTATTAAATGATGACCTAAGAGGTGCTCTTTGAAATAAAATTGGTCTCATCAAAAATCTACGAGATTTTCCCATTTGTTAATGCGTATGATGTTACTTTCAGTGTCAATATTGAAAGAATTTGTGATAAATGTGGAACAAAACTCGAAAGAAAGTTGCCATTACTTTCAATAGACATTAATAAACTAGATTTGAGAAATGTGAGCAACTCAATAAATATAAATATTCGGGAATCGTACTGTAGCTGTGGAAACTTACATAATCTAGACAAAGTAAGTAATAGCGTAGTAACGTTGGAGGTCAAGCCGTTAGAACCACTAGAAAAACAGCAAAAGGTCACATAACCAAATCAGTAAATGAGTATTTTACTGCACATGCACTTAGAAACGGTGGCTTTTGAAAAACATACGACGATTTGCAAAAGGCCGATACCAACACCAACACTTCACAAAAAATGTTGTTCTATGTACAAGAACCCAAATCAAACAAAGTTCGTTCTTCTCTAAACGATGAAATATGTTATAAAATATTATTAATAAATTATTAGAAAATAAACTGTTATTTCCGGACTTTTTTAAATGTTATTTAAACTTTTTATTTAATAAACACTTTTAGCGGATCGGGAATTATAATCTGTCCAAATAATTCCACTTGAAATTTTATAAGGCTCCGGCTAGTCCACAATGACCGACTTCATACGGTTGCGGCTGGTGTTGCTGATTCTGGTTGGGTTGGCATTGTAGTGCATAACGTTTTGATCGTTCCGGAAAAATCATAGGTTGCACTATTTATGTAAACATTTTGTTTCGACTGGATTTTTATGGTTCTGGATGGCATTATAGTTCGGCTACTAAAACATATAGTGTACAACCCATTGTCCTACTTGTGCCATAGTTAGTTTGGCTGAAGAGGATACGGTTCCGACTGGCTTTATTAGATTCCGGATAGACTTATAAGGTTCCGGCTGAGAAAACAACTTGTGATCAATGTCATCGTGCTTCTTATGCCATAGTTCGTTTGGCGGTAGTATGGTTCTAGCTGGCTTTAACAGGTTCCGGATAAAATTATAAGGTTCCGGATGAAAAATAATACAGTGCACAATGATGCTCAATACACTGTGCGTCTTGTTTCATAGTTAGTTTGGCTGTATATAAGGTTACTACCGAAAAATCGTATAGCGCAGCACTTATAAGGTTCCGACTTTAAATTTATATAGTTCACAATAATGCACAATGCATCGTGCTACTTGTGTCATAGTTAGTTAGGCTGTAGAGGGTATGGTTCCGGCTGAAATTGTAATGTTTTTTCACGAAAAAGTTGTATATCACTGGAAAATTAATGTTCCGGCTGAAAAATTATATAGTGCACAATGATGCACAATGCATCGTGCAACTTGTGCTATAGTTAGTTTTGCTGTAGTATAGTTCTGGCTGGATTTATCAGGTTCTGGAAGGAATTATAAGGTTCCGGCTGAAAAATTATATCGTGCTACTAGTGCCATAGTTAGTTTGGCTGTAGAGGGTATGGTTCCAGCTGAATTTATAAGCTTTTTTCCGAAAAATCGTATATTTCTGGATTTATGAGGTTCCGGCTGAAAAATAGAATAATGCGCAATACATCGTGCTGCTTGTGCTATAGTTGCTTTGGCTGTAGTACGGTTCTGTCTGGCTTTATCAGGTTCTAGTCGGAATTATAAGGTTCCGCCTGAAAAAATAAATATATAGTGCACAATAATGCACAATGTATTGTGCTGCTTGTGCCGTAGTTATTTTGACTGTAGGTTTTGGCTGAAATTTTAAGGTTTTTTCCCCGAAAAATTGTATATTTCTAGATTTGCAAGGTTCCGACTTAAAAATTATATAATGCACAATGATGCAAAATGCCTCGTGGTACTAGTACTATAGTTGGTTTGGCTGTTGTAGGATTCTGGCTGGCTTTGTCTGGTTTCGATTGGAATTATAAGGTTCCGGCTGCAAAAGAGCACAATGATGCACAATGCATCGTGCTACTTGTGTTTTAGTTAGTTTAGCGGTAGAGGGTATGGTTCCGACTGAAATTGTAAGGTTTCTTCCCAAAAAATCGTATATTTCTAGATTGGTAAGGTTCCGTCTGAAAAACTATATAATGCACAATGATGTACAATGCATCGTGCTACTTGAGCCATAGTTAGTTTGTCAATAGTACGGTTCTGGCTAGATTTATTAGGTTCCGGCTGGAATTATAAGGTTCCGGCTGAAAAATCATTTAGTGCACAATAATGCACAATGCATCGTGCTGCTTGTGCTATAATAAGTTTACCTGTAGAGGGTATGGTTCCAGCTGAAACTGTAATGTTTTTTCCCCGAAAAATCGTATACATATTTCTCGATTTGTACGGTCCCGGCTGAAAAACTATATAGTGCACAACGATGCACAATGCATCGTCCTACTAGTACCATAGGTGGTTTGGCTGTTGTAGGGTTCTCTGTGGATTTATCAAGTTCTGGCAGGAATTATAGGGTTCCGGCTGAAAAAGCATTTAGTGTAAAATGATACACAATCCATTGTGCTATAAATGATGTAGTTAGTTTGACTGTTTATTACAATATCATCGTTTCCGGTTTGAATTATAAGGTTCCGGCTGAAAAATTATATAGTGCACAATTATGCACAATGCATCGTGCTACTTGTGTCATACTTAGTTTGGCTGTATAGGGTATGTTTCAGGCTGAATTTGTAAGTTTCTTTTCCGAAAAATCGTATATTTCTGGATTTGTAAGGTTCAGGCTGAAAAAATATATACTGCACAATGATGCACAATGCATCGTGCTACTAGTGCCATAGTTGGTTTTGCTGTTGTAGGGTTCTGGGTGGCTTTATCTGGTTCCGGCTGGAATTATTAGGTTTCGGCTGAAAAAGCATTTATTGCACAATGATGCACAATGCATCGTGCTACTTGTGCCATCGTTGTTTGGTTCCAGCTGATATGGTTCCGGCTGGCGTGACGGACACGAATATGGACAAGCAAGGAACGCGTTTATCACTGCATTCAAGGACGACCGTCTGAAACTTCATTTCAGAAGCACTACCGGAGGTAAAATCATGAACTAAGTTTTACAGTTGACTTTGGAATACAAGGCAGCGTCCAAGCTAGACAATAGTACAAGTTGAGTTGAGGAAATTACCTATCGGACGAAAACGATCGCTTCTCCGTTTCGATTTTTCTGATGCCAGCTATCCGGCCACTACATAAGGGACTGTTAGCAGCCAAGTATAGCACGAAAGAAGCTTATGCATAAGGCAAGAAAAGCGAAGGAATAGATGTTGAGATATACGAGGTGAGAAAACACCTTATTTAATGAACATGGATCCAAAAAACTAAGTTTCACCAGTTTTGACCGGCGCAAGCTAGTTAAATAGGAAAATATTCAGATTTCGGTTTATCAAAGCGAGAATAACTGTATCATCGGACTACGTCTTATGAAGAAATATCAGATGGTTATGGTATTAACGCTGTATAAGATAGCGGAGTTTTGACAGCGGAAAATAAGAGATTACGCTGTGGCCGCAAGTGGCAGCACTATCACTAAAGAGAATTTATTTTGTAATGTATTTACCAGCGGAAATTTTAATTAATTATGTAATAATTTTTTCACTAAATAAAACATCTCAGCTGAATAAAATATTAGAAGTGATCATTAAAATGGCAAACTGATTGATCTCCGAAGTAAAATAACTCGGTAAATGAAATGTTGAAATTTAACAATATTCCGTCTTTCCGGCATTTCGTCCACTAGTAACCAATGATTTCGTTTTTTTTTCTAATAGCTTAGTCTTTACTAAGAGTATATGGAAAATTTGGGGAAAATTCATGGACTAGAATTTTTTGATTTTCTGCGGCTATATAAGTTATTTTCAGTTTCTAGACAATATCTCAAAAACTTCCACTAGTAACCAATAGTATCAGTGGGTTTTCTAATAGCTTAGATTATACAGAAACTATATGGAAAATTTGGGGAAAATTCATGGACTAGAATTTTTATTAGAATTTTTTGATTTTCTTCGGTCATATAAGTTATTTTCAGTTTTTGGCCAATATCTCAAAAACTTCTACTAGTAACCAATACTTTCGGTTGTTTTTATAATAGCTTAGGTCATACAGAGACTATATGGAAAATTTGGGGAAAATTCATGTACTAGAATTTTCACAAGAATTTTTTGTTTTTCTGCGGCCATATAAGTTATTTTCAGTTTTTGGCCAATATCTCAAAAACTTACCGAGACAATATGGAAAATTTGGTGAGGGGGTGGCCGCAAAAAATCAAAAAATTCTAGTGAAAATTCTAGCCCATGAATTTTCCCCAAAATTTCCATATAGTCTTAGTATAACCTAAGCTATTAGGAAAAAACCGAAATCATTGGTTACTAGTGGAAGAAATGCCGGTAAGACGGAATATTGTTAAATTTCAACATTTTATATACCGAGTTCCTTTACTTCGGAGATCAATCAATTTGCCATTTTAAGAATCACTTCTAATATTTTATTCCGCTGTGATGTTTTATTTAATGAAAAAATAGATATATAATGAATAAAAATTTCCGCTGGTAATTACATTACAAAATAAATTCTCTTTAGTGATAGTGCTGCCACTTGCGGGAGTAGCGTAACTCTTATTGTCCGCTGTCAAAATTCCGCTATCTTATACAGCATGTGGTATTAAGCTATAAGAACTGACTATCTTGCACCCATGACTTGAAATCCATAGAAAATGTGTGTGCCATTCTTGCAAATTTACTGTATTGAGAAATATTTGTCATCGACAAATTTTTTTATAGCAAAATTAAAAAGCAAATGATATTTCTTTCATTACAGGCGCAAATATAAGATGGAGGTAGTAAAAATCTTGATGATTTCTCGTGCCTATTATGCTTATAGAATTCGAATGGTTGCAGCAATCGCTCCGCTCGTTTATCTCGTTACTCGTGCAAAAAAAACAATTTAGGAAAATAAATATATTTAAATTCAACAAAGGCAAATTATAATGTGAAATTAAAATGAAATAAATTTTGCAATTGTATATAAAAAATTAAACCGATGAGATAGTGTTTTAATATATAAGGACGGTTGAAATTAATATGCTCAAATCTTATAATGATAACTTCCAACACTCATTCTACAACATTTCACTACAATTGAGATTCAATGTCGTTTAGTCTACCATTGGTAACGTTAAAAGTTTCTTAATCAATTTTAGCAATTTCATTTATATATCAAGAAAATATACATTCAGCTACTGAGCTATTTCAGAGCTAGGACGTTACTCTTAGTACCCACAAAATTCGTAAAATAGAACTTGTCCACCACAACCGAACGAACCATCAACTTAAATAAATTAACCGCTAAATTAATTATGTAACGGAAAATTTCTTAATAAGGGAATGTTTAACAAATAACCTAAACAGTCTTAACGGTAAATACAATTTATATAAATTGATTAACAGACACAAATATTAAAAATCATAAGCTACAAATAATTACACTCATTAATTTTGTATCTAGATAATTAAAATACTAAATCTTACTTACTAAATGTATTATGAAAAGTTTTAATTACAGAATCTATTAATAATTCTCGTATAGGTACACACCCACACACACATATATATATATATATATATATATATATATATACCTTTAAATGAACTAATCTAATGAATTATTTACCTGGATCTAAAACATTCTGGGAGGGGTGAGACATTAATACGATAATAAGTACAAAATAAATAATTCAATGAAATCAATCAAAAAATAAATTGTCTTTTTACCGTTATTTTTCTCCCCCTCTTGTCTATGAAACAAAAAAATTATTTATTCTGTACACTTATAATTATATTCATAACACCGAAATGTAATGAATAGGAAAAAATTTAATAATTTTCCGTTTTATAAATGATTGGGAGGAAATCATTTATAAAACGGAAAATTACATAAATTTTTTTAAAAAAATACAAAATTTTTTGGGAATTATGAAATATTAATGTACAGTGGCATATTATTACTGTTGCTCTGAATTATTTTTTTCCAAAATATAAATAATAGTGATATTCTACTAAAACAACCGAAAAAGATAAAGCACATGACCCTAAATAGCGGTTTTCATGGACAAGTAATCAATTTAAGCAAACAATTGGCTACATCATAGGGAAGGAACAATTTAAAGATTTGTTGTGATAAGATCATGTTATGTTGTCACATTTTGTGCAAAATTATGAGAATTATGGCCCACTTAAAATTTATAAAAACCATTAAATGATTAATAACACTGTGCTTGAGTTGCAAACTTATTTTGTGACAAGCTGTGCACCCAGGTGGTAAATCTAATTCGAGTATGCTGAATTCAATGGTGCTAGTCCCATTTCAAGGTTAGTCCCCATTTTTGAGATATCGCTTTCGACACGTTTTGCCTCTGAGTCAAAATTTGTCAAAATATACACTCATACTCACGTTGATAGCTCCTGAACCATTAATATTTTCGTTATGCTTTCTTCAGCAAAGTTGTTGCGCAAGCCAAGACAAACAACTTTGCTGAACATATCAAGACCGAAAAACGACATCTACATTCACTTTTTTGTGTTCAATTTTTTTTGCTTTTCATTTCGACGAAAAACACGTTTTATATCATTTTTTGTCCATTTATTGAATTTAAATCGATCGATTAAGCATCGCATCGACAAATATAGATATAATAGAAAATATATAAAAGAAAATTAAATCGATTAAGTTGATTTTATGGTGATTTTTCTTAATTTTTTCTTAAAAAATTAACATTTTTTTTTTCTTAACTTTGTTAATTTCAATTTTCTGTTTCGTTCGTGTCATCTTCGGGATCTTCTTCCTATTGCAAATTCGAATAAATGTCACCCAAGAGTGCATCTAGCTTTTTGCCGCTGTACCAATGTTCGAGCTTTGCCGTCACTTGGTGAAAACGCTCGCGGTGCTCATCGGATGCGTCTGGTGATTGTTCGGCGAAATTTTCCACATGACAATGCAAAAATTTTATTTCCGTTATGGCATTCTAACGTTTATATTATGAAAAGCAGTCAGCATATTTTCAATATATCTGCGCCAATCATCGGCTCGATTAATTCCGAGAACATTCTTAATAACTTCTTTTACACATTTCCATGCCACAAGCTCTGGTTCACTGAGAGCATTTTCAAATGCATCATCGTTCATCAAACGACGAATATTTGGTCCATTAAGTATTCCTGTAATAAAAAACAAGAAGCCAAATGAAATTTCATTTGATCAAAACTTACATTCGAGTAGATTCAAACACCATAGGTTCACCGTAGATTCACAACCAACCTTCTTTTATTTTCATTCCACTTAATCGTGGAAAAATGCGGCGCTATTCGACGAAAATTTTTAACTACTCCAAGCTTGATATGAAGTGGTGGCAGCAATATTTTTTTAATTGGCACAAGTGGACGATGCTGTCGTATCGCCTCAACGATGCTGTCGTATCGCAATGTAATGTTATCACGCAAAGCCCAGTTCCGTTCGTTGTATTGGTCGCCTTTAAAACGTGTATTCGATAAGCACATAAAACAAATGTTTTTAGTGTAGCTGTAACCCAATTGCATGCCACTTAAAAGAGCTATCACTTTTAAATCTGCAAAAACTTTCAATTGATGGTCATTGTATTTAATCAAATCGATGATTTTTTTCATTGATGCATAGGTTTCCTTTGTGTTTGTGCTAAGTGCAATTGGAATGTAATTCTTTCAATTGGTAAGGTGAAGGAGAACTGCCTTCAAGCTGCTTTTAGAAGAATCGATAAACAATCGCCCATCTTCGGGATTATATGCATTGTCGATTCCAATCCTCGGATATCAGTGCAAAAAGCCAATGAATTATCTATAATTGGTTTGAAAAAATTCGTAAAATGACGATGACGATTTATTGCTCCATATATCCGAACATTTGGAGCCGAAATGTTGACTTGTTTTAAATCCTTTGACAAAAGAATGGCTTGCCGCTGCGATAGTTTCAGACGTCGTACCTAAATATCAAAACGATTATGCGAGATTTCAATGTGATTGCATGGCGCAGTGACATTTGATGGTCGATATATTGATGGAGATGTTTCTCTGGTTTCACCGGGTTCAAATGTTCCTCAGTTGAGTTTGATCTTTCCGAAACAGGAATTTCATGTGAATGCGACAGCTGTAGTTGAGCATTTGTCATTGCAATGTATGTCAAAGAACCAACTTTGTTTCTGTTTGTACCGAGAATATAATTCATGCACCCATAACATTGGACTGCATCATGTCCTTGTGGATCGATCCATATCATCGGGACACCAAATGGCATTGTGGCTCCAGTGTTTTGCCATCTATGCAGATGGAAATAGCATGTTGTACAAAAAAAAGACGGCGTCCAATTTACACTATTTGTAAAAAGTATAGTCGATATAAATCAGCGGTTTCATCACTTATTTGCGGCAATTGCTCATAATTGTAAATTTTCCACACACATAACAAAAGCGCAACAAAACAAAATTTATTTCACCAGATTTCTCAAGACGATTCCCACTTTGTTTTTTGGGTTCTTTTGTCACTTTATAAAGGGTTTTCCAATAAGAGTGATATGATTTCTTTAAAAAAAAACACACTAATTGTTAAGGAAATTGAAATGTTTTTTATTTAATGTGAAGTACAATCGCGGCAATTTTTAGTTCCAATTCGATTTCAAACCCGATTTTCAACTTTGGTTTCAAAACCGAAAAGTTTCATAAAACGTTAGAGAAACCGCACACATACTGCGCAAAACCGTGCTGAATATTATGTTTAGCCGCGATTTAAAATACTCTAAAGTTTTTTTGAAACCTTTCTGATATGTTTATAATTCGATTTAAAAAAACCGCAAAGATGTTTTGAAACCGCATTGGTTCTATTTTGAAATGGTTTCAGAAAAACTATATAAAATGAAAATGAAACGTTGTAAAACAGTGCGTCTGTAGCCGTTTTAGAATTGCGAATTGTTTTTAAAAAACCGTTTTATAAACGTTTTGCCCCCGTTTTGGAAATCCAGAAAAGTTATTGCTAAACGTTTCTTGTCCTATTTAGTCCAGTTTTAAAATAACTTAAAAGTTGTTTTAGTTATTTTATAGTTTACGAAAAGATTCGCTTCGTTTATACAATAGAACTCGCCAGACTTACTGCGGCGGGAGGCCAAACTCTATATAAAAAAATCAAAATCATTAATTTTGATCAAGATTGCTTTGAAAAATGGATTTATTTTCATATAATTCGGTTTTTACAATTCGTAAACCATTCGTAATGTTTTAGAATATTTTTGTTTGATTTGTATGAAAATAAAACCAGTTTTAAATGCAAGCTTGATCAAAATTCATGACTTAAATTTTATTATATGGAGTTCGAGTTCTATAATCGACGCGATTGAAACCCGGTACATACGTCGGACGGAAATCCGGATTTTTTGTTGAGTTGAGATTTTGTCAACTTTTTGCTATGAAAGCGGTCGAGTATTTTGTGCTATTTCTTTCATTTGATTGGATAAAATCCCGGATTTCGATCCGACGTATGTACCGGGCTCGAAGGACTGATTTGCTAATAATTAAAATAAAATTTGAATAAATTCAATAAATTCTACAATTTCAATAATTTTTATTTCAAAATTGCTTTTTATTTAGTGGTGAAAACAACATTTAATTTAGAATTGAAATTCGTTTATGATTAGCATGTTCCGCTTTACGATTTGTGATTTTTATGTTCCTTTTCGGCTGCACGAATTAATCGTGTGTTAGCAGATTTTATGTAATCTTTCAAAAAATATTTGGTGTCATGGGCTGTGAATCCATCAAATTTTTTTTTACCGCTATCGTTATAAGGTTTTGTATTTCGAAAAATGGCAAGAACGGTTTTTTTAATATTCGTACCACCCCAGGAATATAAAACCAGCAACCGGTGTGAAGTTTTTGGACAAAAGTATTTGGACAAAAATTTACGCGAGTGTTCTTTGTGAAGTTTTTGGACACATTTTTATTTCTTGGACAAAATTTTTTGTAAGTGTGCAATTTTAACAGTATATTTATTTTATATTAAAATCGAAACAATATTGATAATAAATATTGATAAAACAAAAGAAATTGTTTAACATTAAAAAATCTAAAATGCTCATTATTATAAATTTTTCAATAAATCACGTACCATACTGTATAAAATGATACACCAAATAACAAAAATCTCAGAGATTGGCTCGCATAGTGACTATATACGTTCAAAAGGGGATACTTTGAGCTATTTAAATCAGTTAGCCCCATCTCGAAATGATGAACTACGCTCATGTATTGAATTTTTAAAGTTTTACCAATATAGCGAGTCTGCGTGTCCACGGATGTTCTACTGCTCTAAGCCAAATAGCAAAAATCTCAGAGATTGGCTCGCATAGTGTCTATATACGTTCAAAAGGAGATACTTTTGTCCACGTGGACACGCAGACTCGCTATATTGGTAAAACTTTAAAAATTCAATACATGAGTCTAGTTCATCATTTCGAGATGGGGCTAACTGATTTAAATAGCTCAAAGTATCCCCTTTCGAACGTATATAGTCACTATGCGAGCCAATCTCTGAGATATTTTCTATTTGGCCTAGAGCAGTAGAACATCCGTGGACACGCAGACTCGCTATATTGGTAAAACTTTAAAAATTCAATACATGAGCCTAGTTCATCATTTCGAGATGGGGCTAACTGATTTAAATAGCTCAAACAATCCTCTTTCGAACGTGTATAGTCACTATGCGAGCGAATCTCTGAGATATTTTCTATTTGGCCTAGAGCAGTCCCAGCAAGGTCGCAGATTATCGGTGGAATGTCTGTAGAATACTCATCCAGCGACTACTCGCAATATCGCCTATAATTCGCAAATATTCTCGCACGAATAACTTTGACTCCACGCACGAAAAACTATGAAATTTATCTTTTCTTTTTCTTGCGCTTATCTTTTCTAAATAGGCTCGAGGTGTCCTAAAGATAATCGGTCGAATATCGGTCGAATATCGCTAGTACTACCTAGAACGAAACTTTCGTAAAACTGAAGGATGCCCTGCACGTACTCGTCAGTATATCGCATATAATTTACAAAGTTATCGCCAGATTAACTTTAACCGAATCTAACAATAATAAATAGTATACCGCTGGTACAACCTTTCGTAAATCCGGAGGATTACCTGCATATACTCGCCCGTGTATCGCATATAATTCTCAAATGTTGTCGCTAGATTAACTTCAATTCGCCATAAGTTTAAAATTGGGTTATTCTGAAAAATAGCCAGGAAATTTTTGGTCATTCTGGATAATAGCCCGATAGATAGTGTTATTTACATCAAGGTGAGGTTACCAAGACGTTCGCAGTTTGGTTTTGAACTAATGAAACATTGAATTTTTTATATTAAAAAATTGGTCGTCCCATCAGACTGCAGTGACCAAACTAACGGGTGATTTTTTTGTGGTTAGGATTTTCATGCATTAGTATTTGACAGATCACGCGGGATTTCAGACAAGGTGTCAAAGAGAAAGATGCTCAGTATGCTTTGACATTTCATAATGAATTTCATATTTTCAGTGAATGAGCCCTAGAAAAGTTGGCAGAAAATCCGCTTTTTTATCGACAAATTTTGTTCAGCGATGAGGCTCATTTCTGGTTGAATGGCTACGTAAATAAGCAAAATTGCCGCATTTGGAGTGAAGAGCAACCAGAAGCCGTTCAAGAACTGCCCATGCATCCCGAAAAATGCACTGTTTGGTGTGGTTTGTACGCTGGTGGAATCATTGGACCGTATTTTTTCAAAGATGCTGTTGGACGCAACGTTACGGTGAATGGCGATCGCTATCGTTCGATGCTAACAAACTTTTTGTTGCCAAAAATGGAAGAACTGAACTTAGTTGACATGTGGTTTCAACAAGATGGCGCTACATGCCACACAGCTCGCGATTCTATGGCCATTTTGAGGGAAAACTTCGGAGAACAATTCATCTCAAGAAATGGCCCGGTAAGTTGGCCACCAAGATCATGCGATTTGACGCCTTTAGACTATTTTTGTGGGGCTACGTCAAGTCTAAAGTCTACAGAAATAAGCCAGCAACTATTCCAGTTTTGGAAGACAACATTTCCGAAGAAATTCGGGCTATTCCGGCCGAAATGCTCGAAAAAGTTGCCCAAAATTGGATTTTCCGAATGGACCACCTAAGACGCAGCCGCGGTCAACATTTAAATGAAATTATCTTCAAAAAGTAAATGTCATGGACCAATCTAACGTTTCAAATAAAGAACCGATGAGATTTTGCAAATTTTATGCGTTTTTTTTTAAAAAAAAGTTCTCAAGCTCTTAAAAAATCACCCGTTACAAAAAGATTGAAAATACTTTGGACTTACATACAAAGTACAATTATAATGCGTTAGCGAATTTTAATGATTCCAATTTCTAAACTTATATCGCAGAGCGTTAACTTTTAAAACTCATTGCGAATAATATTTCGCATTTACGCTTTCGGTAGACATATCGCAAGAAGGATTCCACACTAATTTTTTTTATCGTCATTTCTTTATAACGCAAAGAGTTCAATTTCAATTGAATTGCGTACATTTTCTGAATATGTGCCGCAATATGTGCCGCAATATGTGCGTATCGCATTTATGCTTTCGGGAGACATGTCGCAAATGAAAAGTGATCGCAAAAATCTTGCTGGGAGTAGAACATCCGTGGACACGCAGACTCGCTATATTGGTAAAACTTTAAAAGTTCAATACATGAGCCTAGTTCATCATTTCGAAATGGGGCTAACTGGTTTAAATAGCTCAAAGTATTCCCTTTTGAACGTATATAGTCACTATGCGAGCCAATCTCTGAGATTTTTGTTATTTGGTGTATCATTTTATACAGTATGGTACGTGATTTATTGAAAAATTTATAATAATGAGCATTTTAGATTTTTTAATGTTAAACAATTTCTTACACTGTTAAAATTGCACACTTATAAAAAATTTTGTCCAAGAAATAAAAATGTGTCCAAAAACTTCACAAAGAACACTCGCGTAAATTTTTGTCCAAAAACTTTTGTCCAAAAACTTCACACCGGTAAACCAGCACTGTATCCGAAACGAACCTTTTCATAATATTGCGTGCGCATCCGTTAGCATTGGGTCCTCCGAACGTAGCCATGTAGGAAATCTAAATAGTAATGAAACAAAGAATATTATTATGTATATGGAAAGCCGTTTAAGTATAGCCGTTTCTAAAATTTTTAGGTCATTTTCAATGACATCCATTAAAAGTGGGATAATTTTAAGCGTAAAAATTTTCTGCTTCCTTATGTAGTTATTACATGTCTGTCTGATGTACTGGCTGGTTTGTGTGAAAAAAAAATATTTTACCAAAATCTCCATTGGCGAGGACCAACAATCTACTCTTGACATTCGGTTATTTTCTTCAAAATCAGTTTTTTGAAAAGATTTTGTTAACAATTTTTTACGCATTAATTTCACATCTTGAGTAGCACCGTTCTCACTAAATTTATTTAAAAATTTAAATAAATCGGATTGTAATACAATATTTTCATTGAATATCTGCTTAATAATAGGGTAATCAACAGCGGTTGACCCAATTGAATGTGAGATGCTATTGAATGCACACATGTTATACATATAAATAAAAGGTGATTTTTGACGGTTACAAAATATATTTGGTAGTATTTCGTTACCATTATATTTTTTTATATTGGCCGAATATTGTTATTTAAAATAGAGTTTTTGCCTCTGTGATACGCTGTTTTGCAGATTTAATTTTTGGTGATCTTTTCTATGTTTGATGGATTTTTGTTACGCCAATTTTCTTCGTGGTTCTCAATTTCATTTCTCGTATTAGCTGAGCCTTCGAGTATGGTTAAACATTTTTCACTTTTAAAAGGTGCTTGCATTTTTTGGGAATTTGTTTCTAAAATACAAGTTTCAATTTGGTTGAGATAAAAATTCATAAAACTGTCAACCCTCATCGGCTTTTTAGTGTTTTCCGTTAATATATTTTTCAAAATATTAAATCCGCTTTTCACATCAGAAGAGGTAGCACACAGAATAGGTGAATGAAAAATGGGTACCATTACTCCACTCCAAAGTGGCAAAGTTTTAAGCACTTTCTTTATTTGATTTTGTAATAATGGTAAGAAATATAATCTCTAAATTATTGAGGTACGGAAACAGCCCAATTTGATCGAAATTCTCCTCTAAATTAGATTCGGTGGAATCTACGTTTAATTTTTCTAAACCCTCTTGAGTATCCTCGTTGAATGTTTTTATCATTTCTAACTGCGTCATACGAGCTGATTCACATGATGTATCTGGAACATCACACGGACTCAACAGAACCGTAAACATTAGTTTTATAATAGTTTTTATTTTATTATAAGTGCAGGTTTGAATTATTAAACCAAATATTTTCAAATAAAATTGACGAACTCTTATGTTTAGTTTAGTAAAACATGACATTCTGTGCAAAATTTTAATAAAAAGTGACCTGTCCAGACATATGAAGACTTCCGGGATTTCTCCAGTTATTTGATCTAAAACATTAAAGCATTGTTTTATATTCTTTCAAACTATTGAACGATGTAAATGACAATACTATTGCAAGAAGTAATGCGGGAGAATCATCTACACATATTTCATTTGGCGTTCCCGCGATTCGATTACGCCAAGTTTTGAGCCAATAGGAAATAAATAAAGCAGTATGTTTTTGTGACAACATTTGACATACTGGAATGCTAGCTCTAGTGCCAGCTGATTTCGAGAAAATGGCATATAAAAAAATATGTTTTGCAGGCTTTTGCTGAATCTATTTTATTAAGAGGGGATTCAACTAGAGACCCTGTACTGTCAATGTTGATAGAAGAATAGCTTCTTAAATCAGATTTATATTTATTTGCAGCTCAGTAACACAAAAAACATAAAATGGATTTAAACCAATATCGTGTATAGCGTTTTTGCATTTTACTGTATCTTTTAATAAAATAAGAGCAGACAATGGATCACTATGCAACAAGTTCTTCTCTTTATTTAAATGTTTTATTTGCCTAAACGTATGGATTTTAGGTTTGCTGGTTCTAGGTCCCCATCTTTCATATTAGCTCTAATGAGGTCTTGTCTCAAATTATACGGCTTGGAATGTTTTAAAAGACAATCAATTCAACAATCTTCCACGTCCATATTTAAACGAACAACTTTAAATATTATTATGCTTCGATTGTTTATAGATGAAATATTTAATTTATTGGAACAACCTGATTGCGAACAATACGCATAACACTTAATTTCAGCCCCACCAACCAAGTCCACCTTTAAAACTCCAACTGCAGCCAAGTTTAATTTTTGTTTGGATTAGACTGAACATTTCATCAGTCCAACCGATTGGTAAAACTTTTTTTAATTCTATTACGATTTCCGTCTTTAACCCATCTGAATTCGGATTCAAACAAACGTTGTTTAGGGTTAATAGAAATTTCAAAGTGCTCCATTGAACTTTCATTTTCAAAACTAGATTCGACTTCAAAATTTTTACTATCGCAATTATTCTCAAATGATTCAATTCTTTTAAAAGTAAAAAATTGTTAACGAAAAATTTTCAAGAAACAGATCTTGAAGAAAGTAACCGAATGTCAAGAGTAGATTGTTGGTCCTCGCCAATGGAGATTTTGGTAAAATATTGTTTTACCACACAAACCAGCGGGTACATCAGACAGACCTGTAATAACTACATAAGGAAGCAGAAAATTTTTACGCTTAAAATTATCCCAATTTTAATGGATGTCATTGAAAATGACCTAAAAAGTTTAGAAACGGCTATTCATTTTAATGAAGTAAAAATTTGCTCCTGTGGCAACGAGCATGTAAATGATGTTTCATTAAATCGCTTATTAGTATTTTATGTTGAATCTCAAAAAAATTTAAGAATAGACGATCTCAACGATATTTCCAAAACATTGCAGTTGTAGCCCATTTACTGGAGTCACCGCATTTTGTGACCTACATTTACAGGACAGACGAACTTTACCATCTGTATGACGACCAAAAAAGCGAACCAGTCCTCGCAGAATCAAGTGCACGGTTTAAAGCAACGATTCTCTTTTATTTGGAAAATTAAACGATGAACTAAACTACAAATGAAACTATAACTAAATTAAACATTGAATATAATAAAAAAAATCAAAAAATGGATCGACGAATGGATCATCCTGTAGGATGGTCGAGTCATAATAGATAACGATGGAAAATTTAAATTTACCATTCCTTAGAAACAAATGTGTTTTTTCTGCAAAAAAAAATCCAAAAAGCTAAGACATGCCAATATAAATAATTTGCTCAGTTATCCACATAATTTAAAGATTAATTTTACGATGCGACTAACCCACTATGAGAATATGTACTTTGAAAATTTTGATTTCATTCAATTTACTCTGTGACAATTATAAACTCATTATTAAAATAAAATTGCCAGTAACGTTGCAGAACTTTAAAATGTATAACATTAAAATGCAATATAAAAAGAGTGACCTCTAAAAATCGTGATTTAATTACAACTAATTAATTGTCTAACGATGACGCTGCACAAAAAATATTATCCAACAGCAGCTTATTTGTGTATTAAGTTTTAGTTTCATGTTAAATATATACAAAACTAACTACACTGATTAGAAATCTGTTTTGATGTCATTTTAACCACAAATTGTTAAATATAATAGTGAGCCTCACCCACACATATACATTTTCATTCAAATAACACAAGTTTATTACCAAAGATATGTGAAATAGTTTATTTATCATAAATAATCAATCCAAGCATAACACAAGAAGAGATCTTCGATAACACTAATGGATACTCGCGTCTCGTTGTAAATAACCTGTTATGTAACCAACGAATTTCTTTTCTTTATTAAAGCAACGAGAACCAGTATACCGAAATCCACAAACATTTGAAATTATATACAGTCTTTCGAAAAAATATTCCTACATGTTTGAATGCAATTAAATAATACATAATATGTAAATTAATTTCTTAAGGAAGCACATGAAAAAAGTACAATCGTTTTTGATATTATGTAAATATAGCTAAAGACGGAAGTCTATAAGGCGCTATTAAATTCATAAGTGGTTGTTTAGTCGCTATATAGTATTAAAGTATAGTGTGTTCGTGATTTACGCGCATTCATGGCAAAAGAAAGCTGGGTTTTGGCCACAACACATACACCCCTCAAATCTTTTGCTAAAAGAACCGATCGTTCATTCAAATATTTTTTGAAGTGCCATCTCTACCTAGACATGCGCTATCAAAATGCTGAATAAACAAAATATGCATTTTTCATGTGCCAGCTAATGAACAATGTCTCGACATATAGCACGGCCTTAAAAATGTTGTTCATGATTTCAAATGCAAGTAGCATACGCTACGCCTATCTCAATATACAGGACAACAAAATCGAACCAGAAATATGTGAACCCATGTTCAGTTACGACGTAGATAATCTCTGGAATACAAGAACCACAATCGCTTAATGGTAAAATTATTATGAAACTAATTGTAAAATTTTGTAGTAGTCGCGGGATGTTAGAAATTTAATTTTAAATAAAAACTCAAAATTTTACTGATTTGATTTCACAATCCTTTATTTACACAATTATTTTTATTTTTTGTGTTTATTATTGAAAATAAATAAATTTGAATCACCTTAATATAATAATCGCTTGTTGTATAATCGCTTTGTGTTCTTTTGATGTTGTCGCCTCGAAAGTCGCAGGAAAAAGAGAAAGATTTTTATTAAGTTGTTCCGAACATTAGAATTTTCAAATTTTGAGCTAATAAAGCTCCCCATTGACAATAAGAAATTCATTAGATCAAAATTTGAATAAACCATTAACACGTCATCTGTGTTTGAACTCGCGAAGCAATATTGACAAAATTGCACAAGTACTAAAAAATTTTGTGAGCCCCATAATGCGACAATTCTGCTTATTAACGTAGCTTCCGAGGTGAAAATGGGCATCATCCATGAAGATAATTTTTCGATGAAAATCCGGATCATTTTGATGCATTTGAAGGACCCAATATGCAAAGGTACGACGTTTATGGTGATCGACTGGCTTGAATTCTTGTGTTAACTGAACTTTAGAAGCCTTCAGACCTAAGTCTTTATGCAAAATACGTTGTAATATCGTTTGTGGAATGTCTAATTCCAAAGATTGACAAGGAATCGACAAACCTGGGTTTTCGTCAACACAACGGGCTACAGCAGCAATATTCTCAGATGTTCTTGAACGACGCATACGGTTTCGATTGTTCACGTCACTAATTTATCCCACCAGCTCAAATTTTTCAACCGGCGTATTTCAATGGCGTAGTTTTTACTTGTCAAACATCAAAAGATGACAGCTTCAGAATTAACAGCTGCCCAAATAGCAGGCTATTCAAAATGAAACCTCAAAATGAAACACATCCAAAAATTTTTGTTACAAGAGTGTCTAAATAGTAGATGATAATGCGAGGAACCAATGACTTAGTGCTTTGAATGAAATTAGAGGGAGACTAGAGGAAGACGACAGCCGAGGCAGTTTGATAAGTCAGTGACTTTTTGAATACCCCGCGCAGAATCTTTAAATGCAACACTGTTCCCGTCAACTGCCCTCTATTAATAGACTTCTGTAAAATTTTGACCAAGCTGCGTCATTTAGTTTGTGTTTGATAGCCATTGAAAGCAGACAACCTCGTGCATTTTGACGGAAATGGATAAAAGTGGATTTCGTGTGCTGATAAAGCATTATTTTTGGTGAATAAAAATCACCACCGAAACCAAGGAAAGGCTTGATTAATAGTATGGGGACTCTGCACCATCATATGATAAAGAAGTGGTTTACTGAGTTCCGTTGTGGTCGTACCAGCATAAGTGACGCTGAACGCTCATGGTCGCCCATTGGACGATCGAAGAATGAAAAAGCGTGAGGGGGCTGCGGCAAAAAGCATCTCAACAAGGTACATCACATTTTACATGGATATTTGAACATGAAAAATTTTACTAATTTCCTTACGAATTAAAATTGTTTAATGGGATTATTAGTATAAAAGTTAAAATAACGGTTATTTAGCTCTTTTTATATTTGTATTGTTATTGGGGGTACAAATTGAAAATGCGGGATTGATAACAGATGGCGTTACTAACGCTATACGCATCAGGCAGTACTGTGACTATGTTCATGTCAAAGCTACGTCTTATAGCTTTAATTTTCAGTATGTGTCAATTTGTCGCAGTGTCAAATTCATAGTTTTTTTGAGCTCTCAATATGTCGAGTTTCGTGCCAACAAAACAACATTTGCGGGAAGTTTTAATTTACTTCTTTAATTTGAAGAAAAGTGCTGCTGAAGCACATCGATTGGTCTCCGAGGCTTATCCGAGTCATGTTCCATCGGTTTCAACGTGCGAGAGATGGTTTGTGCGGTTTAGAAGTGGTGATTTTGACGTTGTGGACGAAGAGCGGCCGGGCCAAGTGAAAAAGTTTGAGAATGCTGAATTGGAGGCAATACTCAATGAAGACTCGTGTCAAACTCAACAAGAGCTCGCAGATTCATTGGGAGTGACACAACAAGCCATTTCCCATCGTATAAAAGCCCTCGGAATGATCCAAAAGCAAGGACATTGGGTGCCGTATGAGCTGAAGCCGAGAGACGTCGAGCGCCGTTTTTTTTGCATGCGAACTGCTGCTCGAACGGCAAAAACGGAAGGGTTTTTTGCATCGCATTGTCACTGGTGATGAAAAGTGGATCCATTACGATAACCCGAAGCGCAAAAAATCATATGGTTACCCCGGCCATGCATCATCATCGACGGCCAAACCAAATATTCACGGCGCCAAGCTCATGCTCTGTATTTGGTGGGACCAGCTGGGTGTGGTGTATTATGAGCTATTGAAATCGAACGAAACCATCACAGGAGCACTATACCGAACTCAATTGATGCGTTTGAGCCGCGCACTCAAAGAAAAACGGCCACAATACGAGCAAAGACACGACAAAGTAATTTTGCAACATGACAACGCTCGGCCACATGTTGCAGCGCCGGTCAAAACATACCTACAAACGCTGAAATGGGAAGTCTTACCCCACCCGCCGTATAGCCCAGATATTGCTCCATCCGACTACCACCTTTTCCGATCGATGACACATGACCTAGCTGACCAGCGCTTCCATTCTTACGAAGAAGCCCAAAAATGGGTCGATGACTGGATAGCAGCCAAGCCGGCCGAATTTTTTCGCGACGGTATCCGTAAATTGCCAGAAAGATGGGAAAAAGTTGTAGAGTCCTGGCTGTGAGTGGGTTGAACGCAATAATAACAATAACTTGAAAATTGTACTAGCTTTAATGTTCATGTAAACGTAATCGATTCACTAGTGTAATTTGGTAAGCTATTACATCTTGTTTTTGCGTATTCGTTTGTTTATGATAATGATTGGTGTGTAGGTGAATGATACTGCGATTTTAATAAAATTGTGACTTAGGCAGTATCAAGTCGTAAACAGATAGAATAGTGCGGTGATAAAAGTCGAAATTAATTGATGAAAATTAATAGTTATATATATATATTTAAAATAAAAAAGAAAACTCGGTGCATCATTCCCCTAATCGAAAGTTAATTAAGGTAATTAATAGTGATTATTATAAGGTGGTTAAATATCCGCTAACAAAATATTTAATTTTCTTAGTGTTCGACCTAAGTGACGCGTACGGTACATAAACCGATACAACGGAGAACATTAATTTATTCCAAAGAAATCCCCGGAGTCATATTCGTGCGCTACTTTTGATCCAGCAAAATTGCGCGAATTGTTAAAACCAAAACAATAAAAACTACTAATTATCTGTGGTAAGTTTTCTTTTAATCGGAATGAAGGGAACCTGTTCCTAATTACACGAATATCTTTCTTGTAGGCCGGGGATTGATTTTTCTTGTTATACGGTTTATAAAAAAAAAAACAAAAAAAGGTGATCGTAAACTGTACGGGATTCTTGAATCGAGTAACGCCTATGGAACGTTAACCAGGCTCACCGAAACATGGCTATTTATTTTGGCAAATAATGTTTAAGACAAGTTTAATAATTAGTATTTAGTGTGTAGTGTATTCTTAGATAAAAATTTTCTTTAATATTTTTCATTGCCGAATGATTTATTCGGACATTTTGTTTTTAAGAATTTATTTTTTTTTACATATCAAGTTTATATGATTAGTTCAATAATAGTGCTTGTGAAAATTAATCAAAACGCGCGTCGGTTAACGCGAATAAGCCTAACGGGAATAATACCGCGAATAATTGAATGAGTGTTGTGCTGTCAATAACCATTTACCTTACAGTCACCTTATGATCCAAAGGAATCTTCAAGGCCTTGGAGGGAGCTTTAGGAATCGTAAGTACATTTTTGTGATAAACTATTCTCGTTTCCTTAATAATTAATGGTACTTGGCCGTGTACATTTCGGGCTTTATTTGCTGTAGCTGAAAATTAGTTTTAACAAGTGCGGTTTTCTATTTTTGACATTTTGGTGATGGTTTAACAATAGTAAATTAATTTGGTTTATAGTAATATATCATAGAAATATTAAATATACTTATATCAGTAGAACGATGAAAATGGATTGCTAATTGTGTTTTTTTTGAGGGAATGTGTGAAGCGGTGATTATTATAGCGTGATGACTAGGTTTTTCTTTCCGAATTCGTTGTGATTTTATTTTGGTACTCATATAATATTATGGTGGACATTATCCGAGACTGGTCAAACAAAAGAACCCCCCTCTCATCAGACGAGCACACCCGTGACAAAAAGTACCACGTGATCGGTCCGTCAATACAAAAACAACCACATGGCGCCGAAACAGGGACCTGAAGGTCATCAATGGTTTAACCGTTAAAGCCGTATGACTTGAAGGTCATACCGATGTGTTTCATTACTGAGAATGGTAACCCTAATAAGGTATCCACGGAGCCTCTCTCCGCAACTACACAGAAGGTCACGCAATTCGCTTAGCTTTATTTTAACTATTTCCGTTAGCGAATGACTTCTTCTACCTTTTGTTAAATTCCGATTTTCACAATTTCTTTCTTCATTTCTCTTAATTCATTTAGTCACACTAAAATTCGGATGTAGTTGGGCAGCGGATCATTCGTGATGCATGCAACTGTAATTGTGAATTTAGTAGTAATTCTTCTGACTCTTACATGCTGTACACGAATAATCCTCTTCTTACCCAAACATTAATTAATTTTTTTATTATAACAAAGCTTATTGTGCTGTAGTGTATAGCCAGAGAAGCAACTATGATTTTGATTTTTGCAGTAATTCTTCTTACTCTCATAGGGGTTCAACTGATAAGGCTACAATAAGTACATTTTTTGATTTTAATCACTCTCGTATTTTCGATTTTTTTTTGTAAAGGATCCGTTTGTAATTTAAGGTTAGTGTTGCAGATCTGGCTGGACATCTGACTTAGTAGTCGGGACTTGGTTTCCCTGGATAAACAGTTGAATATTATGGTGATTCCATCTTTCCTTTTTAACTGGGGCAATCACTCTGTCCGGTATGAGCAAATTAGCTAGTTACTATACCTGGTTACTAGACTTGATTTAGCGATGACTTCGTAATTCGTAGTAACTAGGGCCGTTTTGAATTAAGTTTTAACTCAAGTGTGCATAACGAAGAAAATTTCGGGAGCAGAAAAAAAAAATAATAATAATAAAATATTCAGTTCATCATGCTATATTAAATATCCCCAAGCACACATTCCCGCTTTCATAATTTTTTTAAAGAATATAAAAATTATATAAAAAAAAAAAATAAATAAAAAAAAAAAAAAAAAAAAAAAAAAAAAAAAAAAAATAAAAATTCACGTATATAAGAATAAAAGATAAAATAAAAATAAAATATTATAATATAACTCTGCGGTATATACTGACAAATATTCGAATAAGAAAAAGGTAACCTCGTCCTTATTCAGGGTTATTCTGAACAGTTAAGAGCAGTTCTCTCAGGTGAACTAACATTGTATATTAGTTATCAATTTTTTTATTAGTCTTTACATTAGTCATGGCCAATCTAAATATATTTGACTGTTTGAGTACGGAGGAGCTTGACGTTGAGTACAGCGTTAGGAAAATAGATAAACATGAACCGCAAGCTATGCTAAAACTATTGGAGCGCCTTCAATCTGAGCAGAAAGACGAAAAATTGCGACCAATTGAAGTTCATAGTCTCATATCACCGGATTTTGAAGCGCGAACCTTCAGTGACATGATCGTCTCTATCCAAACCACGGCAAATAAATTGGACGAGAATTCGCCCATTGATTCCTTAACGAGATTGTTATACCGAGCAATTCATTATGACGATCGGGCCAAAAGGCTTAAATTGGCGTATGGCGACATAGGGATAGTTAACCAAGCCATTGGAGCCCTCCGACGGATCATACTGAGACTTAAACAACATATCGAAAGCAAAACCAATCCCATGAAAATTCCCCAAATATCGGTTACAGGGGCCATACCAAAACCAAAGATAGTCAAAACGCCAGTAGCACCACCTGAAACTAGATTTGTAAATGTACCGTTTCCCCAACAACAGGTAGATGGTGGAGTGGCTATTAACAGCTCTGTAACCAACGCACAACATCATCAATCGGATACCTCAGGTCGGCCAACCAGCAATCATAGTCTTGACCATCGACTAGTTCTTCCGAAAAATAATCCACTGACTTCATTCCCAAATGAAAACCTGTCGTCGTCTAGGAAAATTCCGTCGCTTGAGAATAGTACATCTCGTGCTATTCTGGGATCAGGCAATTTGCGATCGACAGTGTCGAACCCTCAGGTTCGATTTAATACACCCAGGGATGCAGATTCTTATTTTAACGTTACTGGAACGAACTCGAATACCAGCCTTAACTATAGTACGAACTCTTATGCGGAAAGAATGGACCAGGTCTACAGTCAGAACATTAGGACCAAAATTCCGCAAACGATGAACCATCCAACTTTTCACCCTGAACCAATTCCTAGGTCATCTAATATGAATATTAGGAATACAACACCGGGCTTCCAAGCTAAGTTTAACGAGACACATGACAACTTCCCGAAGTGGCGAAATTTGAATTTTGACGGATCGAAGACTAAAGGTACTACTAGCATTGGCGATTTCATCTTTCGGTTTGAGACTATAGCAAAGCGAAATGGCTTCCCTTTTGAAACCTTGGACAGCTACATCTTCAATTATGTATCTGGTCAAGCCGATACCTTTTTATGGAATTATATTAGGAACTATCCAAATTCTCGATGGCCTCAAATTAGACAAGCTATGTTATCATGGTTTACGAGTCCAGAAGAAGAAACCGAGACACGGAGATATATTTTTAAAAGAATGCAATCTCCTAAAGAAACTATAGCCGATTTTATACTAGACGTGGAAATTCATAATAATCGCTTGAATGTCAGTCGTTTTAATTCAACAGAACTTCTAGACATAATAAAAAGCAATCTTCATCCGGCATTCAGAAATGAAATTATTTCAGTTCCGATCCAAAGTATGGAGCATCTTCGTATTATTTGCCAGCGATACGAAAATTTGTGGTCTCAAACTGGATTCGACCCTAGACTCAATTATCGACTGAATTTTCGATCCCACATTAATGAGTTGCAATTTACTCAAAATCAAAATGATCCAACTCCGAAAGAGGAGTACGAGCCCCAATTATTTTTGGAGGCTGTAACGACTCAAGGTCAGGAAAGATCCAATATTATATGTTGGAACTGCAAAGATTTAGGGCATTACTATCAAGACTGTCCTCGCGATCTCTTACATATATTTTGTTTTGGTTGCGGACGTCCTGATATAAAAAAATATGACTGTTTAAATTGCTAGAAAAGCATTCAATCGAAAAACGGAATGAGGAACTTTCCGAGAACTGGGACGGAAAGTTCATCACAGACCAGAAATTATCCCAGACAACCCCAAGTCTAGCCGAGTGGGATGGACAGGTACAAGAGTTAAATTTTCCCGATAACTTAAATTTTGAACCTGATATTTTACACGATAACGCGAAACATACTAATAGTGATCGTACATCCGATATAGTCCATTATACCGATTCGGAAAATTCTAACGATAAAACTGTAAAAGTCTATTACAAAAAATTAAACAATAATTGTTCTCGTATTAAACGATACTGGAACACAAAAAAGTCAATTTATAAAGAATGCGCCTCTACGACAATTGTATCCTCTTTGCCAGAACTCGATATTCGGCCCCATCTTAGGGTTAAAATATTAGGTAAAACGCTTACCGGCTTATTAGATAGCGGGGCAAGCATAAGTATTCTGGGTAGAAATGCAATCGAATTCTTCAATGACACTAATACAACATTCCGCAAATTACGTTCATTCGTAAGAACCGCCGACGGCAGTGATAATGCAATTCTCGGGTACGTGACACTCCCCGTAACTTACGAACATAAAACTAAAAACGTTCGGTTCTACGTTGTTCCCACTTTACAAAGTCAGCTTTACTTGGGGATTAATTTTTGGAAAACTTTTGGTATTGTTCCTAAGATGGTAAACGAAATCAATTTAACGAATGAGACCGAACCAAATAGAATGCATAATTTGACACCCGAACAACTCTCTAAATTAAATGCAGTAATAAAAATTTTTCCGTCGTTTAATGAACGAGGATTAGGTTGTACTACTTATCATCAACATGTAATCGACGTCGGGTCAGCTCTGCCGATTAAGCAAAGATACTTCCCCGTATCGCCAATAATACAAGAGCGGCTTTATCAAGAAATTGATAGGATGTTGTCGTTGAATGTCATTGAACCTAGCCAAAGTCCTTGGTCATCTCCGGTAGTACTCGTCCGCAAACCAAATGGTAAATCTCGATTATGTTTGGACTCCAGAAAATTGAATAGCGTAACCGTGAAAGATTCCTATCCGCTTCCCATTATCGATGGTATACTGGCCAGACTTAAGGATACTAAGTTCATTAGTAGTCTCGATTTGAAGGATGCCTTTTGGCAGGTGCCGTTGGAATGTTCATCGAGAGAAAAAACTGCGTTTACAGTGCCTGGACGGCCACTTTATCAGTTTAGAGTGATGCCGTTCGGTCTCTGTAACGCCGCTCAAGCCCTCTGCCGTTTGATGCACCGCGTCATTCCAACGGAACTGCATGAACAGGTGTTCGTCTATCTAGACAATCTACTAGTGATATCTTCAAATTTCCACGATCATCTTAATTTACTCGAAGTGGTCGCTGGTCACCTTGATAAGGCAGGTTTAACGATTAATATCGAAAAGAGCCACTTCTGTATGAAGGAAATACGATATTTGGGTTTTTTAGTTGGTGAAGATGGTCTTCGGACCGACCCGACCAAAGTTGAAGCGATACGACACTTTCCAGAGCCAAAGTCCGCAAAGCAGGTGAGACGTTTCCTTGGAATGGCCGGGTGGTATCGGAGATTCATCCACAATTATGCGGAAGTCTCAGCACCAATATCTAACCTTCTCAAGAAGATTGTTAAATTCTCATGGACCGTAGACGC
This sequence comes from Nephrotoma flavescens, assembly GCA_932526605.1. Taxonomy (NCBI): domain Eukaryota; kingdom Metazoa; phylum Arthropoda; class Insecta; order Diptera; family Tipulidae; genus Nephrotoma; species Nephrotoma flavescens. The sequence continues at coordinate 211,754,570 of OW052221.1, read as the reverse complement.
CAGCTTAGCTTTTGTAAAACTGAAGAGTTTACTATCGTCTGCTCCAGTGCTTACTAACCCTGATTATAGCAAACACTTCCTTATTCGTTGCGATGCGAGTACGGAAGGGATCGGTGGAGTGTTGTTTCAGAAGAGTGAAGACGGGAATGAACAGCCCATTTCATACTTTTCGCAAAAGCTAAACTCAGCCCAGAAGAACTATACCACTACCGAGTTAGAATGTTTGGCTGCGGTATTATCAATAAAAAAATTTCGACAATACGTCGAAGGATACAAATTTACGGTAATCACCGATCATGCGAGTCTGAGGTGGCTCATGAACATGCGGGATCTGTCCAGCAGATTAGCTCGATGGAGCTTGTACCTCGCAAAATTTGATTTTAATATAATTCACCAGAAGGGCAAGGAAAACGTCGTACCCGATACCCTTTCGCGGATGTACTGTGATGCAGTTACTGAAATAGAACGAGATAGAGTGTTTACCAACGATCTAATTGATCTAAATTCTTCGTGTTTCTCCAACGCAGAATATACCGATTTGAGATCTAAAATATCAGATAACCCCACACAATTTCCTAATTTAGAAGTCCTGAACGATCGGATATATATTAAAATAAAACCGAGATCTTGTGACGTGTTGTCGGATGTTCCGATGTGGAAGATTTGGATTCCGAGTCCCTTAGTGCAAGGCGTTATCTATCGCAACCATGATGACCCAACCGCTTCTCACGGAGGCATAAAAAAAACGTTAGCCCGTATCCGTAGGCTGTTTTATTGGCCCAGAATGGCTAAAGATATTTATGATTATGTGTCAAAATGCGAAATCTGTAAGTGTACTAAGGCACCCAATAAGATTACTCGGCCAACAATGGGAAACACCAAATTCGTTGAACGACCGTGGCAGCAGATCTACATCGATCTACTAGGGCCATATCCTCGGTCTAGACATAGCAAAACTATAATTTTGATTGTACTGGATCAATTGACAAAATTTCCCCTTTTGAAATCGTTATCCAAGGGGACCACCACGAATATAATTAAATTTTTGAAAGACGAAGTTTTTACCATGTTCGGTTGCCCTGAAACAGTATTTTCCGATAATGGCGTACAATTTACTAGTCGAGAATTTTCCGAGTTCCTTTCGAAATGGGGCGTTAAACACGTAAAAACTCCAGTTTATTCCCCACAGTCGAATGCCTCAGAGCGGGTCAACCGCTCCGTACTGAGTGCCATTAGGGCTTATGTTAAATCCGACCATAGGATGTGGGATGACCATCTGGCTGAAATAGCAGCTGCTTTACGAGGATCTCTGCACAGATCCACCAATTATGCTCCATATTTTTCCCTATTTGGGTATGAAATGATAAATCATGGGGATGTTTACAAAATCCTTCGAGAAATTCACTCTTTGAATGATTCAGACCTTGAAATTTTACCGTCCAACTACAAACTGCCAATAATTCACGCAAAGATCCGAGAAAATTTGGAGAAAGCTTTCAAAAGCTACAGCAAAACTTATAATTTGCGAGCTCGACCTATTTCCTTTGAACCTGGACAAAAAGTATTTATTAAGACACACCCATTAAGTGAAAAGAACAAAATGTTTTCGGCAAAATTAGCTCACCCGTATATTCCTGGTAAAATAGTTAAAAGGACCGGTAGTGTATGTTACACCGTAGCTAATGCCAAAGGAAAGATACTAGGCGTTTATCATGCTAAGGATTTAATAACCTAAGGACGTTTGTTCAGATTTCCTTGGAATTTCGGAAAATTCCAAGCAAATCTGTTGTGTAGAGTCCTGGCTGTGAGTGGGTTGAACGCAATAATAACAATAACTTGAAAATTGTACTAGCTTTAATGTTCATGTAAACGTAATCGATTCACTAGTGTAATTTGGTAAGCTATTACATCTTGTTTTTGCGTATTCGTTTGTTTATGATAATGATTGGTGTGTAGGTGAATGATACTGCGATTTTAATAAAACTGTGACTTAGGCAGTATCAAGTCGTAAACAGATAGAATAGTGCGGTGATAAAAGTCGAAATTAATTGATGAAAATTAATAGTTATATATATATTTAAAATAAAAAAGAAAACTCGGTGCATCATTCCCCTAATCGAAAGTTAATTAAGGTAATTAATAGTGCTTATTATAAGGTGGTTAAATATCCGCTAACAAAATATTTAATTTTCTTAGTGTTCGACCTAAGTGACGCGTACGGTACATAAACCGATACAACGGAGAACATTAATTTATTCCAAAGAAATCCCCGGAGTCATATTCGTGCGCTACTTTTGATCCAGCAAAATTGCGCGAATTGTTAAAACCAAAACAATAAAAACTACTAATTATCTGTGGTAAGTTTTCTTTTAATCGGAATGAAGGGAACCTGTTCCTAATTACACGAATATCTTTCTTGTAGGCCGGGGATTGATTTTTCTTGTTATACGGTTTATAAAAAAAAAACAAAAAAAGGTGATCGTAAACTGTACGGGATTCTTGAATCGAGTAACGCCTATGGAACGTTAACCAGGCTCACCGAAACATGGCTATTTATTTTGGCAAATAATGTTTAAGACAAGTTTAATAATTAGTATTTAGTGTGTAGTGTATTCTTAGATAAAAATTTTCTTTAATATTTTTCATTGCCGAATGATTTATTCGGACATTTTGTTTTTAAGAATTTATTTTTTTTTACATATCAAGTTTATATGATTAGTTCAATAATAGTGCTTGTGAAAATTAATCAAAACGCGCGTCGGTTATCGCGAATAAGCCTAACGGGAATAATACCGCGAATAATTGAATGAGTGTTGTGCTGTCAATAACCATTTACCTTACAGTCACCTTATGATCCAAAGGAATCTTCAAGGCCTTGGAGGGAGCTTTAGGAATCGTAAAAACATTTTTGTGATAAACTATTCTCGTTTCCTTAATAATTAATGGTACTTGGCCGTGTACATTTCGGGCTTTATTTGCTGTAGCTGAAAATTAGTTTTAACAAGTGCGGTTTTCTATTTTTGACATTTTGGTGATGGTTTAACAATAGTAAATTAATTTGGTTTATAGTAATATATCATAGAAATATTAAATATACTTATATCAGTAGAACGATGAAAATGGATTGCTAATTGTGTTTTTTTTTGAGGGAATGTGTGAAGCGGTGATTATTATAGCGTGATGACTAGGTTTTTCTTTCCGAATTCGTTGTGATTTTATTTTGGTACTCATATAATATTATGGTGGACATTATCCGAGACTGGTCAAACAAAAGAACCCCCCTCTCATCAGACGAGCACACCCGTGACAAAAAGTACCACGTGATCGGTCCGTCAATACAAAAACCACCACAAAGTTGTGGCTAGCGATGGACAATATTTTGAATAATTCATTTGTTACCATTTTTTCAGAATAAACGTTCAAAAATAGAAAAAAATCCCGCATTTTCAATTTGTACCCCCAATAAAACTTAAGCTTTCGGAACCTTTTCGGTTCCATTCTCAAAAGTATATAAATCAATTTAACAAAAGAATATTTTCTATACAAAATAAAATAAAATCGAAATCAAGGCTAACTTAAAACGTAGCTATTTTCCTGTAGATATCGCTAGCTACTAGAAAAAATATATATTCTTTATTTTAGCTAAGCCTCAAAAATTGATATCTAAAAGAGAAAACACTTTACAAAATAAAATTTGACTTTAAAAACATTAATTGAAAATATTTGTATGCATCTTAAATAATATTTGAAACGTGTAAAAGCAAGAAATCAGATTATAAAAATAGATCATATGAATTGCCAATGTAAGCGAAATCGTTAATTTTGTTAATAGAATTTGAACTAGATTTATATGTATCATTTCCAAAATAGATCTTTTTCTGTAATTAGGTTGTTTTTCCAAAATATCTATGTACATCTTCCAAAATAATTTTATGGTTGGTATCTCTAATATGTTCCGAAGGTGTACTTATTTGATTAGAATTTCCCGTGGCTCCACGTATGTGTTGGAAAAAACGCTCCCGTAAAAACTGTTTAGTTTGTCCCGTGTAAATTACGTTACAATCATTACACTTAATTTGATAGACAAGATTTGATTCGTTTTTTAACGGTATCGGATCTTTTAATTTTGAAAACAAAATATCATTTAAACTGATAGCTGAACGACCAATAATTTTGAAATTATAATTTTTAAATAAACGTTTTAATTTTTCGAAAAGTTTTTTTATGTAAGGTAAAGATAAATAATTTGTACTTTCAATTTCAGGATTTTGTTTAAAATGTTGGTAATTTCTTTATTTCCATATCCAAGTTTTTTTCCAAAAGTTTAAAGTTATTGTAATGAAATTTAGTATCGGACAATTTTAGAATTTTTTGAGTTAAAATTTTGATTGTATTAATTTTGTAAGAAAAAGGAGGCCAAGACATATAATTTAGATAACGACCAGACCAGGTATTTTTATGGTACCAGTCAAAAGAAATTTTACCATCAGGTTCATGAATTAAAAGTAAATCTAAAAATGAAATTTTGTGGTCAATTTCTTTTTCAACAGTAAATTTTATTGTATTATCCTAGTTTTTTACAAATGCGAATGAATTTTTCGTTTACCATGTTAATGAAATCAAGTTAAGGCAAAAAATCAAATTTGATAAAATTTTAGTAGATAGTTTAAATGAATTGTCTGGTAATTTAGTAAACACATAAATGGTTAGTGATAACTTCTCCAATATAGATCTTCCTATTCATGCTAAAATTATTTTGAGTTTGGGAAACAAATTTTGTCCTCCTTCAATTGGTCATTCAGTTCCGTATTTCAAAATTATTTCTGATGTCGAAAGTGCAATTTTTCATTTGAACGATAATGATATTATTCGTAATCGTTTTGTAAATATTTTGATAAATTGAAAATATAAATCAAATTTAAATATATTAACTCCTTTTGAAAATCGTATTTTAAGTTATGTCAAACAATCTAAATCATTTTTGAAAGCTAATCCAAATATTGTGGTAACTCGTGCGGACAAAGGTAACGTAACAGTTATAACATCGCGAATTGAATATATTTCAAAAATGGAAAGTTTACTTAACGATAACACAACATATGTAGAATTGCCACAAGATAATACAGTTCCGATACTGAAATCAATAAACACAATGGTTAAAGATTGGATAAATTCTGGCAATGTGGATGAACAAACTAAATGTGAACAAACCAAATGAATTACCGAAAATCCACAAACCTGGTTTTCCACATAGACCAATTATTAGTTCGATTGGTCCAACACATAGTTTATTGTCTTTTTTGGGTAATATTTTAAAATTTAGTGTTGGTAATACTAGTTCAAATATTCTAAATTCGGAAGATTTTAAACAAAAAATTCAGAACGTTACGCTTCCACAAAATTATCTTTTAGTGTCTTTGGATGTTACGTCTTTGTTTACTAATGTTGATAATAGACATGTTACCAACATTATCAAAGATAACTGGAAGAGTAAAAAACAAAATTCAAAAACTAAATTCACTAAAGTTCAATTTATGTCGGCATTGCAAATAGTTTTGAATAACTAAAATTTATAACCAAACTTTTGGTTATCCTATGGGTTCTCCTATTAGTCCCATAATCTCAAATTTAATGATGGAATTTTTGGAAAAATGGGATTAAACTCTTTGGATTTTCAAACTTTATTTTATTTTCGGTATGTAGATGACATTATAACGGCAATCCCTGAAGACAAAATTGAAATTTTTTATTTAACTTCTTGGATAATAAAATAAAATTTACTGTTGAAAAAGAAATTGACCACAAAATTTCATTTTTAGATTTACTTTTAATTCATGAACCTGATGGTAAAATTTCTTTTGACTGGTACCATAAAAATACCTGGTCTGGTCGTTATCTAAATTATATGTCTTGGCCTCCTTTTTCTTACAAAATTAATACAATCAAAATTTTAACTCAAAAAATTCTAAAATTGTCCGATACTAAATTTCATTACAATAACTTTAAACTTTTGAAAAAAAAACTTTGGTAAATAATCAATATCCAAAAAATTAATAAATAAAGTGATTTGGAAACAAAGAAATTACCAAAATTTTACACAAAATCCTGAAATTGAAAGTACAAATTATTTATCTTTACCTTACATAAAAAATCTTTTTGAAAAATTAAAACATTTATTTAAAAATTATAATTTCACAATTATTGGTCGTTCAGCTATCAGTTTAAATGATATTTTGTTTTCAAAATTAAAAGATCCGATACGTTTAAAAAACGAATCAGTTTTTACGGGAGCATTTTTTCCAACATATACGTGGAGCCACGGGAAATCCAAATCAAATAAGTGCACCTTCGGAACATATTAGAGATACCAACCATAAAATTATTTTGGAAGATGTAGACATTTTGGAAAAACAACCTAATTACAGAAAAAGATCTATTTTGGAAATGTTACATATAAAATCTAGTTCAAATTCTATTAACAAAATTAACGATTTCGCTTACATTGGCAATTTGATTTCTTGCTTTTACACATTTCAAATATTTTTTAATATGCATACAAATATTTTCAATTAATGTTTTAAAAGTCAAATTTTATTTTGTAAAGTGTTTTTTCTGTAGATATTAATTTTTGTGGCTTAGCTAAAATAAAGAATAAATTGTTTCTAGTAGCTAGCGATATCTACAGGAAAATAGCTACGTTTTAGTTAGCCTTGATTTCGATTTTATTTTATTTTGTATAGAAAACAATTTTTTGATAAATTGATTTATATACTTTGAGAATGGAACCGAAAAGGCTCCGAAAGCTTAAGTTTTAACAATAAAAATATAAAAAGAGCTAAATAACCGTTATTTTAACTTCTTTACGAATTGTTTAGCAAAATTTTTAGTAAAAATTTCTCGAAACGGATTGAGTATGTTGGATGAAAATGGGATTCTTAAATGATATTAGGAAGAAATTCTGGAATATGGCAACCTGGGACAGATTTCGACCATTTCTTAACCGATTGTGATGTGATTGGGTATGCTGGATGGAAATGGGATTCTTAAACGATTTTTGGAAAATTTCTGGAATATGGAGACCTGGAATGGAACTCGACCAATTCTTAACTCAATATGATGGGATTGGGTATGGTGGATGGAAATGGGATTCTTAAATGATTTTTGGAAGAAACTCTGGAAAATTGCCACCTGGGACGGTACTCGACCAATTCTTAACCGATTAGGATGGGGTTGAGTATGGTGGATGGAAATAGGATTCTTAAGTTACTGTTGGAAAGAGTTCTGGAATATGGCTACCTGGGACGGAACTCGATCAATTCTTAAACGATTATGACCGGATTAGGTATGCTGGAGAGAAATGGGATTCTTAAATAATTTTTGGGAAGAAATTCTGGAATATGGCTATCTGGGACAAATTTAATCTATTGCACTCTGTGCCAAAATCTCCAGGATTCGCTCCACAGAAATACATTTTCAAACTTTTTCGTTCTAATTATGATACAATGAAAGGGCCAGAATGGTGCACCCTGACGATCCGCATAGACATGTGGCGTATTTTTGTGAAATCTAACAACTTTAATCTATTGCACTATGTATGTGGCTATGTGCAAAAACCTGGCAAAAGGGCCAGAATGGGGTACTCTGACGTTTCGCATAGACATGTGGCGTAATTTTGTGAAATTTTACAACTTTAATCTATTGTACTTTGTATGTTTTTTCTATGTGGCAAAATCTCCAGGATTCGCTACACAAAATTTCCATTCGCCCACTTTTTCGTTCTAATTATGAAAATCAAACGAGCCAAGGTTGGGTACCCTGACGATCCACAAAGACTTGCTGCGTATATTTCAAAATTGGATAGCTTTTATCTATGGCACTGTGTAGATGACTTTTGGGTCAGATTACTGATATTTCATACAATTTTTTTTATTTATCTGGTACCATCTTACTTAGAGTATTTTTGGTCATATTAATTAAACCAATTGAAGTGAGTGCACACGTGTGTAGTCACATGGTAAAAATCCATAAATTGAAATACAAACTGTCCATCCAGCATATTCTTTAGATTTAGCCCCCTGTGACTATCTCCTGTTTCAAAACCTGAAGAAATATGGCTGGGCGATAAGAGATTTATATCTAACGAAGAGGTCATTACTGAAACAAATGCCTATCTTTAAAGCTTTTAAACATCTTTAATTCAAAAAGTCACTGACTTATCAAATTGCCCTCGTATGTTGTGGAAACAAGTAAACAAAATTTATAACGTTGTGAGAAAATAACGATGATAAAGAAAATCGTCTTTCAATTTTTTTCTGTCTGCGAGCACCATATTTCGTGAAACAAAAACGGTGTTACTCCATCTTGAATACCACAAGTACAAAAAAATATAAATATCAAAAGAAAAGACTACGTGTGGTGATAAAAATACAACCCATAAGCAGACCAGTTTGGTGGTTTAGTGTGAAACTCAGCTAGAGACATTATGTTGTAAAAAAATTAAGTATACGAACTTGAACCGTGCGGTATTCCAAGGGTATATTGCGCATGGTGCTAAATAGCTGCGGTTCAGGACTGAGCCAAGCCGGATTGAATGTAATTGCTTGTATTGCTGCTTTTCATTTACTAGTTTTTCTATTCAAATTTTAAACTCAGTGTTCGGTGAGGTGAGCGTGATTAAGGATGAGTTTTATTTGTTGTTGATTGAATCCATTCTGGTTAAGAAACAGAACCAGTAAAATTTGTAATGTGTATAAGTGGAAAGTGAAAGAGTGAACTGCGAAACGGGTCGTTCGTTGAATAATTTACTGTGTCATATTTGTGGTAAAGTGTGTAAGGCATGAGTAAGTCTTCATGACTCTTCAAGGCATGAGTGCAATAGTCCAAAACTGATGGATTTCTTGGATGGAAACAACCAGCAGAATCTTGTTATTTTGTCCGTGATCGTTTTGGCTCTAAGACGAGGTCACATATTGTGCTGACCGCGTTGATTTGTTTAAAAGATTTTTGATTAAAAACGGTGGCTTTTTAGTGGAGTGTTGCACTTCGCCCTTATCAGCCTGCTCTCTCGAACTTAGCTGGGACAATGACGTGGTGGTAGACTGGCGCCCACATAAATCATAGGCAAATAGTGTTAAAAGTATTAAATCTACCCAAGCTAATGTCGTTATAAACATTGTGAAGACACGATTCATACGGTAATTAAAATATTCTGACACCTCCATTAGTGCGATCAAAAATAAGTTTTCGCAGCTATATAAGGGCGCGGTTACACACAGAGAAATTCCAATTCGATTATTTGCAGCTATACAACATTCCGTGGGGCATACATTGCACGTACATTTAAATTAATCTCATTAGCAAACCAACTGCAACCTAATTATAAAAATTCGTTACGTATTTAGAGTAAAGTAGATTTATTATTGAAATTGTAATTATACAAGTTTTGCTTAACAAAAACGATTATTTATTATTTTGAAATGACAAGCTAATACACAATACAATTGCGGTTTTATCGTACTACACAAAAAACACATTAACAAACACTATAATCGAACAACAACAACAACAACAGTAAATTCGTTTAGTAATTATAAATAATTATTGTCCCAATTGTTTATATAACGTGGGTACATAATCATCGTATTCAGCTTCGAAAAAATTACCAGCAACTGGATGGGCTAGATTATGTTTTTCTGCAAATTTGGCCGTGCTAAACATTCCTCGTCCCTCGGCGCTGGTATTTGTTAAATGTGGTTCATCAAATTTCAAAAGGCCAGATTGTTTATACAACAAGAAAACGTAGCGATGTAGACCGGTACCTTGTGGTGGTCCAGAACCGACGTATTCAGTTAGAGTTGTTCCATGTTTTACATCATTCGTTGGAATATTAACCACCACCCAATGATGCCATTCACGCATTTGTGGATCGGCCCGACTGGGTGCGTCTGGATCGGTCATTATTAACGTGTAAAAGGAATTTTCCTCATATTGATAGTCAATGCTAATTGGTAAATTTTTCACTTGGGTTGGTGTTAGCTTATTACCTTGGTTCACCTTGACATCATTCTCGTATTCAATCTAAAAATGGAATAAATAAAAAAATGTGTATTAAGAATAGCACGTTTAACAATAAAGTGTCATCATACCGTAATTAATTTACTTGGTGCTTTACTAAGAACATCGGGCACAATTTCTGCCCTTTCAAATGCAGTTTCCACTTCATCGCAATTCACTGCGCTCACATAAATTAAAACACACGACAATAACTTCAACATGATTTTATCGCTTGCATGTATCATTTGGAACGGTTAAGTTAATACTAAATTACAGATTGAAAAAACCGCTTATTATAAAATATTTTAATTGTAGATTTTTATCGTATTCGTATCTTACGGTTTACTGTGGCAACTATTTAATTGCGCATGTGTGTTTTGATTGGTGTTATAGTGAGGCAAATAATTATTCGTACACGTAAAATATTATATGAAACAAACCAAGTGAAAAATATTCGTTATTCGAGTTTAATTTTAATAAAATTTTGACAGCACATTTTGTTGGGCTAGGAAAGCCATATTGATCAGAACTCCATAGCTTGGTTTGATTTCAAGTGAAATGTTCAAGGTATTTTACACTAACCCGGTGTCTACACTATGCAAATATACTGATATTTTCTATCATGATATACATTTTATCTATGTTTGTGTGTTTATCATACGCATTTTGACACTATTAGCAAATTGGCAGGAGGCTATTTCACGTAATTTTATTAGTAAATTGTTATGAAATGTCGTGAAATCTGAAAGCGGTGGTTCAACGCAGATCAGCCATCGATTACGAAACAACAGCAACGGACAATAGTGCTGTAAGTTGCTTTTATTTTTATATTAAACTAGCTGACTCTCGTCCCGCCCCATATTACTTCCGCCCAAACAAATACTTTTGTCCATCACGAAATGATTTTGATGAGAGAAAAAAATAAACAACTCTACTCAATTCTCAACAGACGATTAAGTTGAGTGGACATTTAAATTACTTTTTCATCGAATTCAACACTAATGTATTGAAAAGTGAATGAAATGTGAATCAATTCAGGATCTAACGAAAATTGATACTATTAAAGTTAGCCGTAAGTTTCCAGCTGAAATATCAAAAACATCGATAATGCAGATAGTGTCTTCGCTTTCTCAGCCGAAAGTATATAAATACGTCACCGTTGATCAACATTCTTCAACAGAAAGTTATCAGCCGAATAATTATTTCAACAACACATCAACAGAAACCAGTTTTAAGGTTTTAATATGCGAAGGTTGTTGTAAAACCTAATTCTGTTAACTTGAGAAAAACAAATGTTTACATTAACCTTGCTCCAAATGAACATAAAATAAGATGGGGATGCCACTATGGGCATTTGACATATCATAATTGTTGGTCAACTTTGGCCTAATTATGTAGAAATTCTGAAGGGGATAAAGAGGTGCAATTTATCAAACTTCCGCTAACTCAATATATCGAAAGTACATTGAATGGTTTGTCATTCTAGGTTTCTAAACCTTGTCATTGATGCATTATGGTAACTTGATAGGCCACCACGCTGGTCAACTTTGGCCTAACTGTGGAGAAATATTGAATTAGCAAAGTTGCCCCTCGTATGCGAAACGAAATTAACCGGTTAATGAAACCGGTGATCAAAATTCTGATGGGGATTGGGGGGTCCAATTTTACAAAACTTCCATAGTTCAATTTGTGAAAAATACATAGGCCATTCAAACTTTCAGGCACTAATGCCTGCTAGCAATAGTCAAATTTTGAAAAAAATTGTGATGGAAATACAGGGATGTAATTTGAATTCCATAGTTCAATTTCTGAAAAATTCACTGAATGGCCCGGCGCTCTTGCTTAACCTTAATTTGCATTGATGCCACTATAGTCATTTGATAGGCCCTAATGCGAATTTTGATGGGGATCCGGGGGTGTAATTTGACAAATATTCCATAATTCAATTTCTGAAAAATTCATTGAAAGGCCCGGCGCTCCTGATTAACCTAAATTGTTTAACCTAAATTGATGCCTTTATGACCATTTGACAGGCCCTAATGACTGCTAACAACAGTCCAATTTTGAAGAAATTCTGAATCTTGTTAACAGGCATTAGGGCCTATCATATGGTCATAGTGGCATCAATGTGAATTAAAGTTAAGCAAGAGCGCCAGGCCATTCAATGATTTTTTCATTTATTCAACTATTTAAATCTTGTCAAATTACACCCCTGACTCCCCATCAGAAATTCTTCAAAATTTGACTGTTGTTAGCAGGCATTAGGGCCTATCAAATGGCCATAGTGGCATCAATGCGAATTAAGGTTAAACAAGAGCGCCATCATACTGTTAAAGTTAGCCGAAAATTTCCAGCCAGTTTTGAATACAGCAAAAATCAGTCATGAACTCGAATTTAGGAGAATTTAGGATCGGGTTACATCATTCGGGTGAAGGAGAAATTATTTGAGTTTATAGGAATTTAAAAATCGATAGGAGCGGGAGTATAAAAAGAGTTTAAAAATAGTCAAGACACTATCTGCATTATCTTTCGGCTGGCAACTTTCGGCTAACTTTTACAAGGTATTATTATCAGAATTTCTTCAAAATTGGACTGTTGCTAGCAGGCATTAGGGCCTATCAAATGGTCATAAAGGCATCAATTTAGGTTAAACAATTTAGGTTAATCAGGAGCGCTGGGCCTTTCAATGAATTTTTCAGAAATTGAATTATGGAATATTTGTCAAATTACACCCCCGGATCCCCATCAGAATTTCTTCCAAATTTGACTATTGTTAAAAAGCATTAGGGCCTATCAAATGGCCGTAGTGGCATCAATTTGAATTTAGTCTAAACAAGAGCGCCGGGCCATTCAATGAATTTTTCAGAAATTGAACGATGGATTTTTTTTTTCACATTACATCTCTGTATCCCCATCAGAATTTTTTTCAAAATTTGACTATTGCTAGCAGGCATTAGGGCCTAACAAATGGCCATAGTGGCATCAATGCGAATTTAGGTTAAACAAGAGCGCCGAGTCATTGATTGAATTTTTCAGAAATTGCACTATTGAAATCATCCTCATCAGAATTCCTTCAAAATTGAAAAAAAACTTTTATTTTAATATCAACTTAAAGAAGTTAATTATATGAAGTATTAAATAATATTTCTTAAATACCTAACTTTCGGCTGAAATATATTGATCAACATTGTTGAATTTTTCTTTTCGGCTATCAAACCATAGACACAATCTGCATTATCATTTTTCTTATTTTCGGCTGGCAACTTTCGGCTAACTTTAACAGGGTCGAAAATTGAGTTCTTTTTTGGATTTTTTCTCTCAGTGTAGAAATGATTTGGAGTCAGTTGGAATTCAAAGGAATTCAATGTATTTTATTTGAGTGGAGTTAAATCGAATACAGACGCAAATAAATACAATGGCTTACCTTACCAACTTCTAATAAAGTCTTAACTATTCATGAAGTACAAGGATTAACGTCACCAAATGTTATATGCGTCAGAACAAACACTCATCGCAATATCGAGGCACAAGTGCTCATTTAAATATTTCGCACCTGTAACAGATAATTTACTCCATTCTTTAGTGATGAGGGCGCACCATTTTAACACCAGTTGTCCCGCTATTCATGAACCACCAAATACTACCAAACATCTATAAAACCGTGCAATAAATCAGTCAAAGATGTGAGTACAATCTATTATCAGAATGTAAACAAAATGACATAAAAATGATCCAAATTCAATTGTCAATTTGTTTTTTAAACAAACTATACCCTATATAATTTAATCCGGGAATGTAATCTCAGCCCAGGTATTTATAGTACAGAATACTTTGGGCAGAATTATATTGTTTGCAGATGTGATCGCACTCCTGAAACGAGTACTAAAGACGCAGGCAGCGGCGTAGTGATACCTGTACATACCACATCGGTCAAATTGCGACTGCTATGCCAGCTGCGTCGATGCAATTGATGAAGTCCTGAAAACATCTAATTCATCGGATATAGTTTTTGGACTGGGCGACTATCATTTTCCGAGTAGCAACTTGAAACATGACGTGGAGTTTAACTGCATTCTTCAATGTAATATCAATAGCGATGCAGAGTCCCTATTCGTCGATGCCATGCTTGGTTTTAACCTCAACGAAATTGGTTTTCCCCACTGAGGAGGATGCTTTCAAAGTAACTGAATCAATAAATCCATTTGTTTTAAACGATATCAACCACCACGACATTGTATTTGATACAACCTACTGTAATCTGAGCACCTTCTAAGAATGAAGTTCAACTTCAAGAAGGCAAATTACGCCAGTTTGCAATATTATTTAGAAGCAGAAAAAATGGGATCTAATTTTAAATATCGACAATGTGAACGAACTCCATGTGCCTTTTTACAATAAAGCACCGAAAACTCATCCTCCGTGGTTCGATGATGTGCTAACCAATTTAGAAAACCGAAAATTTAAAGCCTATACTAAAATGATGAAATCTCGGTTGGAAACCGACAAGCTAACTAACTTCAGTCAGACCACCCAGTCAAAATCAGCTCTCATATATGCAAGAAGTGCCTTATCCAAACACTAACAAATCGATTTACGTTCCAAATTATGTGTCATCTCAATTTACGCCAAAAACCAAGGCGCACCAATACGAAGGCAGATCCGATAAATCAGTTTCACGAATTTTGGCTTCCTGGAATCAAAAATTTGGCCGATCATTCCAGGATTTGCCAGTATACAGGTTTATCTTTCGAATCGAATATCTAGCTCGCTCTGCAAATATATTGCAGGATTGATTGGTCAATAATTTAGGCACACTCTTTACCGGAATACGCCGTGGACTGTTTTGGACATATATAGAAAGTCAAAATCGCAATAATTTTACTTGGAATGACTTGTGAATCGCTCTTATTGAATGATTTAATCTCTTCCGATGTGATCGTGATATTCGAAAAGCATTGCAAGCACGGAAACAAAAGCATTCCAAGGAATCTTTTGGACAACTTCAGGATGCCATCCAACGATTAGCATTACAAGCTCGAAATCTGATTCTTAAAAATGAAATTTTGAAAATCTTAATCGGCTATATACGGCTCGGTTTGAAATTACATTTGCCTACCCATAACTTCTAGTCCATAGCAGAATAAGCCTACGAATTTATGGAGTGAATACAATTACATGCCTGAACCGAAGACGATAGTCAAACATCGAATTCACGAACTAAAGGCCAATCCAATTACGAAGATAAACGGCAAATCATATTTCTAGGAGAATGGCTTGATTTTCTGTTATTCTTATATGGGGCCATATGGAAGTTGGCCATTTGCACCAATACTACCATACGGCTGGTACTGCCCTCTTAGTCATTGTAAGCCCTTACTGTTACCAACTTGAAACAATATATTGACTGATATTATTCTTATCTTTAATCAACACATACAATCATTATCATTTCACTTCGAAAAATTATTTTCATTTATTCATACGCAGAGTACAAAAACAACAATTAAATTAACAAATCTGGAATGGATATTTTGTTGTTGAGAAAAAAAATTAAAAACAAAATTTTCGTCTTATACAAGTTTAAATTGAAAAAACTGGGATGAGATAAAATAGTATTGTTTGAGGATTTTTTTTTTCTGGGATGAAAAACTGGGTTAACTTCACATGCTTACTTCGAACGAATCACCAAAAGTTATTTGTTGGGATTGCAAAAATTCTGGTCATACCTTTAGGAGCTGTCCAAATTCCTCCGACAGCATTTTATGTTATGGTTCTGGCAAAACCAACGTAAAATGTTCGGCATGTGTTGAATGTTCAACCATGTTCAATCAGTCCCGAAATCTTGTCGAGAAGAGTCGGCCCAGAATGTAGACCCAGAATTTTTGTCGGTTTGCTCGCAGGAGTTAACTACTCATCCAATTGCAACCGCTAAACTAACAAAGCCTACATTTCATCGTTCTTGGCTCTATTTTAACCACAAACTTGAAGCCCGTAAACAAATTTGTACTTCGTTAATTTCGGCCGTACAGACGGCCGACTGTACGTCACCGTTAAAATTTTCAACCAACCAGTGCGAGGATTATTAGATTCTGTAGCAAATATCATTGTTTTGCGTAAAAAATTGTGAGCATTTGCTATCGGTCGTTGGTCTACCCTTCAAACGTCTTCCATCTCTGTTTACGACCGCTAATGGACAGAAGCAACGTATCTTAGGTTTTGTCAATGTTAAAGTCCGCTTCAATAACCAAAATAAGTCATTAAAATTATATATTGCTTCTAACCTATCGCAATCCCTGTATTTGGGTACAGATTTCTTCTCGCGCTTTGATATTCAATTTTCAATTAATGAAATCAAGTTACCATTATCCCACATTCTCTGCTTCTGAACCAGATAAACAAATTCTTTCCAAGGAGGATCAAATCGAATTAAATTGTATCACAGACGAATTTCCCTCGTCCGTCAAACTCGGGTTGGGCCATACAGATATTTTGTGTCAACGTATCAAAACTTTGGATGCAAAACCTGTGAAGCAAAGACGAAAGATGCATTTTGGCAAATTCCACTAGACGATGATTCAAAGAAAAAGAGGCTTTTACCATACCTGGAAGGCCTCTTTACCAATTTCGTGGCATGCCCTTCGGGTTATGCAACGCACCACAAACCATGTCTCGTCTGATGCACAAAGTGGTTCCTCACCGATTTCATGATAAGATTTTTGTCTCTGAACCACATTCTTATCACGTCTAGCTCGCTCGAGGAACACTTTCAGCTTCTGGCACACGTGGGTTTGTGGTTGCGGAGGAGCAATCTGACCATCAACGTTGAAAATAGTAAGTTTGTTTTGAAACGGGTGAAATATTTAGGCCGTTTCATCGGGGATGGGTGTATCCAGGTTGTACCTGACAAAGTCCTGGCAATTACCAGTTTTCCTAGTCCTCGCTCTATCAAACAGCTGCGGCGGTTCCTAGGCATGAGCGGCTGGTATCGTTCAAACGAATGTTAACCACAGCTCCAGCACTGATTCATCCAAATTACCGCTTGCCTTTCTTCATTCAGGTGGACGCATCACCTAAGGGAGTAGGCGAGGTTCTATTTCAACGACCCAGCGGAGAAGAACATTCGATTGCCTTCTACTCAAAAAAATTAAATTCCTCACAGCAAAAGTATACGACAATCGAGCTGGAGTGCTATGCCGCCGTTCTATGTGTGAAAAACTTCCGACATTACATCGAAGATTTTGAATTTACCATCATTACGGAAGATGCCAGCTTACAATTTCTGATAAAGCAATCAGACTTATCAGGACGGCTCACACGCTGGCCTTTAAAACTACAAACTTTTAATTTTAAAATAGAGTTCCGGACAGGTTCGATGAACATAGTGCCAGACACACTTTCGAGGGCTTTTTGCGAACCCTTTTATCATCAATCAACGCATGCAACGGATATCGACAGCGTTTTACGTTAAGATGTGTTAACAACATCCGATCAGTCACGATACCAATTTAAAAGTTGAGAATGGGAAACTACTCATATGTCCCGCATACGCGAAACGTTACTCGGATACGGATATTCCTGAGTGGAAACTATTTGTACCTTTAGGGCTAGTTAATGCTCTCTTACACTCAGCACACTGCCCGCCATCTGGTGGACATATGGGGTACCATAAGACCTTGGATCAGCTACAACAGTACTACTTTTGGCCGGAAATTAGTAAGAATTTACGGGATTTTGTTGAGGACTGTGACACGTGTAAAATGATAAAAGCAGTCAACTACCAAACACGACTGCCAATCGGAGAGTACACGGAAATTCGTCGCCCACCTGCGCGATCAATAGATTAATTTTTATTGCTTAATTTTTGTCCCTTCTTCTTTTGTTTATTTTTTGCTTTTTTCTGCTACATATAAAATTTTTACTTTTACAAATCAGTAGATGCTCCTGATGATGACCTAACAAGTCGAAATCGATCGAGTGATTTTTTAAACTTTTTGAACAAATTTTTTAATTAAAATATTCAAAAAATCTAATTTTGCGAAATAAAAAACAAGTGTTTAATAAAAAAAATGTGTTTATTAAGTATTAGTGTGTTTCGCCAAGTGCCTACGGCAAATAGCGTAAAAATTATCAGCATACTTGAATTAGGTTGACCCCCTGTGGCACTATTCTGGTAATTCCCCGGGAATAGAGAATTGGGGAAAGATTTTATATGTGATTTCTGTTCAAATATATTTTTACGGCCTACTGACGAAAAAAGTTCCACGTAAATATTTATAAATTGGGAATTAAGGATGAAACACACCAAGAGCAGCGCGACATATTCCAAGCAATCCACATTAACGGCTGCATATGGGCGTGCACACCAAGCAGCGCAGCAGATTGTTTTGTTTTAGTTGTAAATAGAATTATGTCAAATTTATCGAGGTTATGAGTAGCAGCTAAGTGCAGTAAATTTATGCTGCTGTGTGTGGAACCTATTGATGCCGCGATAGATGCAACTTCATTCAATATAATTTCTTTAAATCTAAATTTTTCTATTAAAATTAGAAAATATTTGATTTATTTTATTGGAAATACTTATATTTACACTCAAATTATAAATTTGTATCGTTACATAAGCGAATAAGCCAATAATTAAATTTGCTGCTCGCTGCTGCTGCTTGGTGTGTTTCATCCTTAATTTTTCCATACCTAAATTGGTAGGGAAAATTATTCGCAATTTAATTTTGTTTTGAAAAAAATTAACACTAGCTTTTTACCTCAGTAAGCCAGGAAAAAACTATTTGAAATGAAATTACCTCTAAAATCTTTTCACAATTATCTATTCCCGAGGGATTGCAAAAATAGTGCCACTGGGTGCCCAGCTTGCCACAAAAAAAAAAGTTTGTGATTCAAGCACAGTGTTATTATTCAAATAATGAACGATATGAAAACTCGATAATTTCCTTTTCCAACAGCCATATAATTTCAATTGAAAATGGTAACAGAAAATTAGTTTATTGTAGCAAAAAGTGGAATACAATTTTTCATTAACAACTAACTTACGATCAGCTTGATTAATTTATTCGTTAATGAAAAATGCGAAAGTTATTTTGTTGAAAAAATAGCAACAACGGTCGATATATATTTTCAATACCTTTTCGTGAATGAAGATTCAAAATTTTATCATATGGAACGAAAGGTTTAAAACAATTAGAAACCGGGGCTACGGCCATGAATTTAAGCAAGGAATCGAATTTAAGCAAGCCGGGCTATGAATTTAAGCAAGGATGATCGAAATAAGCACCATCTTAAAAGACGTCGCTCTCCATTGGTAATGGATCTATCGCCGGCATAACCCTCGAGCCTCTTGGTCCATTTTAAAACATGACTTTATTGAAAGGTTCAAAGATAGAAGAACTGACATTGAAATACGATTAACTATCGAGGTACGAAAGCAGCATGCGAATGAAAGTTTCATGGTTTAAAACAACCTTACTTGGAATATATAAATTAATATTTAAGTTAAGGACAAATAAATGTAGTAACGAACCTTCCTTTTATATAGCCCACCATGCAGTACTAAGAGTTTTGTCAACCTCAAACCTGTCAATGTCACACCTAATACTCGTTGAACTCGATTTATGCTGGTTCTTCAGATTAAATGTGTCATTAGAATTTATAACTGAGGTTAAAATCAATACACATAATTTCTTTCTCTCTCTAGCTATCACTCCCATGAACTGATTTTGGTGCCTGCTCGGTGATTCACAATTGGTATCGATTCAATTTCGACGTCCTATGATTTTTCTTTAAGGCGTACACCGGCTGGACATTGCTTATAACTAATTAATAATTATTCGTTGTTATGGTAATCGTGCAACGTGTCCGCAGCCATCTAAATCGATTGGATTTATTAATTCCAATGATATCGCTACCCCCGGGAAGTCCCTTTATCTCATGGTCCATTTTATGAAGTGCTAGCTTACACGACTGCGACAGATGTGCAGATCGCTATAATATTGATTGGGCGTAGTAAACTCGATGTTGTTTGCTGTAATTCATATACTGCTTCAATCTATTAAACAGTATATCAATCATCCATTACTAGGTAAATAAATTAACGCCACACATATTCAATTCCGGTTGATAACCCTTTATCTTTGAAAACGAAAAATATTTATTATCTGCGTAAATTATAATGTGATAAAGCGATTTTAATAATGTTTATGCAAATATCGAAATAATCAAAACATGTAAAGCGTTTTTAACTCGACATAAGTGATTTATCTGCTATGATGAGAATTGAATTAACTCTTGATAAGCGAACACGAAATATGCATTTCATACAGGGTGGCTGAGACCAAGTGTTACCAAATGAAAACGCTGTAGTTTTTTTAATTTTGATTATTTTTTATTGAAATTTCGTGGAATATGTTGAAAACATATTATATTTTATGAAAAATATGTTACTGCTCGATATAACCTCCTTCGGCTCTGATTATTTGATTCAGTCTTCCATAAAAAGCATTGCATGCTGACCGAACGTGGGCTTGCGGAATTTTATTCCATTCTCGAATAAGAGCTGACTTCAATGCATCAACACTTTCGTATTTTTTAGTGGACACCTTACTCTCCAAAATGGACCATATGGAGAAATCCATGGGATTCAAGGCTGGTGAATATGGTGGCCATTCTTTCGACGAAATGAGCCGCGGAACGCCACTTTGTAAAAATTGCTGTGTCGCTCGAGATTTGTGTGACGGTGTCGAGTCCTGTCGGAACGTCCAACGGTTCGTACCAAAGTGTTTACGTGCCCAAGGTAGCAAAGCATCGTTTAGGATCTTTTGGCGGTACACCTCTTGGTTTACCTTGACTCCATGTTCGATGAAAACCATAGGAGTGCGTCTATCTGCAGTCACTGCAGCCCAAACCATAACATAAGCTGGTGATTGCTTGCGCATGGCAACTCTTGTGTCCAAATTATCGTTGGACTTGTGCTCTAACCAAACACGATCATTTTGTTTATTCACATACTGTTGAATAGTGAAAATTTTCTCATTAGAAAAGACAATTTTTGGATCTCATCACGTTCGGCCAAGGCCTTCAATGCTCGTGTTCTTTGAAGCCTAACTTTTTTTTGTGCATCCGTAAGATCTTGAACTTTTTGTATCTTATAAGGCTGCAAGTGTAGTTCATTTTTCAAAATAGTTTGAATGCTGTATCGTGAAACATGGAGACGTCCGGCTAATTGGCACCTTTCATATCATTTCTTTTGATGTTGCTGTCTTTTTAGGACCGCCTCTGTTGCTTTTAGCGATGCTACCAGTTTCGTTGTATCGAGTTATAGTTCGATACACAAACATTTTATTCACATTCAAATGCTGGAGCTGACGAACTATTGCTGTTTGTGAATTTCCACCCAAATACAGTGCAATTACACTATTACGTTTGAATTCCATTACGATTTTTTTTTGAAGATATTAATTTAGAACAATTATTTGCTGACCACATGTAAACAACTAACCAAACTTCAATCTGTCAAAAAATTGACACACGAAAATGACAACTACACAAATGGCAGCAGAGTGAAGTCAGTAACATTTGGTCTCAGCCACCCTGTAGAAAAGCTTTTGTCAAATAGTTTAAAATATACAGTGTGTAACATACAAATAAACGGACCATTATAGAACTTTCTAAAAAATACAAGCGAAATCCGCTTAATTATTTTTTAATGTATTAAAATAAAAAAAATCGTTCGAACTTCAAGAATTCTGTGACGCGTCTGAGCACGCGTACGCGGCTGTACTGTGCAGTAAAAACACCTTCAATGGTCAAAACACAATCCTTTCCTTGACTACAAAAACCAGGATAGCACCGGTAAAACCAAAACTGACAATCCCTCGAGTCGAAATATGCGAAGCCGTAATATTGACCCGATTAATTCAACAAGCAAACTCGAGCCCGGTGGGTATCATAAGTGGAACAATCTTATGGTCCGATTCCACGATTACGCTTGCCTAGATTTAAAATCCACCGTCATCTTGTAAGTCATTTGTCGCACATCGAGTGGCAGAGATTCAAAAAATACCAACATCAAGTTATGGCAGTATATCCGTTCAAAAGACAATCCAGTGTGAGGATCAAAATATATAAACACCATATCTGCAAGTGGAAAACCTAAAATCTCCAATTCAGACCTTAGACAATAACCAATAATCTCAGGCCCCTCACATAAATAACAATTCATATTTTAAGATGGCGAACTAAAGTAACGGGACTAATCGACCAGCAAGAGTGGGACTTAGTATTTTCACGGCTAGTGGTAGCGGTTCAACAGGTGGAATTTGCAGAAAAACATTTGCAACATGAACGCTACTAAAACAAGAAACCAATCAATAAACGCAATAGAATTATTTCGCTCAATGGACAAAGAAAACATGATTCGGGTTGGTGGATGGTTGGCATAAAGGGACATTTGCCAAAGAACTATTGTCAACCATAACAACCATCAATGTATCCGCTTCCATCGATTCAAAGTTACAACCGCAGAACAGCTAATGGGAAATCTGAAAATTCCCCGCGTTATTGTATCACGCACTTTCAAAGTCGATGAAGTTAGCCCGAGCCTGAATTTTTTGGTGGATTTCTTTGATAAGTGTAGCCATCTCGAAAAGTGTAAATACATTAAAAAATGTAGCACCATCCCGAAAAACAATTTATACGTGAGAAAAACAAAGAATGTAAAAAAATAATATTATTGTAAACAAAAATTACTGGTAAACATTTTTTTTTAAATTTATTTAACCCGAATAGCGATTTGTGTAGTTGCTATGGGCCCACATTAAATTCTATACCACAATACCTAGAGATAAAGCCACCAGGCCACGATTAAAAAAGTTATTTCCACCTAATATGGACTTATGGTCAATTCTACATATTAGATAGTATCATGGCCTGTCTGGCCATATATGCCGCTTGATGGCTTTATCTCCAGGTGTTGTGGTATAGAATTTAATGTTTACCCATATCAACTACACAAATTATCGCTATACGGGTTAAACAAATTAAAAAAAAGATGTTTACCAGTATTTGTTTTACTATAATATTATTTTCATACATTTGGTGCTACATTTTTTAGTGTATTTACACTTTTTTGGGATGGCTAAAAAATTCGGGCTCGGGCTAACTTCCTTCCCTTTCACCCACATTGGATTGGACTAAAGGAAAAGTCGCATCGTATAAGGAATACATTTACATATTTATCTGTTAAGCAAAGCAATCCACATCAAAGGGACTTCAGATCTTTCATCAGAGGGATTTATAAGCGCATTCTAAGCGAGTCACCGCTCGTTGAGATAATGTTGTACACATGCACAGCGATAACGGGACCAACTCGTGGGAGCGCAAAAGCTACTACAACCGTTTACGTGGCATTTCATTCCTTAAGCATCACCACATTTCGGTGGACTGTGGGAAGCAGAGTTCAAATCTATAAAAACCCACATAAAACCCACTAACAAAATTAATGAATCAAATACTAGCTATCCGTACTAACGGCAGGACATTTCCTGATTGGAGATGCCTTACTAGCACCGCCAGAAAAAAAACAGTTAAGCCAACATATGAATCACCGGTCCCGGTGGAAGCTCGTTCTTTTGGTAAAAGTGGGTATCAGGTTATTTACATCGACTGTGGCAACGTCCCAAGTGGCAACTGTTGCGAAACGAAGTAGAACCTCCAACGGGATGGAAACTCCTGAAACTGCTGAAAAATTAAACTTCGATTCTTCACAACACGTTGATACTGTTTAACCACAGTAACAACATCACCTTTCAACAATTGAAAAAACTAATGTCGAGTTAGCATACCTCAATGAATACCAAACACATAGCAAAATAAATCACTAGCTGTCATTCTTTTATCCCTACAATTTTGCATGGTGATGAAACACCTTGAAGATACACAAAGAAGACTAATGAATGTATTGACATGTGCAAAAGACCAGATTATTCATCTATCGTTATTATGTCCGAGGTTTCCACAATAATTTTTTTTTTTTTTTTTTGAAAAAAGAAAGTATTAATCTACCAGTGGATTTAATGTCCTTTTAAGGTCAATTAATACTCCCCTTTTCATTTACGCACACACCCACGCCCGGTCCAAATGTCGAAGCTTTAACCACTGCGCCACTTGTACGGTAATATTTAAACGTCTTCCGAAGACCTACACTATTCCCAAACATGGCCTCAGAGTCGCACATCTTGTATCGTTTAATGACAATAAGGACAAGAATAACCGATACCAATGCAATGTCACAATCGCCATACAAATACCCTTGGTGCCATACAAATACCCTTGGTGCAATGGGACTATATCAGCTCTACTAGGCCAACTTTGTCCCAATTTTACTCCCCGATTCACAGATAAAAATAAATCCCACCACAAAGTGCATACTTGTCGATTCGTATCGAGAGCGCTTTGCACCCATCACGGTCCAGGAACTCTTTGTTATACCCAAGTGCAAGGACCTACCTGACGGATTATTGGTATGTGACGTAGCGACGTTGTGTACTCGACAAAGCGTGCAGAAGATCATGAAGGCAGAAAGCCATCGAGGTCATGAAGGCAGAAAGCTATTTCATCAACTTGCAACCAACAAATCAATGCCTTTTTTGGCATACATTGTGGGGATAACGATTTCGTGTCTTAATTTGTTGTTCATTTGATGTGTTTTAATTTGTAACGTTGTGCTAAACGACTGTATCGAGATTAAAGTCGATATTCGATAATAAGCCTACAGGTGGCACAAATGAGTACTCATTCCCTCGAAAGAGAGTGAGCCAAATGCTGTTCCGGTGCATACTCTTAGATCCGCGCATGCACCCGTCGAAATAAATTAATCACACCTCCTGGGAATATCCGAGAAATTTCGCAGGTCTTACCAACCTCATCTACAAGCACAACCGCTAAGAATATTCCAATTCCCACTCAATTACCTCCCAGGAGTACTCTTCGACCAATATGGAATCCCACCATGGACTCCCGACATAACAGCACTTCCCATGTCCCGGGTGGAAACTCTGGTGGTTCTTCAAACCTTACAAAATTTAATTAAATTACTTTGGTAAAAACACTTGTAAAAATTTCCTAAGTAGTGACAATATTTATTTTGTTTTCAGGAATATCGATTTCGAAAAATATTTCTTCTTCAGTTCCTTTTACAACTAAAACAGTTGGTATTAGGTATTAGTTGTGAAAGGAACTGAAAAAGAAGTATTTTTCGAAATCGATATTGATGAAAACAAAATAAATATTGTCACTATAAGGAAATTTTTACAAGTGTTTATGTTCCTCCTTCAATTAGAAAGCGAGGGATCGCTGATGATCGAAATCAGCACCGTCTCAAAAGACGTCGCTGTCCATTGGTATTGGACCTATCGTCGGCATAATCTGCGAGCCTCTTGGTTCATTTTAAAACACGACTTTATTGAAAGTTTCAAAGACAGAAGAACTGACTTTGAAATACCATCGAGGCACGAAAGCAACATGCGAATGAAAGTTTCAAAGACTTTTATCATCATATGTGGTCTTTGACCTTACCGTGTCGTATTCCATATCGAGACGAGGAATCCATACAGTTAATGATATCCAATATAATACACGCGCTTCCGTACCATCTGACTGATCCACGATTTACGTCAATTAATGATTTAATCAAAAGTTGGGAGGCGTTTTAACAACAAAGTGGCAAGTACTACTGTACCGGCGGGTAATTGAAAGGATAATCCTAAGAGATAAGAAAAAAAAACAAGTTTTTAAAAAATTATTTATGTTTATCTGCAAGCCAATTTTTCTATCTACAATTCAAAATTAATAATTCACAACTTTGGCGGTATGGCACGGAGCGTTGCCCTGTTGAAAAATTAATTTGCAAG
Source organism: Nephrotoma flavescens (assembly GCA_932526605.1). Lineage (NCBI taxonomy): Eukaryota > Metazoa > Arthropoda > Insecta > Diptera > Tipulidae > Nephrotoma > Nephrotoma flavescens. Next base: position 211,728,600 of record OW052221.1, on the reverse strand, counting down.
TCTCGCCAAAAAGATTTAACACAAAAGGCTCAAATTCATTGTGTAGGACCTGCTGATAAACAGCTGCTGTAATGCTGGAACTAAAGAAGCACAACCTACCGGTTTCATTTCCAGAAAAGCATCCCCAGACCATAACTCCTTCATTTTCTGTGGAAGTCTTAAAAGACATTCGTTGCTAAGCCTTTCGCCCTGTTTTGTTCTTACGAGAATTCTTCCATCTCCAACATGCAGCTTGAGTTTTGATTCATCGAAGAAAATCACATCATTTCACATCTCTGGAGTCCAAGAAACATGCTCCTGGGCCCATATCAAACGTTTTTTCTCACTAGTATTGTGAACTCAGGCTTCTGGACTGGTTTAAGAACCCTCAAACCAGCTTTAACAAGTCTTTTTCTCACTAAGCTGGCTGAAATTTGTTTTGCCGTTGCTCGCTCAACATCCCGTCTTATGTCCGATGAAGTTTTAAAACATCTCTCGCATTTTTTTAATATTCCACGCGACAGTACTTTTAAGAATGTGTAATCTTTCTGCTATTTCACGCGTGGTTAAATTTTCTCGCGCCAAAATCAACATATTGCTTATTTTACACTGCTCACTAAATTTTCCCATTTTTTTTAAATAAAATTGCACTTTATTCTTTATTTGGCTAGGATCACTTGCAGAGTAACTTAATCTTGCGAAGTATGCACTATTTGTACTCAAAAAAAAATTACAGGGAATAAAACATCTGCACCCTAATGACGGCCAAGAACTGTAGGCGTAAAATAAAATAATTGCTTGACCAATTTTATTGTATATCAGTTGCGGGGTTGTACCGGTGTAATAAAAACAAAAGGCGGTTCAACAAAATTATTAATATTAAAGATAGAACTTCTATAAATTTTATTGAAACAGAAAAAAAATAAAAAATAATTGTTTAATTTATTCCATTACTTTAACTCCAACATTTTTCGGGGTTTTGCCCCTAAATTGCAGGTAATTTTTTTTCCCAGAAATTACGTCGTACATGTATTTAAAATGAAACAATAAGTCAATCACTTTCAAAAGTTTTGTAATTTTAGCAACAAAGGCCCCAATTTGCAATAAAATATGTTTGCCCAATTTTTTTCCATAACACTGTATGTCACGCTTCCCTTTACATAGTAAACCCCATAATGCGAGGTGTGAGATCAAGAGTATGCAATACTGGGAAACTCGTCGCGTTCGAAAGGCCGGTGTTCTCTCTTCAATTATTTCCTCTGAAAACGCAGATAAAAGGCCTTATACTTTGTTACAGGCTGGCTACTGCCAATCTGCGGATTTCACTAAGCGCACGCAGAGGCCTCCACGGTGATTTTTGCCGGCTACATTCTCAGCGGGAAGTGCGAAGGGTCGTAGGGATTGAGGCATGCGTGGTTCTTGGCTTACACCGTGATTACAGATATAAAAGGAAAAAACCGCAAATAATAATAATACTCGAGTTCCGCCGATATTTGTCAGCCAAAACGAGAATGAACCGAGAGAGAGAGAGAGAGACGAGAAAGCAATGCGCATCAAGCGCGCGACCTACGACCGTTAATTCGGCGCTCGATTACAAATAAAAATTTTAAAAAAATAAAAAATAAAAATGGAAAATATATAAAATAATAACAAAAATAAAATAGACAAAATTGTGCCTAAATAATAAAAAAAACAACAAATGTTTGCGGCCTTGGTGCCGTTCTTATTGCGGGGCCTCTCCCCGATACCAAAACGAATAACCGGTTGGCCACCCGTTAGTTGCGGTGCCTTTCACCGATACGAAATAAAAATAACGAGGTGCCGGCTGGCAACCCGTTACGTTGGGCGTGGTACCGCCGAAAATCTTTGGCCTCGACTGGCCACGGTAATTAAATGTTGGGCGTTGTAAGAAAAACCTTCTTATGGAATGTTTTGCTTTACACACACTCGATGCGCATTGCTCTCGCTCTCTCCCATTTTCGTGCAGTTGCACCAACAAAACAAAAAAACACACAGAAATCCATCCACCATTAACCGCGTATAGACGTCAAATCTACCCCCGGGCGAAAACCAACCCGGATGCAAACCTACCGAGGGGAATAAAAACAAAAAAAAATTTACCAAAGGTGGGGGTGTAATCAATAAAATGAATTTTTGTCTTGTTAACGACAAAACAGTCGTAACAACTTTGTTTACTTTAAATGATGTTCCCTATGCGGGTCTACTGGATAGCGAGGCTAGTATCAGTGCATTGGGGAATAGCTCTGAAAAATCCATGGCCGATCCATCCGTTAAGTTTTATACACTCATATTCTCTTAGTCGCCTCACTTCATGCTACGTGACGGTTGTCGTGTCACTTCAACCAAAAATTGGTATTCTCTTCGTCGATTGAAGTGACGTGACGCGACAAACGTCAGAAACTTACCTATCGGGCAATACCATTAAATTTCCCTTTACTTATTTGACAGATTAACGTTTGAGAAAATAAAATCAAAAGAATTGTTTATGCCAATTAGATCTGTTTAATATAATTTAAAAATAAAAATGAGTTGCGTAGAATTATATTTTACAGATAGTGATGAGGAAGATAGTGCCTATAATGTGGCTGTTAAGCGCATAGAGATTAGAGATAAAACAAATCCATTAGAATTACCGAATAATTTGTAAGTAAATTGTAGGAGCACAATAATTTCAAATATTTTATAGTTATGTTATTTTTGTCTTTCAGATTTCATAAGTATTTCCGCATAAATAAGCAAGCATTTCGATTGTTACTAATAAAAATCGAAGAAAAATTAAAGCTTTCAACCAGATCTTGCTCCGTAACGCCAATCATAAAGTCGGCAGCCACATTACGATTTTTTGCAGAAGGGGGTTACCAAACGGGTACTGGTACCGAATTTATATTTGGCTTAGCCCAGTCAACGTTTTCGAAAATTCTAAGCCAAGTGTGTGATGTACTCGTGGAACAAATGTGTGTGATGTACTCCTACAACCGATGGAGAAAAAGAAATTGGGTGCGTCGACGGGACGCATGTGAAAATCATTGCACCGCCTAAGAGGGAGAGATATTTGTATATAAATAGAAAAGGTTTTTATAGCCTAAATGTCATGCTTGTAAGTTGAAGTGTTTTTAAGAAAATTTGTATTATTTACTGAAATATATTATTATATTTGTTAGGTCTGCGATGATCGAATGCGAATAACCTACGTTGATGCTAACCACCCAGGATCATGTCATGACTCTTTTATTTTTAATTCCAGTGAGCTAGACACTCAATTAAAAACCAGTCACGATAATTGTTTAACTAATACCTGGTTAATAGGTAAATTATATTCAAACATTATTTAGTTTTTTTTCCTTGTTTTGATTTTTAATTCTATTTGATGCCGGATATGCCCTTAAACCGTATGTCATAACACCTTTTCGGTCAGCTGAATGCGAATCGCAAGAAAACCGTTTCAATACAAAACATTCAAAAGTACGGAATATTATTGAGCGAACAATAGGAATACTCAAAAACCGTTTCCGTTGTTTGCTTGGAGCAAGGCAGCTACACTACACACCACAGAAAGCAACACAAATTATTAACATTAGTTGTGCCCTGCATAATTTGTGTATTTCCCAAAATATGGAATTTAAAATTCAGGAACCAAGCACGGAGTATGACATCGAACCAGTTGAACCAGAAGAAACCGAAAGTTTGCCTGCAGCACAACGGATAAGAGAACAAATAATGAATTCGATTTGTTAAAAGCATAATAATAAATTAACAACTTAATAATAAATTCATTTTTATTTATTTCATAATAATATAAATACATATAAAGAAAAGTAAAACTTATTAATTCAGAATTTTTTCTTAAAATTATCACAAAATTTAACTACCTATGTGTTTTGTAGATCACATGTCATTATTTTTGGTTCGAATGCTTTAAAAATGATTTTCTTTATTTTCTTTTAAAGTAAGCTTTCTCTCTTTATAATCTAAGACTCTTAATTTATACTCCATGTTTTCCTGACGGTGTTTTCATTTTTCTAGTTGCAGTTGCTTCCACATGTTGAATTTTTGCTCCTTCACCTCAAATAATTTTCTAGTATACCTGACGTGATCTTTGATATATTTGTTTCGTTCATCCATTTTATTATTTTGTTTATCCATAAACTGTGTCTGAATTTTAATGTGATTGGTTTGTTCTTCATGTAAACGCTTCCGTTCTTCTTGCAAATTAAATGACACTGATCGTTTGCGGCGATTCGTTGCTGGGGCCCTATTTCTGAATACGATACGAAAATGTATTCGATACGAAAATGATATCCGTTACGAAAATACTTTGGTATTTCTGAATACGATCGTACGTAATTGTTTGGTGTGTGCACTTGCTATAAGGGAAATTTATTTTAAATGGTTTTATCTATAATAAAATTATACAACTTGCGACATTTTGACTTGACGTTTCGTTCTTGTTTGTATGTAATAGAAATGGATGATTTATTTATGATTATTATTATTGATATTCTAGTCTTTTATCTTAGGCAATATTATATATCTCTTTCTAATCAAATTTTATGTAGATGCAATGTTGTGTATTTTATATGTGCCATACAAACATGTTTGTTATAAACGAACATAAAATTAGTGAAACAACGAATAATTTCTTGTGTAGTGATAGTGACACATCAGAGATTTTTGTACCCCAGCCTCCTACATATAAATTGGTATCATAGTGTTTAATAAATTTGTGTAGAAAAATTTATTTTGTCAATTACGAGTACCCCAGAGAAATTTGTATTGTGTCCCTTCGGGATTTTAACAGTGATCTTTACCATCCTTCGGGTCATTTGGTGTACGACACATTAAGTATTACTTGGTCGTTTTATATATTTTATGAAATCAGAAAATATTACGGCCATCGTTACAGAATTTTTATAAAATTATTTTATATCATCTTAATAAATGTAATTTAAAAATATAATATATGTGTAATTTATTTAGAAATAAATTTAAAGTTTGGATTTTCTATGAAGTCGTTAACTAAACATCCATCGAACAAAAATCCGTTTATGAACGTATAAAAATCGTTCGAATTCGTTTTGCCAGATAAGGGAAATTTGTGAACGTATCAAGTAGGTACGAATTCGTGTTAGAGTTGGACGAATTCGTATTCAAAAATACCAATCATACGAATTCGTACAATTTTTGTTCGTATTCGTATTCAGAAATAGGGCTCCTGGTTGTTCATAAATTTCTGGACGTCTTTCATTAATTGTTTCTTCTAGTGTTATTACCTGGTCATTCGCAGTATTTAATTCGATGGTTGATTCATTGACTGTATGATGGCAATTTGAAGCTGCTAGCGTGGATGATGCTGGTTTGTTTTGGACCAATCCGAAAGATTGATTAGAGGTAGGAGTAATTTTTTCTAAAGACAATAAACTGATGACGCTCTCCTCCAATACCGAAAAAGCAAATAGTTTATTGGACCCACCGCCAGTGGCCGATGTTTCCTTTTTTTGTGACCAATTTTTTTTTTAATTTTATTTTTAAAATCGTTCCATACGTATAATAATCAAATATTAATATTTTTAATTAAAAATCATACAATTTTCTTTTAATTACTTTTTGCCATCCGGTGCCTTCTCTTGTTACGTGCCTCTGCATGCTCGGCTGACACTTTTCGAGTCGGGTAGATCTCAGAGGAGATACGGGGGTTCATTGCCGACATACATATTTGAGACACCACAAACCTATGTGTCATCACAATTCACTCATCACAAAAAAAAAATCACTAGCAACCACTCTTCTCCACTTCCCGATTCAACACAACACCATTGACCATTAAATAGAAATAACTCACTTCATTATAAATACTAGAATCATTTATTTAAAGTAATTTAAAAAGATAAGAAAAAACATAACGAAAGCGAAATTTAACCTTTCGTCATACAAAAAAAAAATGCAAGAAAATTATTCTTTAACCAAAACAAAAATTTGAAAAATGAATGAAAACCTTTTTTTTTCTTAAACTTAAACTCACCCGTCTTTCCGTAGAGTACTCTGCGTAGGCGGTGGTGGTGAAACCTGTATGTAGAACACTACAAAAAAAACTAGCACTTTTCATTCACTTTTGAACTTAATGGATAACTCTTAAAATTATTAAACTGTTGAACTAACTAATTATCTTAAAACTTTTTTGCTTTATGACTTCATGCAATTTAACAGATATTTTCTTTTCTTATTTTTTTCGTTTTTTTTTTATAATAAAATAGATATATATTTTTTTTTGTTATTTTAACTTAAGAACTAAGCACTAAGAATTTTTTTAATCCAGCCATTTGACCGAAATATGCGATAATACCGCATGCACACGCATGTGAAAGCTAGCGGTATATACAGAGTAAATTTCCTGTTGCTCGAGGAAAGTTCACGTTGACGTTACCGTATCTAGGCCACAAAGTACAAATTCTCGTCCGCAATCAATCGATGAAATCAATTTATGTGGGTACAATAACAATTTATCCAAAAAAATGTACAGGTAAATAAATAATAAAAGGCGTGAGACCCGAGCTGGTGGGATCCAATTCACGGTCCCGCAAGCCTACCACAATATTACTTTGGGTTGAGGGTTGGTTTGTGGTTTATTTAACTCTCACGTTATTCGAACAAAAGGATCCGTGTTACGTATGCCATCTAGGGTTGTCATGATCAGAAGAAAAAAAATTATGTAACGTTGTGAATTGACCACCAAAACACCGAAACTTACCCCTTGAGAGGATATTACAAAAAAAAAATTTTTACACCAACAAAATATTGTTAAACCAATATTTTGCTTTATTTCACTAATTTAGTTAGACTTACTGATTTTTTTTTTTTTTTATTCCAAATTCAATTTAAATATTTATTGGTGGTTGCAATCGCGCGGTGGTCTCACGTATAAATGATTTTTTTAACATCATAGAACATATAAAATGAGTTAGATCGAGCAAGGTATATAACATAAAATAGACCGTAGTCCAAGTATATAATAGTAAAATCGTACGATCTCAATCCCTATATAGCACGAAAGATGTATTTGTGGGTGGGTTGCAGTGTGTTCACTTTTTATGATACCTAATTATGACTGCTATATACTATCGATAACCAAGTATATATAAATACGCTGATTACTCATCGAATATATATTTCGTTTTGTTGTTCTATATACCGAAATATATTGAGGTTCATAAACATCGAGTCCATAAAGTTTTATGCACTCGTCATCCTAAACTTTAGATCATAAAATTTGTTTTTAAAAAAAAACAAAATATTGGGATGAGTTGGATGTCCTGCTTATAATGATAATTAGCCATTCGATATCCGTAACACTCTTATTGGTGGCCTCAAACTGTTTAGTTGGCTAGCAAAACCCTCCCACGCCGCGTTAAAATCTTGTTTAGAGCTTTCGAACGTAAAAAGTCCTTTTGCTATATCGGTATTTTTTTCCATCAAGCCAACAAGGCATTCAAACTGTCTACAGTTTGTTATTTTTACACTGAAACACAAATGTATAAATTAAAAAATTTATGTTTTCTTTATTATTTACAGATTATATAATCAATGTTAAATATAATTTTTTTTATTGTTAATTATCATATTTTATACATATATAAATAAAAAAACTTACGTTTTATATATTTCCATTTTAACACTGTCACTTCAAATTATCAAGCAACGAGAAATGTCGTTTCTAGTGACAATCGTCGATTCAAGTGACTAATAGAATATGGCGTCAAGTGATGTTTGTCATTTGAAACGACGATTGCCGCTTCGATCGACTAAGGGAATATCAAATTTTATTTGTCGGAACAAGTGACAGGTGACACGACTAAGGGAATAGGGGTGATTATTTCCCAAGTTCTATCCATACAGGTAGTGGGTAATCACAGCGGGTATTTGGTTACATTCATGCACGGGTTAAATTTGACAATCAAATGAGTCTGTTGTGCTCGCTGAAGTTTCATTTTCTTTGTCTTTGGATTGATTTGTCCAATAGATTTCTTGTTTTTAGGCATTTTGAAACGTGATACAAAAACTATAAATAAATAAATGTCTATTAAATGCACTCGTAAAATTCCTGCTATGTGTTAACATTCTATTCACATTTTCCATTTTATATTTTCCTGAAAAACCTGCAAATTTTTTTTACAATTGTATATTAAATTACCTGGTATGACATTTTCGTGTATAGTAAAATATTTTTCAAAATTGTCGCTATTTAATAAACTAATGTTAATCCAATATTAATAACTAATAATCTATGTGATTCAGGTTTAGTTACATAACACGACTGTATTGACAAAAGAAACAAAACAATTGCTCAGTGAAAACTTGATATAAAAAAATATTTGGCTCTACATATTTATATAGAGTGGCTATTTTGAGCTTATTTTATATGGCGGCTCCGATTAGAGCACTCACTATTACTTGTGTTATCGTTTTTGTTGCCGCATTGAACGGTAAGAAGTTATTTGTAAAAAATCAAGTTTAATACTTAAATCAGTTCAACTGGTCAAAGTTCAAGTTTAAATGATTAATAATGATTTCTTTATAACTACGGTCGATATACAAAAAATTTTGATACATATAAAATATTTGTTAACACCTCCATGGTTTTTCTCGGCTGCCACAATGTATTCGTGATCATTTTGTACGCACTCGCTATAGTGGATCAAAAGTTTGCATATATTGTAAATTCCTCCTAACAGGTGAGTATGGGGAAGGGGTAACATTTTTTGATCACTCACCCCTCTATATTTTTTTCTCGGCTGCTAAAGAGTATTCGTGCAAAATTTAGGAGCAACTGCTCGAGTTCATCAAAAGTTGTCATGTACTGTAAATTCCTGTTAACAGGTGACCATGGGAAAGGGTATAATTTTTCGATCACTAACCCCCTATGGGTTTTCTCGGCTAAAATTCTTGCTTACAGGCGAGCATAGGGAAAGGGTAACATTTTTTGATCACCAACCTTCCTTAGTTTTTTCTCGGCTGCTAAAAAGTATTCGTGCAAAATTTGGGAGCAATCGCTCTAGTGGATCAAAAGTTTTTGTGGAACAAACATAGTTACATACATACTTTTCTTCTTTATATAAATACCGGGTGAGTTTTTTAAGCAGAAGCTTTGAAACATCTCGGAAAATAAGTCCTCTACGAAAAAAATGACCATTATCAAAATTAAATCATTCTGGAGGGGAAATACATTAGTGCTAAAGTTAGGACCCCCCGCCCCTGTTTGTAAAGGGGTGGGGGGCAACTTGGAAACTAAAATAGGAACCCATATTTTTTATTGCAGATTCGGATTCTACGGCTAAAAGTACGTAGGATTTCCTTGAAACATTTTTTCGATTCATGATAGATGGCGCTGTAGTAGGTGATATTAATTTTTTTTCGATTACTCCTACTGAGAACATTATGTATATGATTCTGCAATACGTTTGCATTAAAGTTAACACGTTTTCAATGTAAACACTTGAAATTAGTTTTAAACAAATTGTATTTCTTAAATTAAAAAAAACTGCTTCTAGCATAACACACGAACAACGACTTGGACATCATCTTTTAATTAAATCAAGTGCTCAAAACGATGGCCTTCGAATTCAATGCACTTATTTATCCGCATTTCAAATGAATGTACACAACTTAGAAGCGTGTATGGTGGAATTTCGGCACTAGCATTTCTGATTCGCTCAATCATATTCTCACGTTGTTGGTACTTGTTGGTATAATTTGTCTTTGAGATAGCCCCAAAAAAAAGGAAATCTGGCGAAATAAGATCTGGTGATCTGGCAGGCCAATTTACCGGACCAGCTCTACCAATCCAGTGACCATTGAAATCACGATCAAGTACTTCACGTGCTACCGACGAATAGTGTGCTGGACATCCATCATGTTGAAACCATATGTTTTTGGTTATTATTGATTGATTTGATTAAACCTCATATGAAGCAGCGAAATAAAATTCATGGAATAAACGGGGCGTTAAGAATTTTATGTGCTCTTCGATGTTGAACAGGATTTATTTATTACCATGTCGCAAACGTCTGTGTCGCGGTGCCTCGATGAGGTATGTCAAATAATTGAAGAGAAACTGACCAAAGAATACGTCGAGTTTAACATAAATTCCGAAGGAAAAGTGGCAATGAAACAACAATTCTATGATTTACATGGCTTTCCGGGTGTTATTGGCTTGATAGACGGAACACATATATGTATTAAGAAACCGTGCATGGAAGTCGAGCATGTGTACTACGCCACTAGAAAAGCTTGCCCTACGAAAAATGTACAAATTTTCTGTGACGCTAACCTGAAGATTTTAAATGTTAACGCACGATATGGGTGGTCGGCACACAACAGTTTCATTTGGAACAACTCGATTATTAAAAAACTTGATTCAAAATTTTGAAAATGGTGGTAGGAATACGTTTATACTTGGTAAGTTTTATACAACATTTTTACTAAAAATAAATCAAGATTTCAATGCCTCAGTCGGCAACGAATACTAATGTATTCTCCCCAGAAGGCGAGGCTACACTGAAAAAAAATATTCTGAACTTATGCTAGTTCAACTTGTTTTAGTTATTATAACCCAGACTTTGCTTAATTTAGGTAAAAATGACCATGGTTTATTTTACTTATGCATGTTTCATAATACAAAAATGGCTAAGTTAATTTCAATTTAATCAATAATGCTTTATTTTCTTTCACACTGAACTTGTTTGTATGTCATTTCAAACTAAGCATTTATTTGATAACTTCGGAATAGTTAAACTAACCCATGTAAAAGTAAAATCAACTGAGCTTGGTAGTCAAATCAACTTGTATGCTAGGTTTAATCTGAACATAGGCAAAATCATCTTATAACAGTTTGATCTTGCAAATATGTCATATAACCTAAGCATTTGTTTAAAAACTAATAATTTAACAATGTAGTAGTTAAATTAAACCATATTTTATATGTTACATATGTTTCATATGAAATAACTTAGCAATAGTTTAATTAAACTACGGACATTTAAACGGTGATACTGGATAAAATTCGCTAAAAAGATATGTTCTTGTGTTATACTATAGGTATAAAACAGATTGGAATTTTTGAAAATTGGTCTTTGTAACCTGATGAGTTAATGAGTAGACCAACGTTTTATCAGTATGCAACCAAACTGCCAAGAAAGAACTTGAGGATGTCCTCATTATTTCTTAAGGGTTCTAAATAACTGGAGGTTAATTGAACTAAGTAACTAAATTATAATAGTTAATCTGTTCAACATATGTTCATATACGCTGAAAGTTAATATAACCTAGTGAAAGTTTAAAGCTTCGGTTTAAATTAACCTACTTGCTTAGTTATATTAATAGCATTTTTGTTGTTTATACTAAACTGTGTGTTGGCTCAAAATTTCGTTAAAATTAATCTACATGGTTGGTTATACGTATAATTATTGGTCAAACTAAACTCTAATAATAGTTGTGTCAACATATGCTGTAGGTCAACATAACCTAGCGAATGGTTTAAATTGTTGTTTAAATTAACCGACGTGTTAAGTTGTATTAACGTTTTGCTTAGTTATATTGACTAAAGCAAATAGGTATAATTGGCATTGGTTATTATTTGAAAATGAACTATTCATTTTAGTAAAAATGAACTATTCATTTTAGTATTATGAAACAAGCGCTTAGTTGGCTGAAAAACAATCCATATGTTCGCTTAAAATAACCAATGTTTTTGTTTATATTTACCTAGAAATTTTTTTCAGTGTAATTATAAATTGCTGTGCGATTCTGCATAATTTTATGATTCTGCATGGTGTTCCTCTTCCACCTGAAGAAGAAATATTAGCGGAAATTGAATCGAACGTCGAGACCCCAGATCCATTAGAAATTCCATTCCATGGAAGATCCATTAGAAATAATGTGGTGAATACATTTCTGTAACTCAAATCATTTTTTATACAATAATAAAAATTTAATCTATATAATATAAAAAATTCATTTATTTGGTTTTATTTCAGTCCATATATAAACATTATATTCAATAATTAATTATAAAATTATAAAAATTACTTTATAAACCCTCTTTTTAATATTCCACGTTCATTTCATTATGATTAATAAATTCCTTTTCCTTTAATTAATAGTTCCCTTTCACGAATATCCACCTCCCTCTGTTTTATTTCTATATTCTTATTTTCAAAATATTCGTATAATTTTAATTTTTGTTGTTTTAATTTAAAAATATTTTGAAGCAGATCAATTTTTCGTTTTTTAAAATTTAAAGATTTTTCTAAAAAATCGTTTTCCTCTGGCGACCTAGTGGGTCGCGGTGACTATTAATATTTAACATTCGATGTTTTAAAACACTTAATATTTTATTCTAAATGTATTTACCTCTACTTCAGCATTTTGGGACGGATTCGGAATTCGCAGCACGTTTCCTCCCAGTTCTGACGTTTCATTATCGCCTTCTACGGCCTCTATATTTATTATAGAAATAATTTTATTTTCTATTTTCGTGAGGGCAGGTGGTCCTATACCATTAATACCCCTCTGGTTTCGGTGGTTTTTCATTTTAACGTACGTTTCCTTAATTCGGATTCTGCAATTAAAATAAATGATTTTTTTTTAACTTTAACTAAATTTAATAAAAAATTGGTTTACCTAAGATCTTCCCAATTCTTCTTCCATTTCTCTTCGTTCTTGATTGATCCTCCAATTGCATTAAGCACTTTTGATAGTTCATCCCATTTTTTCATATTTGTTTGTCTTCCTTCAACATTTATAAACCTGCAATAGAAATAACTATTTAAGAATTAAAAAAATATTTTGTGTCAATAGTTGCATAAAACACTTACTGGTTGCGAGCCAAACTTAAATTTTCTTCTAAATAAGTTTTTAAATGTATTTGTTGCTCCTTGCTGGCTTTTTTTAATTGCACGTTCGTCGTCATCTTCTATAAAAAAAAAATTTTTAAAAATTAATTACTAGTTATATATATATAAATAAAAATATAAAAAAATAAAAATAAATCATTAACATCATATTACTTACTAATACAATACACAAAAAAAAATATTTAAATCGTTCAATGAAACTCTTTCTCATGTAAAATTTATTTCTGAGTTTATTTCACATTTCAAATGAGTTTATTTTTCTCAGTCATTAAAACGGAATTGCAATAGCTGAGTTTTTATATACCATTCTGATTTTTTATACCTGTAAAAGCCATATGGGAAATTTACCATCGAGCCGGAATTCATGTGCAGGACCGAACTGAATCGATATTTTTAAAACAAAAAATATCATTTATTTGAAAACAAATTTAGTCGCATGTTCCTATGCAAAATCATCGCCGTCGTTGTTTCTGTGTTACGCTAAAAGTAGTTTTAGTAATTTAAGAAATACAATTTGTTTAAAACTAATTTCAAGTATTAACATTGAAAACGTGTCAATTTTAATGCAAACATATTGCAGAATCGTATGCATAATGTTCTCATTAGGAGAAATCGAAAAAAAATAATTTCACCTATTACAGCGCCATCTATCTTGAATCGAAAAAAATGTTTCAAGGAAATCCTACGTACTTTTAGCCGTAGAATCCGAATCTGCAATAAAAATACGGGTTCCTATCTTAGTTTCCAAGTTGTCCCCACCCCCTTACAAACAGGGTCGGGGGGTCCTAATTTTAGCACTAATGTATTTCCCCTCCAGAATGATTTAATTTTAATAATGGCCATTTTTATCGTAGAAGACTTATTTTCCCAGAAAGCTTCAGCTTAAAAAACTCACCCGGTATAGATGTATAAAAAACGATATTTATGTATAAAAAAGATATATATGTATAATATATATATGTATAAAAAAGGTAAATGTATATGTATAAAAAAGATTTTATACAAAATTTTTATTATAATTATTATCATAAGAAGGGTTCCTCACCTCACAAAGTCTCAAAATCGAATGATTTTAAATAATGAATACGTTTGTTAATTTAGTAAAATTTGGTAGACGCTTCCGTGAATGTGCATGAATATTTTTTTAAATGTTTACTAAAATTAATTATTTCATCTAGTATTAATTTAGTAAAAACTTCATTACTCATGTAAATTTTCGCAGTATTTTTCCCTTCTGGTTTGCCCCCGTTAAAACAGGCCTTTCTAATCCCCCCATTTCAACAGACCAATTCAATTTCTACTTATAGAATATACGCAAAAGTGTTTTGCTAAAAAAAACACTAGGTATACATAGACTGCTCGAGATGAACTTGACCAAAATATCAACAGCACTGGAATATTTTTTATTGTACTATAGGGTTTTCCAAAAGGAATGATACGATTTTTTAAGTGACGTTTCGGCCATTTGTAATATGTCATAATCTGTCAATTTTTGTTTCATTGTATTCAGTAATTTTTACAATTTCAACATGGTGAGATATACGCAAGAACAACGTTTACAAATTATTCAGTTTTATTATCAAAATAATCGTTCTCCAATTGCAACTTTCAACTTCTTCTTCTGCCATTTTATAGTCGTAATCGTTAAAGTGTGCTCCCTATTCGTCGAATTGTTGAAAATTTTGAGCGTACATTTTCTTTACAATAATGTTCAAGTGTCAATAAGACAAAGAAACGCTCGACGTAAAGCAAATATTGTTGCCATTCAGGCAAGTGTTGCTGGAGACCGCAATTTGTCGATTCCAAGACGTTCTCAAGAATTGAGACTGTCTCAAACCACAACCTGGCGGATTTTGAGAAAAGATTTGGGTTTGCATCCGTATAAAATTGTTCTCACTCCAGAACTGAAGCCATTGAACCACCGTAAACGTCGTGAATTTGCTGATTTTGCCTTTAATTGGAACAACTTGAAAACGATAACGATTTTTTTAAGAAAATCAACTTCTCCGATGAGGCTCACTTTCATGAGTGGTGCGGTAAATAAACAAAACTGTCGATTGTGGTGCGAAGAAAATCCACAAATTATTCATGAAAAACCATTACATTTACCTAAATTGACAGTTTGGTGTGGTTTTTGGTCCGGTGGATTCATCGGTCCGTATTTTTTTCGAAATGAAGCTGGTTACACCGTTACTGTCAATAGAGATCGGTATAGATTGATGATAACCAACTTTTTGTGGCCGAAATTGGAAGAAGTTGATCTTGATAACATTTGGTTCCAACAAGACGGGGCTACGTGCCACACAGCAAGTGCAACAATTGAATTATTGCAAAAAAAGTTGAGCGATCCGATTATTTCAAGAAATTGTGATATTGAATGGCCTCCAAGAAGTTGTGATTTAACACCATTAGACTATTTCTTGTGGGGTTATTTGAAATCATTGGTCTTAACAATAAACAAAACTCTCTTCAAGCTTTACAAGTCAATATTGAACGTGCTATTCATGACATACGACTTGATTTAGTGGAAAAAGTGCTTGAAAATTGGGTTCATCGGATTGTTAAAAAAAATCGTGCCGAACGTATGAAGCACACAGATCCTCAAAAAGGATAGTCATTTTTAGCGCTTCATATGTAAGTTCTTAATAGAACCAATTGGTTTATTTCAATAGTAAACATTTTTCGTTTTACATTATTATTCTGGTTTCTTTGATTTTGCAATCATATTTTAGTGTTTGGTGGCCTTGTTAAAGTAGGCCAAACTTCTGTACAATGAAGCAGCGGACCATCCCATACGTTTCACTTTCGATTTAGTATATATACTCAAAATCCATGTTCACACAGTACTAGTGAATTATAAATTATTGGGTAAATAGTATTTTATAAAGAACGAGGGGAATTATATAAAGGAAACGGGTGTACCTTAAGAAATGTGTTGTTTTTATAACGAAAATGTTTAGAGATTTCATGATTTGAGTATCACCCTGTATATACCCGAACATGCGTTTTAGCAAATTTCATTTTATGGTCATGGAGAATTGCTTTTTGTTATACATCCATTCTATATAAAGCAATAAATTATTTTAACCTTGATGAAAACGTACAATGAAAATTTTGATAATAGTTTAGAATTTTAAAACAGTCTACGAATATGTAGTGTGGTTCGTTGTGGATTAAAACGAAATTCTAGCTTATTATTTTATGATGTATTCGTTCGTGCTGTATACCTCCATATATTATAAGAATAAAGGTTACGCTACATAGATTTTAATCAAAATTCAGTTTTGCATATTTGTGTCATGCATATAACGAAAAAATATCAGAAATTCCAACCAAATCAAAACGAGAGCGAAATTCATTTCCAGAAAATATTGCGTCAATATTTTCATTAAATTTTTGTTGGTATCACACACCGCACACATACACCACACGTATAAATCATGTTTACGTAATAGAAAGTAAAACCACATAAATCAAGAGTACACAAACTTTGTATAGTGCTCTCGTATTGTACATATATACCATCGAAATCAATGGGACGTGTTACAAATATCAAAATACGACAATTTCCCAACCCGCTGAGCACTCAACACCATAATTCATTATAAGAAAACGCAAGCCGTACTCCGTATACACTGAACTAGTTATAAATATTTTTTGAATATTAAATTAATTCGTGGTACTTAACAAATCAATTTTTTCAGTAATATTTTAGATTTGTGGTGAGAGAATCTTGGCGAATCCCGCCTCCATACGTACTCATATCTATTCTCGTATAATAATATTGCGCGGTGTATGCCAATCGGAAAATATTTTATTATACTGTTTGTAAACAAAAATTCAGTCATGCTGAATTTTCAATATTTACAAGCATACCAACAAAATAATAAAATATTTTTTTCTTCGTTCAGATTTTTTTGTTTGTTTATTAAATATTTTCTATTATATGTACGTAGTTATATATATATGCATATACATGCGTCTCGAAGTGATTTGAAATAATACATGCTTGTCTTCATATTTATTGAGCTGGAAAATTCTTATAAATATACTCGTATTTTTCTAAATTTGGTATTATTATACACTTAATAATTGACATGAATTTCAAAAAAAATTATTGACATTGTTTCGAGTTTTCATGAAAAGCAACCTAATGGTTTTCAAGTTATGAACACAATTTATATAGGGGGATACGTACGAGTATGAGAATCTGGGTTAAAGAGATTGATTTTGTAATTTTGTATACCTAACATTGATTGTTTGGTACATACATACAAAACTGACTATATTTTGATTATGGCGGAGAGAAATAATTGAATAACAACTATATAGACCTTAATGTCTAGCAATCGTGCTTTGATGACCGAATGGGAACACCATAAAATCCAATTGTAAAAATTGAAGGAAAAACAAGATCATTTCTCTACCCCTCAGCATGTTAGTACGCCTCATCCAGTATGCGCCTTCCAGCACCTCAAAAACCTGGTTACGGTTCAACGGACCAATCACTCATTAATCCAAAGATAACTGATGAAGTAACCTACAATATGATGCGGCCAAATCGTTCTATGAAATGTGCACTAGCAACATAAAATTATATACAATTTTTTTTTTTTTTAAAGAAAGTATTAATTTTCATTCACGCACTCACCCACTCATTCACCTACTCACACAAGTACAGTATACCACCTGCACGTTGCAAGCTCCATGTCAACCTGCACACTGACATGAACGGTGGGTTGACGCTGATTTCTGCACTCCAACAGAGGGTCTAAGTTGTGTTTATTATCACCACCGATCGTAATCGATGAAGAAAATTCGCTTTACATCCTGCCTCTGATGGGATTCGAGCCCAGTACCTCCCGGTCCAAGTGCCGAAGCTTTAACCACTGCGCCACTTGTAAGGTAATTGTTTTATTATTTTAGTAGTCTAATCTTGTGGGATGAGACCCATCGGTTTATCCCAGCTCTGCCAGTCCTTTCATTTAAGCGGCTCAAGGAACCACTAATTCTAAGGGCTCCTTGTTGTCATGCTGCTGCAGTCGCAGTACATGACTCCTTGCAAATTTTTGTATTTCATTGCTGACGTATTCCATGTTAAGGTCCCGATGGAGATTGTTATTTCTAATGTGCCAAGGAGCATTCACAATGCTACGTGATGAAATGATAACATGAATTTTTGGTTTTATGATTCGATTTTATTTTTTAACTTATTTGATTTACACGTTTTTCTATATACTAATGCTTATACTCTAAATTTTTTATTTATTTATACTAAGATTCCCCTCCACCTATTTTAAACAAAAAGGATTCTTAACCTAAATATACTATGTATTTGCGCTTTTATATATATTTTTAACCAATAAAAAGGTAGAGATGAAGATAAAGATAATGCACTTATGTATATTCTATTTTTAAAATGGTTTTACCTAATTTACCATAGTACGCCGCAGTTTTTTCTACTATAGATGTGGTTGCCATATGTTGTTTTCGGAATTTTGCTACGATAATTGTATGTCGTTCTGCTATGATTAATTAATATTCTATTAATCTGATCTATTTGTCCACTACGTAGTACTTTGTTTTGAAATGTTTGAATGATCTTCACTGTAGTTTTTCTTGCGCAGCTCCAAAGCTGAATACCTATACGTCCAGATATAGGTTTTAGGATTTGTTTATATAACAGCAGTTTTTTGTGCGTTGTCAGCTCGGAGTTTCTTCCCATAAGCCGGTACATTTTTCTGAATTTTAAATTCAGTTCTATTTAACATGCACTTTCCGCCTGAGTTTACAGTCTAGCGTAATGCCAAGATACTTAGCATTATCAGAATATGGAATTTGTTGCGAATTCAATCGAATCGGAATATATTCTAATTTCCTATTTGTAAAGTTGATATGTGTTGATTTCGATTTGTTGAGTGTTATTCTCCATTGTTTTGTTCAGTTATTCACTATATTTATAGCATTTTGTAGTTTTCTGGTGGACTCAGCGGTACTAGCATCAGTGGTCATAACAGCTGTGTCATCAGCAAACGTTCCTATTCTAGCTTCTTCTATGTTTGGTAGATCATTTGTATACAGGAGGTATAATACGGGGCCTAGAACACTGCGTTGAGGAACCCCAATATTTTCTTCAGTTTAGAGTATTCCCCGTCCTGTCTGATCTGGAAGTAACGGTCGTTGATGTAAGACTTAAGCAATTCAAAATGTTGCTTTGGCAAATCTCGTTTGAGTTTAAGATCTAGATAGAGTTTCCAATACCGAGTTTCTAATATGCTCATACTTTAATTAATTTCCAATAAATTTTTATATACAAAAACAGTAAACACAAATATTGAAAATCCCATTCGTAAAACATCTATAGTAGTGTAAATTACCGCGAAAATATAGCTGTGAAATTTACCCGCTTTGCATCTCTTTAAAAATTCAAAACAAAATTCATTGGGCAAACTGATACAAATAAATGAGTTGTAAATTGTAATACAAAACGTTTTCTACTGTTTTTAACTCTCTCTCTCTCTCTCTCTCTCTCCATTTGTTGTTTTATTTTATTTTTCGTAAGTTTAAAACATCATGATGTTGGTAATGTGTCGTGTGTGACTGTGTGAGGATTGTTTTTATTTATGTAGAAAAAGACTGACATTTCAGTTTGTTTATTTTTTTAGTCATCCTATTTTTAAAGAACGTGTGCTATTCTATTACGTGTAAGTACTAGTAGTTTACTAATTATTACAATATACCATATATAATATAATTTTTAATTATAGCCTAGTGTTAAGTTACATCATACATAACTGTGAATTCGATAAAATTCGATTTTCATGAAAATCACAGTCACAAAAAACAAAGTTATTTTTTTTTTAGTTATACTTTTTTAATTATAATATTATTATACATATAATTAAAATTATAATAACATTGAATATATATTTAAAAAATTGGCAGGAATTCAGGAAAAGAAGCCATAATGAATAAACGAAAATCACAAGTGTGGGACTACTTTCAAAAACAGAAGTCTGAGACCGCAAAATGTACATTTCGGGAATGCGGAACGATTATTAGTTGCAAAGGTAGCAATACATCCGTCATGATCAACCACCTTTATAAAATCCACAACATTGAATTAAAAGAACCTCAAGAAGAATTAGAATCGTCAAAAAAATTAAATCGAGCTCTTCTTCAACGATGTTAAGATTTATAAAAAGAGAATCTTTACAAGAAATTATAGCAAAATGTGCACCTAAAGATCGGTTTTCTTTTAACTCGATAAGAAAATCTGAAGCTATCAGAAGATACGTAGGTAGTCGTAATTATGTTATGCCAAAAAGTAATACGTCTATTAAGAACAATGTGATGCAGTTTTTCGATGAAAAGCGTGCTGAAATTAAGCTTAAACTTGTAAGTTAATTGAACGAAAGTAAGAAATTTAGTATAACCGTTGATGAATGGACTGATGTTTTGATGCGATGATTCTTAAATGTTACGGTTCATTCTACCGCTACATCGGTCGTCTTGGGGCTTGTGCACATCACGGACAGCTGTACCTCAGAAAAAACTGAGGAACTGGTTAGACCACGTTTAGTTGAATATGGTCTTAATCTAGACAATGATATCGTGGCATCTACTCATGATGGTGCTAGTGTGATGGTAAAATATGGCAGGCTAATAAATGTTGAAAGTCAATTGTGTTACAACCATGCAATTCAATTAGCTGTTCTTAAGGTTATGTACAATATAAAAATCCTAACGCCACCACCATCAATAAGCAAGAAGAAAATATGAAGATGAGGACGCAGATGAGGATAACTTCAGTGACTACAGCAATTATAATGAACCTGGCGATGACGACAATTGAACTATAGATGATACACTTTCAACAACTAGAATCGAATGAAAAAACATAAAAAAAACTTTGGATGTTGGAGAAAACGGAAGTTTTAAATAAAGAAATAACCTTAAAAGAGGGAAAATTATTAAAAGTGCAGAACTTGACTACATCTACTAGCTACATCTATCAAGCGTTTCCTAAAATTACACACATACGTTAATTCTGCTTTAGATAAACTCGGTGTTGAAGAAGTTCTCGAAGGCAATATTGAAACTCTAACGGAAGTTGCAGACGTCCTTGAGCCGCTTAAGTTTGCAGTTGATGAACTTAGTAAACAGGAATCAAACCTATTGTCTGCAGAGGGTACACTATTCTATATTTTTCAACAACTGAAATAATTTTCAGTGACTCAGCAGGATGCAGCTGTTATAAGCTCTTCTAATGAAGATGTTTTATCACCTACATCATACACCGAGCTTTGGCAATGCCTCAATCCTTTACTGTGCCAAAGCCAGAAGTTTCATCTGTTTCGTCTAATAAAGGTAATTTTGAAAAGGAGTTCAAATTTATAGAGGAGAATGGAAAAGCAACAGCAGCGAGCGCCTGTTCTATCGTTGAGTACCTTTCTCGCAACCCAAATTGATGTGCTGGTATAAGATTTCTGCTCTCTATAATTGGCTTTAATCTCTTGAGAAACAGTCTTTCGAAAATTATTGATGTTTGCTGTTTAGTGATTTATTAGGCTGTGGAATCATTATGATTTCCGCTACTTTCCACTGTCTCTGAACATAACATAGCCTAAAGATAGCATTGATTATGTGCTGTACTTTCCTTAGTGCTGTTTCTGGTAGAACTTTGATTATTTGCCCCGTTATCAAGTCGTATCTAGGAGCTTTTTATTTTTGGGAGTTTGTTTGATTTCTTTCAGAGTAACTGGTAGCACAGATGCCTCGTTTACTTTGCTTATTGGTGTTAGATATTCATTATCCGCTTCTCCAGTTGGTGGTTTGAAAGTATTTTGTAGTTGTTCGGCAAATAGATCAGCTTTTCACTTTTCGCTGCGAGCCCAGGTTTCATCAACCATTCTAATGGGTGACACTTGCATAGGCCTTTTTAAACCTTTGGTGGCTTTCACAGGGAATAGTCTGTGTCAGGTTTACCTGTCAGATTACTTAGGAATCTTGCAACTGACTCATTCTTAATCTCCTTTATAATTAGTTTAAGTTTGCTGGACAAGTTGTTTATGATTGTTCTTCAGGGGCTCTAGTTCTCTGCCAAGTCTTACGAGCTCTTCTTTTTTCGTTAACCGACTCTCTGACTTCAACTGGATAGTATATACTTTTTTGTAATATTTCTTGCTGATCAAGAGTATTTCCCTAGGCCGTTTTTTGCACACTTTCAATGAGGTTTTCTAGTTATTCTTCTATCGTGTAAGCGTTCGATATCTGCACGTGTAGGTAGATGCTTTCTTTGACTAGCTGTCGAAAGTATTCCCAGTTGGTTTTGTTTTTCTTTAATCTTTATTTTCAACTCCAAAGTAATTCTCGGAGATACCTCTTGATATATAGAAACTCATAGGTCAGTAGTTTGGCTTTCTACTGGAGTGGAACTCACATTTTAATATCCTGCCTGCTTCAAATAGCTCCCTTTCTTTGGAACTACTTCTATTTGATCCCCAGAATATGTGTTTCGCGTTCAAGTCGCCTCCAATTATTACCAAGCGATTTAAGAAGTTTGATGTAGTCTTTTTTTATGTGTTATATCTGGGTGGTTCGTAGATTGCCTGTACCTCTTGGTTTTTTTGGTTTCAATGGATACAGTAGTTACTTGCATAGTTTCCTCCTCTATTTTTAATTCTTCGTGGTGTTTTTTTACAGTCCTTAACGAAAATTGCTGTCCCGCCTCTAGCTCTTTCTGCTGGATGTAGAGCTCGATAGCGCTGATATCCACGTATTTTGGCATACGAGGTTCTGGTAAAATGACTTTCTGAGATTAGGCATATATCAATTTTTTTGTGTTTAAAAATACTTGTAATTCTTAAATGCGTTGCGCTAGGCAATTTGCATACCAGGTAACAATTCTTAAATAGTGTGCCATTATTTTTTCTTGTTAAGTTTGTATGGACTAGAATGAAGGTAGTCAATAACATCTCTAATTTTACTTGACTCATCCGTTATTCTTTTATCTTGGCTCATCGATGTATTTTCCAGTGTTACTAGTCTCTGTTCTTGTTTTTTCAGTAACTCGCCCATATATTATAGTCTTTTAGCTTAATTTTGTCTTCATGAATGCCCATAAATTTCGATCGGATCAGAATTAAGTGACTGAGATTGCCAATCCAATGTTTTGATGCCCTTTTTGAGTTTAAATTTGGAAAATACCATAGGAAACCACCATGGTGTTTTGGATCGCTGTTTTCTTGCAAGATCCAATTAGAGTTCCTCGCTCCAAACCATTTAAGGACAGATGGTAACAAACCTCGTGAATAAATTTTATTCATGAAAAGTGCGTTTAGGATCCGTGTGGCAACGATTAATTTACCAAAACCTTGCCTAGTGAAGCATCCTCATACATGGAGCTAGGGCGGGTGCTTCACAGTTCGAACAATCGTTTTTTTTTTGCTTAGTTGCAATCCAAACACGCCTTTTAACATTCAAACCCCAAAAGGCATCTTTAAACACAATATTCGTAAAACCTTTGTTTTATGTTCATTCGCCCACTATAGTCGTTTTTCCATGTATTTTTGGGTTCCATATTCGTAGCCATGTTCCATAATTCGAATAAGCGAGGAACATTGAATAATGTATAATCCTCTTCTGTACAAAAGCTTTCGATTTTTTTATATATTTTGCTGCACTTGCAACCGACGTTTTCGGTCCTTTCGGATGTGCACTTAAAAACACCGCTTCAAATCGTTTTTTTATAAATGGTACTCATTTTTTTCATATATGTCGCTTAACAGTGCCAGTTAAACTAATGTTTGTTTTAGAGCGTCCAAGAGGAATCAATAGAAAACCGATATAAGCACCACCCATATTTGTTCCTATAATTTTAAGTACAGTTATGCCGTACATGCTCTTGTTGAACATACATTCTTGGTTTTAACCTCATGCCATGCTTGGTTTTAACCTCAACCAAATTAATATGATTGCTAATAACATCAATAGGTTTCTGGATCTGGTCTTCACCACTGAGGAGGATGCTTTCAAAGTTGTAACTGAATCAATGAATCCGTTTGTTGCAAACGATATCAACCACAAACCTTTGGACATTGTATTTGATACAACCTACTGTAACCTGAAGAAATCTGAGTACCTTCCCAGAATGAAATTTAACTTCAAGAAGGCAAATTACGCCGGTTTGCAATATTATTTAGAAGCAGCTAATTGGGATCTAATTTTAAACCTTGACAATGTGAACGAAAATGTTGAAAAATTTTATGACTTCATTCTCCAAAGCTTGAACTTCATGTGCCTCTTTACAATAAAGCACCGAAAACTCATCCTCCATAGTTCGATGACCTGCTAACCAATTTAAAAAACCGAGAATGTAAAGCCTATACTAAAATCATGAAATCTCGATTGGAATCCGACAAGCTAGTTTTTTTTACAACGCAGTGATGAATTTGACGTCCATTTCAATTTTAAGTACAGGTCTTACCTGGCAAGTATTGAAACAAAAATTAAATCAAACCTTAAATAATTTTGGAAATACTTTTGATCCAAACGGGAAATCGAGGGATATCCTTCCAATATGACTTATAATAATACCAGCTCCTCGGACGCAAAAGTGATAGCAGACATGTTTGCAGCATATTTGCAATCAGTCTATAGCCTTTGTGATAATATGGAATACACTGATAAAATTGGCAACAACAATACTTCTATTATTCCACCTGTCATACATGAAGAGAATGTTATATCAGTCTTCAAGGACCTGCCTTTATATTAAAAAAGTTTGCGAGTAGCTTCACAAATCCGCTCTGCAAACTTTTCAACCAATCGATAACCACAGCCGTATTTCCTGATAAATGGAAAATGTCAAAAATAACACCTATCTTTAAATCGGGAAAGAGGGAGGATTTCTCATGTTATAGAGGAATTTCAACAACTTCGTCAATTCCAAAATTATTTGAGCTGATAGTGTGCAATGCTTTTAAATCTACATTGATACGTCACATCTCGATTTACCAACGCGGGTTCATGCCTGGAAGATCGACATCTACCAATCTGGTCGAATTTACCTACAAAGTGTTAAATGAGATAGAAAATCATCATCAAGTAGATGTAGCGTATACAGATTTTAGCAAGGCGTTTGACTCTATATGCCACCTCAAAGCACTCCAAAGTCTGCGCGAATCCGGGTTTTCAACAGAATTTATTAATTGGTTCAAATCGTATCTGACAAACCAACGGCAATATGTATTAATTGGGAATCAGAAATCTAATGTTATCAAAGTGACCTCTGGTGTCCCTCAAGGATCGCATATTGGACCCTGGATTTTTATTGTGTTCATCGATAGAATAGCCAAGATAATTAAACACTCAAATTTTCTAATATTTGCTGATGACGTAAACATTTTTCATACAATTAAACATGAGCATGATGTTGATAAACTGCAGGATGACCTCAACAGACTTAGTGAGTGGTGTGTCCAAAATTCATTACACCTCAATATTAATAAATGTAAAATTGAAAAAATATCCAATAACTTCGGCATATAAAATAAATGGCGCGAGAATCGCATTTTCTAAATTTTTAATAAGTCGAACGATAGTTATTCAGTCACAATCTCCACTTTTAAAACCACAAAAAACGATTTAAAACACAAATTTTTTACTTTAGATTATTTTATTTTTATTATTTTAACGTTTTCGGTCACTGAATGAGCATCTTCAGAAAAAATTTTTGCAACTGAAAATAAAATAATTTAAAGTACAAAATTTGTGTTTTAAATCGTTTTTTGTGGTTTTAAAAGTGGAGATTGTGACTGCAAGTGAATAACTATCGTTCGAATGGAAACCACGGTGAGTCCTCAGTGCAAGAATTTTTAATAAGTCTTTTGACAATTTCATATTTGAAGTACAACTGTTTAATTTAAATAATTGTTTTATTTATAATTCTTATTTATTTACAATCTAAGTGTGAATAGGTTAATTTTTTTATTTTCTATTTTTAAATTTTATTTTCTTTTTTGTTTTATATTTTATATTTTACTTTGTTAATTTTGAAATCATAATTGCAATGTACAAATCGATTTCCTTTAATATTTAAATAAATAAATAAATACTTTAAGTAAAATGAGCTATGTATGTTGATTAGGGCTAAAGTGTCATAGTTTGAAATAGATTTCCTTTAATATTTAAATAAATAAATAAATACTTTAAGTAAAATGAGCTATGTATGTTGATTAGGGCTAAAGTGTCATAGTTTGAAATAGATTCTCGTTAAGATAGAATAAAAGATCTTAATGATACTCACACCTGGAAAAAATTTCCGACCAATTTCTGTGTGGGGAGTTCCATGCGGGGAAATCGTCGATTTCACAAACTCCCCACATAAAAATTGACCTGCCATTGTTCCAGGTGTGAGCAAAATTAAGACTTTTCATTTGAATGTTTCTCCAGCCATGACACTTTAAACGGTCAATTTTTAGAAATTTTGAAAAATTTGGTGTGCGGTATATTCAATCGAGTTTTTCCGAACTCACCACATGAAAATTGATCTAAGGTTTTTTAAATGATAATCATTATTAGACGGCGCTTTATTTAAAATATTTTCCAAACATGTCACTACAAATGCATTTCACGTTTTACCGCCCCAAACAACTAATACAACACTTATAGTCATTTGGTTTGGTATATTATTTTTAAATGTTTCGTATGAAAAATACTTATTTTATCGTTTGATTAGATTGAATCTGCATTATCGACATTTTTCGGCTGGAGTCGGCTAACTTTAATAGGGTCATTTTGGCACTGTTCTTCTTTGTCAAGTGTGATGTGGTATAAAATTGGGATTACTAGTTTTGATTGAATGTATACAATTTCCTCGCGTGACGATGGCGTTGTTGTACAGCTTTCCTGAAATTCCTCTAATTTGTGAACTGTACTTTCCTCTGCCAAATAAGATGAGACTTAGTTAACCCTTTATTATTTTGATTAGAAAAGAAATATTAGTTAATTTGACCGGCATTCGTGTACCTTAAAATTTCATACCAAAATTTTTTGAAGCCAAGTTAAAGTTTCTTATTTGACAAATGATTAAACTTTGTGATATAGGGCAACCAAAAATATGCTCTTAAAAATAAGTTTTAGGGGTATATCCTCTATCCGGTCGCAAATTATTTAATTGCGAGGCGAAATATGGTTACTAGGTTTATTTTGCCATGCCAATTGACACATTTTTTTTAAATTTAAATTTGTTTTGCGGTTGTAAAGTAGAAATACACGAAAAGATTATTACGCATTTTCCGAGGTCGCAGTCTTTTCATGTATTTCTACTTTACAATAGCAAAACAAATTTAAATTTAAAAGAATGTGTCAATTGGCATGGCAAAATAAACCTAGTAACCATATTTCGCCTCGCAATTAAATAATTTGCGACCGGATAGAGGATATTCCCCTAAAACCTATTTTTAAGAGCATATTTTTGGTTGCCCTAGATCAACTCGTATGTCGTGTGTGTTCCTTGTGAAAGACATTACAGACTAAATCATGCGACCATAATAACATAACAATTGTATACATTATACAGTGATATGTTCGATTCGTGACCTGAATCAGTAATATGCACGTCCCTATAGTACGTACAATGTAATAATGTCATGAAAAATCAGTTTAAAGTAGCACAAAGTTATAAGTTACAAAAATACGTTCGTAGATCTCCCATGTTAAGCTTTTAATTAAGGTAACGACTAATAATAGAAATGTATTAAAATGCTTCTATAATCTCGTAATTTGTTTTTCACGTTTTAAGATCTCAAATGGTGAACACAAATTTAATATAATTTGTCTGATTTAAAGAGAAAATTGATTGTGAAAACTGAAAACAAACAAAATATCCTTAACCTAATTTATATTTGTGGTTCTGTTGTTGTATTATAAATAAATGCTGAGCACATAATAATCATTCACGTAGAAAATATAAGAAAAGAAATTTTCCATATACATGCTGGTGTACGTACGGTTGTCTAGATAAATACATTAGAAATGAAATTTATAAGAAGTAAAACTTATTTTTTTTTACTTCATTCACACAATGTAGAGAAGTGAGTACATTCTGAGCAAAGTGGTAGTTTGAAGAAAGTAGTTGAATGGATATTTTCTGTTCTATAAATTATACATTTTCACTTTGCAAAGATGATTCATACATTCTCTATTTTGACTCGGAATAGAAAAAAAGAAATCTGCCCTGTCAATGCACACACTCCTAGTACTCCTCGCGTGTGTTCTATATAAAATAAATATTGTACAAAGTTTATGCAGTTCTGGTGTTCGTGTATCTTTTGTGATTATTCTTGGAAAAGGAGCTCGTAGCCAAACAAACAAGAATTGATTATAAGAGACTACTATTTGGAAATTATCGAGAGGAAACGAACAAAATGGATATATATTTGTATATAACGGACATTGATGCATGCTTGGCGTATCGAACGCTATTTATAGGAAAAAAACAAAAAATTGTTGCAAATTAAGACAGTGAGGACAAACAAAGGAGCATTTTCCGTTGATTTTGCACGTACTTTGATGCATTCTCGTACGAACCTACAGTTTTATATTGGTTTTTCAGTTTCGATCAATATTATATTTTATTGATTAGCTTTGATCTCAGATAGATACGTTTTTAAGTAGTTCTCTGCCCAAATATGATGTTTTGTTATTTGTAAGACAGATAAGAGCAGCGAAACTTCCAATTTAACAAATGACGGCTGTACTGAAAAAAATGTATGGGTTAGTAAACCAATATATTAGGTGTGCAAGTAGAAACTCTGCTTTTTTGGTCAAATTATACTTAATGGAAAATATTATTGCAACAAATGTTAATTATCGAAATATTCGCTATAACTATCTATGGTCTTTTGCCATTTATAAGGTAAAGCTTCAACTTTCATGGGTCTTTCAAATATGATAACATCGATCTGTGTTAATCAGAGAGAGCGAAGTAAACTGGGGAATACGCCGCATGCTGTAAAACTCCCAGCCTAAGCAGAAGATGCGTTCCTAGGTTGGTTTTCCTGTATATGTGGACGGGCGTTGTCTTACAATTCGTTAATCGTCACAGCATCACATCAATTGGGCCTCCTAACGTGAAATGACTTCTTTCCAAAAGACACGCAGTAACATTTCTTGGTATGGATATTCAACTGATGTTGACGGCTCGTCTGAATCATGACCCGTAATGATTTTGTGCAGAAAATTCTTTCTTTTGTACCGAGAAAGCAATTTTATGCAGTTGTCAACTCTTCGGTTTTTTTTTTCTTCGGTTAGTTTAAGAAGAACCCATTTCCTTCCGTTGTTGTCTCAGTGCATACAATCGAAGTGATATATTGCTTGGTGAGTAACTCCTAACTGTTCTGAGAGCTTTTTTTCGAGTTTAATACGGATTTTCATACAGTAAAACTTTAAGTTATTCGTCTTCAAACTGTTTTACTGGACGTGGATCACCCTCAAGACTAAAATTGCCATTACGAAATCTTGCAAACCACTTGTTTACTGTTGAATGACTCACAGAATCTACACTCAATGTCGAATTAATCAATTTAATAGCTGGAGCAGGATTTCGAGAGAATCCTTGACAGTCTAGAGCCAATGGAAGCCTGTCAGAAAGCTGCTGGGTATGTCAGATGCAATTATTCGAGGAGTAGAGGCTTTTGGAGAGGACGCAGAGTCAAGGCATCACTGGCTTATCCATATAATGATCACAAAGTTAGATGACGATTCAAACAGCTCATTCGCACAGACATCAGCAAAATATGATTGTCAACACTTAAAAAAATTTCTGAAAGCGCATATTGATGCCTTTGAATCCTTAAATGGAGAAAACAGACATCATAGCATCCAAACAAGTCAAACAAAGGCTCATTGTGTCCTGAGGACTAGAACAAATTATTCGAATGCATCAAGTTTAACGGAATGTCAATTGATGAAAGAAGAGCGTTGTTATAAAGGAAGAATGTATGCTTTAATTGCTTAAGCAACAACTAACAAACTAGCCATACTACCACCACCCACGTACGAAACTCATTAGTACCCACTGTCTTGGAAAATTTAGAAAGAGCAAATGGAAAACAATTATGCTGGTATTGTTAGATTCTGCATCTCAGGGGTCTTTCACCACTCAGAATTTCCAACCCGAATATCATTTAAACGAGCTATGCTAAACTGGCCATATCGGGAATTGGAAGATCTGTCAATGGATACTCTAAGAGAGTAGTAACCTTATCAACCACGCCATGGAACAAAAGCTAACCATCTTTCCAAATTGACACAAACGTTTTTCCCAAATTAAGAGTCAAACAATCGGCAATTTCCAACATCATTATTGGAACAGTCATATTTTCCGAGTTTCGAAGAGGAGGAGCAATGCGAAAATTACTTCAGCAAAACAAAACTTTAGATAGTTCCGGCCGTTTTGAAGAAGAACTACCATTTCAGCTTACACCATCGGTTTTGGGAAATTCGTTTCGATCGATGGTTCAGCGTATGCATTTAGTGAAGAAAAGGTTCACCAGAGAAGAAGAAATCCGCTCGGAAGTACAAAAAAATTATGAGAGAGCATCATTTTGCTAGGACATACGAAGTTAATTGACGAAAACAGCATTAAATTCAATGGCTATTATTTACCCCACCACTGTGTGATCAAGAAATCCAAAGTTTGCTTTTACCGCTAATGTAGAACAAATTTATCGGCATGTTCGTGTTGCACCAGATGATACAAAATACCAACCACAAATATTAGTAACGCACATCGTATTTAGCCAAACTCAATGAAGCAGCCGGCAAATACAAAGAATATTTGATACCAGCGCACCAGAGAAAGAGTATGCACGTAGATGATTTGATGGCCGAATCATAAACAGTTGCAGAAGCAAGCAGTTTAATCAGGCAAAGATGCATTTCATATTGTGAAGTTCAAAATTTCAGTTGAGGCAATATTTGTCTAATGATGAACGAATTTTAACCGATATTCCTCAATTTACGAAAAATAACATAATTTGGAAATCGGCGAATCTATAAATCTGTTAAGGTATTAGGATTAAATCGAATCCAAATACGGATTACTTTAAATTTAAAGTTGAAGACAATGATAAAATGACAAAATCACAAAATGCCAAAACGACAAAAAGACAAAATGACAAAATCACAAAACGAAAAAACCACAAAACGACAAAATGAAAAAATGACAAACTGACATAATGACAAAACGTCAAAATGACAAAATGACAAAATGACAAAATGGCAAAATGACAAAATGACAAAATGAAAAAATTACAAATTGACAAAATGACAAAATGACAAAATAACAAAATGACAAATTGACAAAATGACAAAATGACAAAATGACAAAATGACAAAATGACAAAATGACAAAATGACAAAATGACAAAATGACAAAACGAAAAAACCACAAAACGACAAAATGGAAAAATGACAAACTGACAAAATGACAAAATGTCAAAATGACAAAATGACAAAATGGCAAAATGACAAAATGACAAAATGACAAAATGAAAAAATGACAAATTGACAAAATGACAAAATGACAAAATGACAAAATGACAAAATGACAAAATAACAAAATGACAAATTGACAAAATGACAAAATGACAAAATGACAAAATGACAAAACGAAAAAACCACAAAACGACAAAATGAAAAAATGACAAACTGACAAAATGACAAATGTCAAAATGATAAAATGACAAAATGGCAAAATGACAAAATGACAAAATGACAAAATGACAAAATGACAAAATGACAAAATGATAAAATGACAAAATGACAAAATGACAAAATGACAAAATGACAAAATGACAAAATGACAAAATGACAAAATGACAAAATGACAAAATGACAAAATGACAAAATGACAAAATGACAAAATGACAAAATGACAAAATGACAAAATGACAAAATGACAAAATGACAAAATGACAAAATGACAAAATGACAAAATGACAAAATGACAAAATAACAAAATGACAAATTGACAAAATGACAAAATGACAAAATGACAAAATGACAAAATGACAAAACGAAAAAACCACAAAACGACAAAATGGAAAAATGACAAACTGACAAAATGACAAAATGTCAAAATGACAAAATGACAAAATGGCAAAATGACAAAATGATAAAATGACAAAATGAAAAAATGACAAATTGACAAAATGACAAAATGACAAAATGACAAAATGACAAAATAACAAAATGACAAATTGACAAAATGACAAAATGACAAAATGACAAAATGACAAAATGACAAAATGACAAAATGACAAAACGAAAAACCACAAAACGACAAAATGAAAAAATGACAAACTGACAAAATGACAAAATGTGAAAATGACAAAATGACAAAATGGCAAAATGACAAAATGACAAAATGACAAAATGACAAAATGACAAAATGACAAAATGACAAAATGACAAAATGACAAAATGACAAAATGACAAAATGACAAAATGACAAAATGACAAAATGACAAAATGACAAAATGACAAAATGACAAAATGACAAAATGACAAAATGACAAAATGACAAAATGACAAAATGACAAAATGACAAAATGACAAAATGACAAAATGACAAAATGACAAAATGACAAAATGACAAAATGACAAAATGACAAAATGACAAAATGACAAAATGACAAAATGACAAAATGACAAAATGACAAAATGACAAAATGACAAATTGACAAAATGACAAAATGACAAAATTACAAAATGACAAAATGACAAAATGACAAAATGACAAAATGACAAAATGACAAAATGACAAAATGACAAAATGACAAAATGACAAAATGACAAAATGACAAAATGACAAAATGACAAAATGACAAAATGACAAAATGACAAAATGACAAAATGACAAAATGACAAAATGACAAAATGACAAAAAAAACAAAATGACAAAATGACAAAATGTCAAAATGTCAAAATGACAAAATGACAAAATGACAAAATGACAAAATGACAAAATGACAAAATGACAAATTGACAAATTGACAAAATGACACAACGACCAAATGATAAAATTGCAAAATTACAAAATTACAAAATTACAAAATTACAAAATTACAAAATTACAAAATTACAAAATTACAAAATTACAAAATTACAAAATTACAAAATTACAAAATTACAAAATTACAAAATTACAAAATTACAAAATTACAAAATTACAAAATTACAAAATTACAAAATTACAAAATTACAAAATTACAAAATTACAAAATTACAAAATTACAAAATTACAAAATTACAAAATTACAAAATTACAAAATTACAAAATTACAAAATTACAAAATTACAAAATTACAAAATTACAAAATTACAAAATTACAAAATTACAAAATTACAAAATTACAAAATTACAAAATTACAAAATTACAAAATTACAAAATTACAAAATTACAAAATTACAAAATTACAAAATTACAAAATTACAAAATTACAAAATTACAAAATTACAAAATTACAAAATTACAAAATTACAAAATTACAAAATTACAAAATTACAAAATTACAAAATTACAAAATTACAAAATTACAAAATTACAAAATTACAAAATTACAAAATTACAAAATTACAAAATTACAAAATTACAAAATTACAAAATTACAAAATTACAAAATTACAAAATTACAAAATTACAAAATTACAAAATTACAAAATTACAAAATTACAAAATTACAAAATTACAAAATTACAAAATTACAAAATTACAAAATTACAAAATTACAAAATTACAAAATTACAAAATTACAAAATTACAAAATTACAAAATTACAAAATTACAAAATTACAAAATTACAAAATTACAAAATTACAAAATTACAAAATTACAAAATTACAAAATTACAAAATTACAAAATTACAAAATTACAAAATTACAAAATTACAAAATTACAAAATTACAAAATTACAAAATTACAAAATTACAAAATTACAAAATTACAAAATTACAAAATTACAAAATTACAAAATTACAAAATTACAAAATTACAAAATTACAAAATTACAAAATTACAAAATTACAAAATTACAAAATTACAAAATTACAAAATTACAAAATTACAAAATTACAAAATTACAAAATTACAAAATTACAAAATTACAAAATTACAAAATTACAAAATTACAAAATTACAAAATTACAAAATTACAAAATTACAAAATTACAAAATTACAAAATTACAAAATTACAAAATTACAAAATTACAAAATTACAAAATTACAAAATTACAAAATTACAAAATTACAAAATTACAAAATTACAAAATTACAAAATTACAAAATTACAAAATTACAAAATTACAAAATTACAAAATTACAAAATTACAAAATTACAAAATTACAAAATTACAAAATTACAAAATTACAAAATTACAAAATTACAAAATTACAAAATTACAAAATTACAAAATTACAAAATTACAAAATTACAAAATTACAAAATTACAAAATTACAAAATTACAAAATTACAAAATTACAAAATTACAAAATTACAAAATTACAAAATTACAAAATTACAAAATTACAAAATTACAAAATTACAAAATTACAAAATTACAAAATTACAAAATTACAAAATTACAAAATTACAAAATTACAAAATTACAAAATTACAAAATTACAAAATTACAAAATTACAAAATTACAAAATTACAAAATTACAAAATTACAAAATTACAAAATTACAAAATTACAAAATTACAAAATTACAAAATTACAAAATTACAAAATTACAAAATTACAAAATTACAAAATTACAAAATTACAAAATTACAAAATTACAAAATTACAAAATTACAAAATTACAAAATTACAAAATTACAAAATTACAAAATTACAAAATTACAAAATTACAAAATTACAAAATTACAAAATTACAAAATTACAAAATTACAAAATTACAAAATTACAAAATTACAAAATTACAAAATTACAAAATTACAAAATTACAAAATTACAAAATTACAAAATTACAAAATTACAAAATTACAAAATTACAAAATTACAAAATTACAAAATTACAAAATTACAAAATTACAAAATTACAAAATTACAAAATTACAAAATTACAAAATTACAAAATTACAAAATTACAAAATTACAAAATTACAAAATTACAAAATTACAAAATTACAAAATTACAAAATTACAAAATTACAAAATTACAAAATTACAAAATTACAAAATTACAAAATTACAAAATTACAAAATTACAAAATTACAAAATTACAAAATTACAAAATTACAAAATTACAAAATTACAAAATTACAAAATTACAAAATTACAAAATTACAAAATTACAAAATTACAAAATTACAAAATTACAAAATTACAAAATTACAAAATTACAAAATTACAAAATTACAAAATTACAAAATTACAAAATTACAAAATTACAAAATTACAAAATTACAAAATTACAAAATTACAAAATTACAAAATTACAAAATTACAAAATTACAAAATTACAAAATTACAAAATTACAAAATTACAAAATTACAAAATTACAAAATTACAAAATTACAAAATTACAAAATTACAAAATTACAAAATTACAAAATTACAAAATTACAAAATTACAAAATTACAAAATTACAAAATTACAAAATTACAAAATTACAAAATTACAAAATTACAAAATTACAAAATTACAAAATTACAAAATTACAAAATTACAAAATTACAAAATTACAAAATTACAAAATTACAAAATTACAAAATTACAAAATTACAAAATTACAAAATTACAAAATTACAAAATTACAAAATTACAAAATTACAAAATTACAAAATTACAAAATTACAAAATTACAAAATTACAAAATTACAAAATTACAAAATTACAAAATTACAAAATTACAAAATTACAAAATTACAAAATTACAAAATTACAAAATTACAAAATTACAAAATTACAAAATTACAAAATTACAAAATTACAAAATTACAAAATTACAAAATTACAAAATTACAAAATTACAAAATTACAAAATTACAAAATTACAAAATTACAAAATTACAAAATTACAAAATTACAAAATTACAAAATTACAAAATTACAAAATTACAAAATTACAAAATTACAAAATTACAAAATTACAAAATTACAAAATTACAAAATTACAAAATTACAAAATTACAAAATTACAAAATTACAAAATTACAAAATTACAAAATTACAAAATTACAAAATTACAAAATTACAAAATTACAAAATTACAAAATTACAAAATTACAAAATTACAAAATTACAAAATTACAAAATTACAAAATTACAAAATTACAAAATTACAAAATTACAAAATTACAAAATTACAAAATTACAAAATTACAAAATTACAAAATTACAAAATTACAAAATTACAAAATTACAAAATTACAAAATTACAAAATTACAAAATTACAAAATTACAAAATTACAAAATTACAAAATTACAAAATTACAAAATTACAAAATTACAAAATTACAAAATTACAAAATTACAAAATTACAAAATTACAAAATTACAAAATTACAAAATTACAAAATTACAAAATTACAAAATTACAAAATTACAAAATTACAAAATTACAAAATTACAAAATTACAAAATTACAAAATTACAAAATTACAAAATTACAAAATTACAAAATTACAAAATTACAAAATTACAAAATTACAAAATTACAAAATTACAAAATTACAAAATTACAAAATTACAAAATTACAAAATTACAAAATTACAAAATTACAAAATTACAAAATTACAAAATTACAAAATTTCAAAATGGCAAAACTACAAAACTACGTGACGACATTCACCCCTATTGTGATTGTCGTGTCGATGTCGATTTTCCGATGATTGCTAAAATTGGTATTATGAATGTCACAAATTAATCCGTTATCAATAAAAAACTATAGAAAAACTTTAGGAAAATTAATTTTTTATAAAATCTGTTTAGTAGCTGAAAAGAAAAGAAAATTTATTATTAATCATATTTATTGTTACCATACCAAAAGGAGAATAAATACAAAATGGAAAACAAGCCGGCTCGACGGACCAGACCAGATTGCCGTGGTACGGCCGTTCGTTGATATGCCAAATTGTTTTTGGCTCAACCTGCAGCTCTTGTATACTTATTTCCCGAGTTTTTTGAGGACTGTATAATATTTATTTGATTTAGATTTGTATTACAGCTGGTAAAGTTAGCTTCAATTAATTAAAACACCAAAAATTGATTTGGTTTACAACAATTTAATTTTTTTCTTTAATTGAAGTTTTCCCTTTCGTATTTATTTTCCAAATGATTTCGCACTACTATACCATCAATTCATGCACGAATATGAAGAACTCAACCGCATGAAAGACGTCTCACCCAAAGTATCTGAAAATGAATTTTACTTACCACAACATGGGGTGCTGAAAAAATCAAGTAGTACCACCAAACTACGAGTGGTATTCGATGGGTCAGCCAAGTCCAGCTCAGGAATTTCGCTGAATGAATGTTTAGTGGTCGGGCCTAATGTGCAATCGTGCCTATTTGCCATAATATTACGTTTTAGAGAGCACAAGGTAGTCTTCTCGGCTGATGTCGAGAAAATGTACCGACATGTAATTGTTTCATCAGATGGCACCAAGTATCAGAAAATTGTTTGGCGATCAAATCCCTCCGAACCAAATCGCTATTTTTGGTTGATGACGGTCACTTACGGTCTGGCCTCTGCGTCATATTTGGCCACTAGAACCATTAAACAAATATCAGAAAAACATCGCCAGTCCTCACCACATGCTGCTCATCGCAACTCAAAGAGAAAATTTCCGAAATACTTGCAAGTTACGGCTTTAATCTAAGAAAAAGAAGTCTAATCATCTAAAGGTATTCATAGCATTCCGCGTATACATCAAGAAGCTGACAACAAGCCAATGCAAGATCAGGCTAACTATCTCATGGATCATGTCAAGGTATTGGGAATTGAATGGAACCCCAAATCCGAAAATTTCTCATTTACTTCAAATAAAAGAATCATATTATCCGAAGCAAGTCGCCTTTTTGACTCACTGGGTTGGCTCGCCCTAAGTGTCATAACGTTTAAAATCTTCCTACAATCACTATGGGGCGCTAATCTCGAATGGGATAAGCCGCTTCCATCAGATAAGATTTTGGTATGGGATTGAGGGAGAATCTAAAACCTTTAAGCGATTTTTCTATTCCCATATCTTTAGAAACAACTAGCAGTAACAATTTTTACCATGGAAAATTAAAAAATCGCGGAGTTAATTCTTCGTGACAATCGTTTGAACAATAAACACGCAGGTCTAACCCATCTGTTGGGTATCATTCGGCAAGAATACCGGATTCCAAATGGGAAAATCAAAGCAAAAGAAGTCGTCCGATGATGTGTCATCTGCACTAAAATTTAAATCGCAGTGTCAACAACAACTGATCGGCAGTTTACCAGCTTCAAGAGTTGAATTAATCCGCCCATTCTTGAAGGCTGGAGTGGCACGCAAGGCTTTCAAAAGATTGACGGCGCGGCATGGAGTTTGCTCAGAATTACATAGCGACAACGGTACCAACTTTACAGCAACTGATACTAAGTTGCAAAATGAATTCAACAAATTAATTAAAAATTCGAGTCACATTGCTAATTACTTCACTAACAATCGTATTATTTGGCATTTCATCCCTCCTAATGCTCCACACTTCAGCGTTCTATGGGAGGCTGCGATTAAATCCACGAAATTCCACATTAAGAGGGTGATTGGTAGAAATATATTGACCATCGAGGAAATGAGCACCCTACTCGCTGAAGTCGAAGGAATTCTTAATTCCCGGCCAATGTGTTCCATAAACGATACCGAGGTCGATCTAATTACTCCGTCACATTTTAACAGGACATCCGTTAGCAAAAATACCGCAGTAGGATATTACTCATCGTAAAATTTCACATCTTACCCGATGGTAACTGGTGCAACAAATCAGTCAACATTTTTGGAGAAGTGGTACATTGAGTACCTAACATCTCTTCAGCAGCGTTCCAAATGGAGAACCAGAACACCGTCGATGCAAATCGACAATATTGTTCTGATTAAGGGCAACAATTTACCGGTGAATCACTGCGGTTGCTTGGTAAGGTCAACGAATTACATCCTGGTTCGGACGGTCAAGTTCGCATAGTCACGGTAAAAACACAGCACAGTCAGATCAAACAACCAATAAAAACTGTGTTTGATTCCCATTTCCCGAGCAGAACCAGATGAGGTTCATGATTAAGCTGAATTGCCGGGACTTCACGTCAACACACGTGAAGAATCTTTTGAACATGCCAGTTCTGGCGAGGAGTATGCTTGATAGCTGAAAAGAAAAGAAAATTAATAATTAATTAAATATAATTACCATAACTTAGCTAAGGTTTGTTCATCCATCACGATAGGTCGGAATGCTGAAAATGAGTTTGTTATCGAATTAGCTATTAGAAGC
This sequence comes from Nephrotoma flavescens, assembly GCA_932526605.1. Classification (NCBI taxonomy): domain Eukaryota; kingdom Metazoa; phylum Arthropoda; class Insecta; order Diptera; family Tipulidae; genus Nephrotoma; species Nephrotoma flavescens. Next base: position 211,689,156 of record OW052221.1, on the reverse strand, counting down.
TCGTTTCATAGAAATTTTAAACTATATTTTTCTGTACCATTTGTTAACAACAAAACTTAATGTGTATCATTCCATTCAACAATATTATTTTGATATACGAGTGCGAGCAATAATTGGATTTATAGCTGGTTTTTTATCGTCCAACATAATAAAATGCTCAAAACAGATTCTTTTTAGAGCATGTAAAGCACAAACTAGACAATCAAATGAAATTCTCTACACAAAGAAAATAAATAAGAAAGTTTTCTTTGAGAGTTTTAACGATATACAGCCACCATATCCTTAATCAAAATATATATGTATACAACAATTATTTTTAAAGCTCTCTATACAGATACGGAAAGCACTAGAGGATGTTAAAGAAATAATACGAATGTATGGATATGTCTTCTTGGCCAACAACAATATTATAATCTGGTAAATCAAACTGAAAAAATAAATAAAAAACTGCAGCAGCAGCATCATTATGTGATTTAAAGAAATTTGTATTTTCCGTGCCTTGCTCATGCAAGAGTGCACGAGTGTATTTTGAAATACGGATAAGGAAAACTTAAGCAGGTTTATGCTCGAAGCATACATAATTATTTTATATATTTTTTTAAACATTCGTTATGTCTTTGAAAGTTTTATAGTTGTTCGCTTTGACGGAAATGACATCAAGTAAAATTTATTTAAAAAATTAATTTTTCATAAATATGATTTAAAATTCGTAAATCCAATTTACTATACAGTGTTGATGAAAATTGTAAAGGATGTCTCATTTCGAGGAATAGCATTTTAAATTTAAATAAAGCGCAGAAAAATAATTTTAATGGCCATGAATGTGACTTTATTTGAAAGATAGGTTTAGGCCATTAATGATTGAATAGGATTTCCGACGTGCGATGTGGCAGCCACGGCTGGAACGTATATACATGGCGTAATCGAAAGGATCAACTTTCGATCACTCTTCGCTACATTTCTGTTTGTATTTCGGCAATAATGCGTCTTCGTCAGCGGTGTTAGTTAACGTGAAATGATAACGACTTCCTCTGGCTCTGGTTTTTGAACCAAAAAGTGTATGCCAATAACTAAAGTCCCATAGCTGAAATAAACCTCGTCTTTCAATGCCAAAATATGATCGAAATTTTTTCCAAAAGCACAATCGAGTGCCATCAGTCTTACTCAGTATTTCCTATTATTAAGAGCGTTATACCGATCTAATGGGGAGGCATTTACGATTTATTATATTAAATTTTACAATTACTTCCGAATTTGTTAGAAGGATTATACCGATGGAAGAGCGAGTTCAATAAGCAGCACATGACGCACTTATTCGAGCTGTGTTTGACTGTTCCAGTTCGTTTATTATCGATTTTGCCTAAATTTACAATGTTAATGGGTCCACTGCTGTTGATAATTTACAACCCGATTTTCTGCATGATCACATTCAACCCACTTGGAGAATGCTACGTAATTAAGACAGTGCAGCATTAGTAGCATGTATGATTGGTAAATTTGGTGGCGGTAATTGCAAAATGGCAATTGATCCACAAAAGTTAAATTATCATGAGAAAGATTCGTCATTCCCGAGTATATATTGGGTTTCTTCCAAAAACATCAGAAATTAGTTGGCTTCCCCGAGAATAAAATTATTGAAACCGCATTTTCGGAATCAAAATCAATAAGCTCAACTTCATAGGTGACATGCTATTTTGTCGCTTCATTATCATTGGACGTCATCTCATTTTCATAGAAAGTAATATCAGTATACTGATGGTATCGAGATCACAATACCGGTCGCAGTATATACAAGCCCGTCAAACCCACCAAACAGCATTAACTGGAATGTTTGTTGCGGCTGCGACTAAAGATTTACGACAATCTGTCTTGCCGACAATGGTTGCTCTTGTACGCCGTTAAACAATGGTCGCAATCGCACAACAGACGGGACCATTTTTATAAAAACTTTATCAGCTGTTCAGTAACGGCAGTTATTATGGGACATGAGAAAGAGGACTAATGTAAATCAAATCATTTAGCAATGGCCTGAAAATTGTTTTTTATTTTTTATTTTTTTTTTGTTTTTATCCATGCCATCTGTTTTGGAACCGAAGCACTCCCTGCTCTTTCGCTGTTTATTTTTCCGTCTTACTTTACGCATTACCTGCCAAATCGAAGACGTACGGCTATAAGGCCGATTTAAAACCATCTGCACATTGCAAGCTCCATGCCAGATAATACTGACATGGAAGATGGGTCGGTCCATGAGCTTTGCACTCCGACAGGGGGTTATAGATGTGTTACATTTCATCCCCGATCATAATCGGTTATGAAATTTCACTTTTGCATCCTGCCCCTATCGGGGCTAACCACTGTGCCATTTGGTAGGTCTTAAAATTGTTCAATGAGCAAATGGCAATGCAATGGCTCTATCAACATTTATTTCCATTCTTAAAGGCATTTATGTTCGTCAAAACAAATGTCGCAAAAATGTTAAAAATATGCATGGTACCATTAGATCGTGTTCCAAAAAAGAGGAATTGATTCAAACACAAAATGAAGGAATGCATGACGTTATTCATGATTTCACATCACCACACTCATTGGTTCGAGATGTAATTCCAGCCGGCTGATAGATGTAATTCCAGTCGGATTCTGGTCAAACAGGAATAATGGATGGGAATATACATTCTGTAGAACTTTATATCCACAACTGTTCACTCTAGATCTCTCGAATCAGCCACATAAAATATTCGTCTATGAAGTCCTTAGGCTATGTAAGGCTGAACATTTAATACTTAACAAAGTAAATTGTTATAAAATCGTGGCCAATTCAATACCACTCTTAAATGAATTTAACTCAACCTTTTGAATTTTGAATTACAAAAAGAAGCATTCTAGTGTCTACAAAAATTCTGTTAAGTAATGTTAAGTAAAGCAATGTTTCATGATAAATGTTGTAACCGCAGACCGGTTTGGTATCTCGGGAAGATTGGTAAGAGGCACAACTTCATGTAACTTGGCATTAACCGTTATTGTTGGTATTAATTTAAAATCTGTTAGTTCAAAATTGATTTTCTGATAAATGATATCCTTTTAAAAATACATGCAAAAATAACTCCTAGTTAAGCTGTCACTTTCGTTGGAAAACCGATATAACTCATCAGTTGCATTGTTCTGGCTTTCCCTGGGAATAGGGAATTTTGTGGGAACAAAATTTTCCCAATTAACTTTGTCCTGAAAACTTTTACACTAAACTTATTTCTTCAGTAGGCCAGAAAAACACAGTTGGGACAAAAATGACATGAAAATATTTTTCCCAATTCCCTACTCCCAGGGAAAGCCAGAATAGTGCCACAGGTCAAATTTTTTTTTAGAAAAAAAGGTTTTGGCAATTAATCGCCACGTTCTCTTAAATTTTTGAGAACTTATCTAAAACGGTATTGCAGCAATTTTTTTATGAATGATACTTTGTTTTAAATATTTGCAAGAAATGAAATTTCCTATTGAAGTTGTCACTTTTGGTGAACCGATTTTGGGTAAAATTCACTGGGATCTCCCAATTTGTGTAATAAACTAAAACATAATGTTCCATCCCAATCAATCAATCCGTTTAGGCTGTACGAGGCCGAATTTTTTGTTGAAAAACATTTTTGTGTAAAAAACATAATTTAATCTTAATTTTTATGGAAAAATTAAATGATTTTTATTGAAAAATTAATTTAGAAACTTAGTTTAAAATCATTTTTTTCGTAATCATATACTTTTCAAAATATTTGCAAAAAAATGTAAAAGTTCTAATGAAAGCTCTCACTTCCGGTCGACCGATTTGAACCAATACTCACTTTTATCCCTAATTTAGGACAAAAACTTAGGTCTCGCCCCGATCAGCCAATTCGCCTCGGGTGTAGAGAAGCTACTACATTTATTGGACACAGCATCACGCACATTCGCACGCACACACATACCTTTTTTAAAAACCACTTTTTTGACTTCGGCAATATATCGGACGGTAAATTTGCAAAAATCTCGGGGTCGCAATTTTTCTCAATTTCTAAATATGTGCTTTATTTTACTACGTAAAGGATTTTTATTTTTTTAATAAATAAATCACACGACATAGAAACAAATATGCGAACGCAAGATGATGAAGCTTGTAATTAATACCTTTCTATTTTACCTTATGGCAAAATTCGGAGTTCAAGAGTCATTTAACACTACGTTTTTCATTCTATCATTCTAAACAATTATAATTAATTTCACCATAACTACTAATAAGGTAAAAACAGGTAAAAAATTAATTAGCTCCTCATTAAGTGTAATTTCAGTTCAGCGCTATTTCCTAAACTAGGTAGTGTTTATGACAAAAAAGTACCGATAGTCATGTAAATGGAAAATTCCACGCAATTTCATGCTTCACATAATATACTCTGCCCTAAATAATTACTTTATTCTTCCGACAAAACACTGATCTATATCATGTCAATATTTAATATTGCCAAATTAAACGTCTATTAATTTTATAAAATTATATTGACAAAATATATTTTTTTTCGTTAAAATTGGTCACACGTCTAATTCTAAAAACCGTCCATAACCTTTACCTAATAACCTTCCTATAATTTCTGCCATTGTTTATCACCTCCGAGTTTTTAGGGAATTACACAACAAAAAAAATGACAGCGTAATTATATGTCAAATTTAGAGCACAAAAAAAAGGTGAATTGGCCCAATATAAACATCGCGAGTTGACGGAAAACTACAGTCTTGTTCAACTAGTTTGATTGGAAACATCTATTAACCTTAACTTTGAAATCGTAAAATGGCAAAATTTAACCAAATCATACTACTCGTATGTGTTCTAGTAATCGTAGCTACTATCCCTTGTGTAAGTACCTAAAGCACACCGTTGAATTATAATAAACTATTTTGATTTTTTTTTGGTATACGATTAGCAAGCAAATATGGAAAAATTCAAGGAGTTCAAAGAAAACACACGAAAAATGTGCCAAGAAAAGAACAAAATCACGGTCGAATTAATGGATGGCCTTTCAAACGGTAAATTCCCTGAAGGTAACAAAGAATTGAAGTGTTTTACAGCATGCGCCATGGAACAAATGAAATCGATGAAAGATGGTAAACTTGATAAGGCAACCGCATTGAGTATGATTGAAACAGATTTGCCGGAGAATTTACGCGAAGGTGCTAAAAAAGCATTGACTGTGTGTGCAGCAAAGTATGAATCGTTACCTGATCCATGCGAAATGGCCTGGGAGATGGTAAAATGCTGGAAGACAGAGGATCCATCATTCATGTTCATCTAAAATTTTGTGTCGATTGTTACAAAAATTGTTACTAATATATATATAAAATTAATATTCATTTGTGTAATTAAAAATACCTTAAGTTGATTTTACAGAAGAAAAATGCAAAACTTTTGAGTTTTTATAAAGTAATCACCGCATAGGATGTAATCTATTACGTAGATTGCCTAGCGGTTTTTTGCGTCCTTAACATCGATAATGGCTGTGTTTCTTGACCAGAGATGGCCGATTACGCGCCATTACGTAAACAACTCGTCGACTAATCTTCGTCGACGATTTACACCTAATTGGCAAACAAAGTTCAGAATTATCAATAATTGATTAACGAAATTAATTTATCTTACATTAGTTAGCAAGTATTTAGTTAAGAACGAATAGTATGAACTAATCAATATTAATTGAAAATTTACACAAAAACCCTGCGAGATGCACACAATCTAAATTACTGACTAAACTAAATTTGCCGTTGGTTTATGTCAGTCTCGTGTGGTGTTTTCTTGCTAGTTCCCCCACCGGGGACCTACAGCATCTGCAACCTGACGGAAGTTGTTGGTAACCAAACTACATGATAAGTCCGGTCAGAATTATGACAGAGGGATAGCTGTCCAGGCTCCTACATGGTAAATGTGAAAGACATAGGGCACTTAAATTCTGGCAAACTAGTGCCGTCTAGCGCAGTGTTGGCTAATCAAAGGCTAGGAGGAAGTAACTCAGATTAAAAACCACATGCAAAACCAATAATAATGTCTAGTACGAATTTAGAAAATATTTTACCCAGGAAGGCCCCAAGGTTGTTGGCTAATCCCTCGTCGATGGCCTATCGATCCGTCCCATGGACTCTGAGGAGAATACACTAAATCGTTTCAATCGTTTCCAGCAATTGCAGTAGGAGACTTGGCTGCGCACTCTGCAAGCCTCAATATCAAAAGCATCATTCGTAATGATGACTTACTCAAAAGTAGTGGCAACACGGATGAGGATGATTCTTATAAACGTAGTGCAAAGACAGTTAGGTCACGTATCATTCAAAAAGTTCTTCTTTACTGTCAGGAAACAACCAAGAAGCTGACAACAAGAATTAACCACTGATAAGGAGCAAAGGATATATAGCTTACTTTACAAAACGTACGTTGAAAACGTACTGTCAAAACCAACTTCAGCCAGTCCTGCTGCGTTGCATCAAGTGACCTATGAAACAGATGACGAGGAACTCAATAGAAGAACGGGATAGATTTTGAATCGTTAAAGGAACAAAATAAAAAAGCAAGATGAGTAAATCACCACTGGTTTCACCGAACAAAAATAATCAACGAAAGAACTTTCAACTGGAAGTAAGAATAGACAACAGGAAAAACACCAAGCCACCCATCCTCGGTTATAAGATCTAACTGCAATAATTATCAAAGCATCAGAAACATTATGTATCATAGTCAGATAAAATTTCAAGCATTAAATAGTGGTGATGTCAAAATAAATGTAACGGGAGCTCTTAATGATAAAAGGCAACATGGTGCTGTGTCAATTATAGAAACACACATCCAGTAAACTACAACCAAAGAATATAGAACTACGTAGAAGTTGCACATGGTACAAAATCGGTATGTGGTAGAATTCCTTGTCCGTACAGTAAAACTTCAATAATTATAACTTTGTTAATATAATATAGGTACATATTTTGTTTTTTCTCTCCACATTTTTATTTTCCCTCAACCAACTATCGCATTCACATACACATACAAGCATTTAAAATCCAAACTATAGATGTTTATTTTATTTTTTTATTCAAATTTTATTTGCAATTTACACTTATAGAAAGGTCGTTTGAATTTTTAAATTTTGTGTTTGTCATGCTGGAATTTAAATTTTACAATTTTCACGTTTTCTTTATATTTTATAATAACAAAGTGGAATTTTTTGCTTTTAAATAAAAAGTTTTGTTGAATCTCCTTAGTAGAAATTGAACAAATTCCTGCTATATTAATGGAATTGAAAATCAAATTCCTAAAACGAGTTGCTGTGTTCACCACGAAACGCGTTTTAGTTTCAGTTTTTAATAAATATCTCAAATATCCAAATTCAATTCCTTGCAAATTTTATTTGACAAAATATTAATTTTAATTTCAAGACCAATTCGTTGGCAAATAAAATACGAGTTTATGCATGGTGTACTTTTTCTCGTAACTTCAAACAAATCTATAAATTCCTAGTGATCTATAGTCAGCATAGTTATTTTAGGTGACGATATCGCCAGAAATTTCATATACTCGTAACAGATTTAAAGAATGGTATATATTTTTCTGCTCGTTTTTCCGAAAAACAATATCGTCGAGTTTGCGATATCTTTTTGAGCCAATTTAAAATAAATATTTATTTTTTTTTTATTGAATAAGTTAGATCAAATGGTCTTCTAAGTATAACACAAAAAATGGAGAGGTGTATTGTTGTGGCATAATAACCGCCTTTCTTTTACGACAAATATATGTATGTATATATCGAATACACCACACAATTAATTTCTAAAGATTTATTTATCCTACCGAATTTGCGATTAAAATTGTCTTGTATAATTTAAAATCATTATTCCAGCTAAAATTTTAGAAAACGAATAAAGTCAACCCATGTTAAAAATTCAATCGTAAAAAGTAGAAAGCGGAAGGAACGTGTCGACTGAGATGTTTCCTAGTTTGCGGGCAGCAATTTGGCAAGAAGTTATGAACACTTCGATACAAATTACAATAGTTTACACGTGCGATTGCGCAATCTCCTACTGAAGCAACCTTCTCATCAATGTGTCTACAAGAAACCCGGTTCCTACGGAAGGTGCCACTCCTGGTATATGGACGGCCAACACATTTCGTATGGATCTCTTAATTTGTAGAAAAACCTTAAATATGAAGTTTTGTAGCATCTCCTTCGCACAAGCGAATATATTGATCGGGATGAAATTTCATATTTAAGCTTTTCCCGTAAATCCGAAGATCCCAGTGAATTTTATGGCTTCTCCACAGCCCAGTCGGATTGACCGATCGGCATGAAATTTCATACTTAAGGTTTTTTGATTAATTTCTCCCGTAAAAGAAGGCGCAACAAATACTCTTTTGTGTAAAAGACCATGTGCTCGTGAGTTGTGACTCAATTCGTCTGCTTGGTTTTCAAATTAGCAACAACTTAAAATGGAATGAACACATTGTTTCATTGGCCAAGTCAGCTTCACGAAAACTGGGGTTCCTAATATATGCTGAAGGTTCTTCAAGCCGCATCAAGTTCTCCAGATATAAAAGACCTTTATCAGACTATGCATAGAGTACTGCTGCCAAATTTGGGGCGTAGCGTATGGTAATGCCCTCCAGTAACTGGATAAGATTCAGGGGCGTGCCATCCGTATAATACGCAACCCCATACTTACAAAAGATTTAGACAGCTTACAAAATCACAGAAATGTTGAAGAACTCTGCGTATTCTACAAATTAATGCATAGCAAATGTTCTGGAAAGGACAAAATATCACCATTCATTACGTGAGGATAAGTAATGAGAGGAACGGCCAATGCCTACAGATTGACAGTATAGCTGCCGAAACCCCGAACTGAGAAAGCCAAGTGCGAATTTATATATCTAACATCGAAGAAGTGGAATTCCCTAACCCAGAAATTTAAGGTAACTACCAACCTTTATTTGAAGGATTGCGCATTGGGTGTAGGAGATCTGACATTTACAAGGAGCTAAGGCAGCCTAAAAGTCCGCCCTGCGTCCAATTAAAACAAAATATAAAATAAAAAAAAATCGTACATCCCAGTAAATTTTATTTTTTAAATTTTTTTATTGAATTTTAATTTTTTTTACATTTTTTTTTAATTATCCAGCAATTAGGAATATAATTAGTAATTCAAATTTCAATCAAATTCTCAAATCAGAAAAATTCTTAATAACGAGTAATATAAATTCATAAAATTATACATACTACAAAAATTGATGTAGCTTCGATGTACAGGAGAGGTACATATATTATAATTACTTTTTAATATAAGGCTTTTTCAAACCAAGTAATTTTTTAGTACGCCATTTGCAATGTTTAAAAGAACTAAAATTGTAAAATCCAGTATTTTGCAATTATGTTCATTGCAAGGATTATCCTTGCTAAACCACGAATTAAAGGATTCACATGCATTTGTGCGCATTATACACACTTCACTTATGTATTGCTTCATATTATAAATTTCTGGTTGTTTTTTAAAAATATTGGTGAAAATATCAATATGTAATTTTGACATTTAAAAAAAAAATCAGTTGGTGCGTGAAGCGAACCGAACTGGCTATTTTTGGTATAATTTTTCTAAAATAGAAATTTTTCACTTTTCATTTGAATTCTATCGTCCAATTTAATCAAATTATTTCTACAAGAACAGCAGTTATTAATATTTAAATTTTATGGGCGACCTAGCCTGTGAAATACCTAATGGAAGCATCATCTAAAGATTCATCATAGTCTTGTTCCGTGGCCATAATAACCAGCTCTAATTCATCATTGATCGTTTTTGCAATATCATTCTTATTGGAAATGTTTTCCTCATTATTGCTATCAGCTTCACTAGGTGAGTATGTTGAAATAGTCGACATTAATATTTTATCATTGTCATTTTCACAGTTTGCTGAGGGTGAGTTATCCAAAAATTTCAATATCATTAATTTTGAAATTGTCTTGGAAAATTCATGCACTGATGGATTATGGTTACCTTATGGTCACCCCTACCTATGGTTACCACTTTGTCTGATAGTCGAAAAAAAATTTCCAACGGATCCTGATTAAGCCTTGATGTTAGAATAAAATACATTTTTGTATTTTGCTCCTGAATAGAATCCGATAACAATAAAACTCCTCTAATTGTTTGAATCAAACCATTAAAACAATACATAGTTTTTATAGGATTGCATTTAATTGTGTCAAGATATTCTAGCATAAAATTTAAGTTCACATGAACAACATTACATTTTTTTAATGAAGATTTCTGAGGATTTGGATCGTAAAGTAATATACTGTTTAAATTGTCAAACAGGCGGTCAAATTTTTCGAAAAAACTAGCTGTTGATGCTGCATTTGATTAAGCTTCATCCGAAAATATGTTAAAATCCATCATTGTTTTTATACCCGTGGCAGCAGTTTTGCTAAATATTTAAGTTGCATATTTTACTCTCATTTTTTGAAAATTGTTGGGATAAATATGTTGCGTCGTTATTTTCGGACAAAGTTTAGTGGTTTTGAATTTTTCACTTTCAAACATTTCAGTAGGAACTTTCCAAGTGACAGTTCCATCAGGAAAATTTAAATTACAGGAAAGCAAATTATTCCTCTCTGATTTGAACAAGTGAGGCGAATCATATAAAGCAAAAATTTTATAATTTTTAAAAAAAAATTTTTTTTACGATCATTAGGCCCTTGATCGCACACTACTGCTTGAACTTTGAATCCAACATCAAATAATTCTTTAATGGCTTCCATCAAAAGCTCTTTAGTAACCTCACCATCCATACTTTTTTCAGTTGCGTGATAAGCAAATGCGTATTTTTATTGTTTAAATAAACCTCGGATCATAAACACGTTAATGTACTGAGCAATTGAGTTTCTATTTTTGTTAATTTGCGAAAAGCCGTTAATTACGTCACTTACTTGATCATACTCCAAATCAAGCCGTATAAATATTTCATCAAACAATAACGCGATATTTTTATCAGTTTCACACATCTCACAAACTTCATCTTTTAGACTATTGTGTACAAAACTATTTAGACCGGGTTTCAAATTTTTTATTAAGGTCCATCGACTAAATGAGGTTTTTGAGGGTAGGCGCAATTTTAAATTTTCTCTGAGAAAATTGTAACAGCTAGGCGACTTAAAATAATTTTTTTTGTGCTATAATTTTGTGGTCTAAGGGCCATTGCTTTGATACGTTGATCAACATTTTTATAAACTCTTTGGCTTCTGAACTTATGAGGGATAATTTATCGACACAATTACAAAGAGATTTTGATTTGGACACACACACACACACACTATTTTCCTATTTTGCTGGCTATCTTTAATCGATTTTTAATATTTGTCACCTTTCTATTTAAACTCTTGATGCTACGTTTCGGAGATGTAATTTTTTCTAAAGTATTCTCATATTTTTGCTTATAAAAATACGTAGTTTTATGTGAGTTTCACAACTAATGCAAGATGGGCCATCACTATTATTATCTTGAAGTGGCAACTGTAAGTCATAACTTTGCTTAATACACTCGACTAGAGACATGTCTTCATTTAAAGGAATAATATTATTGCTATACGTTTTAGTATTTTTGTATCTTAATGGAATTTCTTGGTCTAATTTTAAATCCAGATACGTCAAATAAAACTCAGGAAACGAATTTCGCTTCAACCTTCTTTTGCCTATACAGTCAGGATTAAAATGTTTGTCGCAAACACGTAATCGTTTTGGTACATTCCATTCACTTAATCCACATTTTTCCTCCGGATTTTTCCTTCGAGATGATTTACACGAGCTAACCGCACGTACTCCAGAATTTTCCATATTAAAATTGATAAACAACAAAAAACAATAAAAAATTTTACGAACTAAAATAATAAAACAGATGGATACATGTAACGAAATAATCAATGAAAAATTTGCAATAAACAATTTATACTTTTATATTCAACAATAGTAACCGCAAACTGAAGACGATCTTTTCTCGTTTAAAGTAAAAATCAAATGAATAATTGAGTTGCCTGTGGCTGTGACACAAAAATATATATATAAATTGTTTTTTGTATATGAGATGAGAATAAAGACAAGAGAGTAGCTACGCAATGTATATCCCTTGTCTGATCAGCGATCATAATTGTGTACATACGTATTTAAATCGTGTGCGAAAGAAAATTATGAAAAAATATAAAAATAATTGTTCGAGCCGGAAAAGGGACATAAGAACAAAATTTAATTTAATTTTTATAAACTCATAACAATCACTTACGTAAACTATTATTATATTATTTTTATATTATGTCAAAACTAAACACAATCATATTCTATAAGCCGTATTGTTGCGTCACACATGTAATTTTTCACTTCTGTTTAATTCTATTGTGCGTGAACATGAAATTTTATTCTCTATTTACTCAAAGTTGTGCATATGTTTCGAAAACATTTACGTAAAAAAAAAATTTTTTAACCCTTTGCGGCCTTGTGGTATATTGTATATACCACAAATTTAAAATTTAATGCCTATCTAGCTTATGGTATACTCAGCTATCATGTTTAAATGCAGTACTTCATCCTCTACTCTCTCACCTCTCAATACGAAACATGGTTTTTGAAATGTGCTTTGTTCATTATGTTTATTAGAATGGAAAAACTGAAAAAGAAATTCAAGAAAAGTATGGTTCGCAGTCGGCCCGGAAAGGGTTAAAGGAAAAAATCTTTTCACGTAAACTTTACCAACAAAAATGTCATTTGGATACCAGTAGAACTGAACTCTCAGAAAACTCCATATGCAAACACGGCCAAATATCTAAGCATGACTCTATAGACGCGAAACTAAAATGATACTCTCCATTCAAAAGAAAAAAAAAATTAAACATTAAATACAGAAAGCTGGATTGGCACTTAGGAAGAAATTGTGAGCTAACTTTACATAATAAATTGCTCCTATACCGACACATCCTAAAACCTGCGTTGACTTATGGTATTCAGCTCTGAGGCTGTACAAAAAAAAACTAATGTCAATATCATCCAGTCATTCAAAAGCAAAGTCCTACGTGGAATAGTTAATGAACCGTCCATAAAGACCTGAAGATGGATTTCGACATATTCAAGCATATTCAGTCTACATCAAAATGTTGAGATACGTCGTATGATGGATGACACAAACCGAGTATGACGGCTGCGTAGGAAGACACCACTTAGACTAGATCCAATCTGGATCAACTAAAAATATTACAAAACTGTAAAGGAGACTAGCCGAAGGGCTGCATGCACGTCTAAAAGCACAAAACGGGGCACCATTTCACTCACATAAGGTTATAAGGTTTCTTTATAAATAAAGGCTGGTTAAGAGTTTAAAGACCTTATGCCGAATTTAAAATTAGATTAGATCTTCTGGACATATTCTGAAAATTTTTTGGAATGCCTATTCCGCAATATTTATTTCCAGGTTACCATGTAAGGTGCGTTAGCTTAAAATGTGTGTAATATACTACACTTGCTTATTTTACGTATTTTACGGGAAAAGTTTAAGTTTGAAGTTTCATATGCAGTTTCGTAAGTTCGTCTGGGCTGTAGAGAACCAACAACAAGAATTTATTTTAAACACTATACATTTATTGTGTAAAAGAAAGTTAAATAACGTGGGACGAGAAATGCATTTAAGGATTATGGAAAGTAAAAAACGGATAAAAATTTTTGTGTTGATAAAATTCAGCGAATGAAAGTATGGGATAATTTTGAAGCGGTGTTAATTTGAGCATACTCGTACCTGCCATTAAACCCATCCATCCATACTAGATTCAAACTCCTTGAAACCTTCAACATTCTATGTTCTAACTCTATAAACTTATTAAATTTCATTACACATAGTAACACAATCAGATGATAACTAAAAAATAAAATCTTAAATTAGCTCAAAAATCACAAAGTATTTAAGTAGCGTCATTTCAATTCAACACTATTCCCGAAACTAGGTATTGTTTATGACCCAAAAATTGCAAGCAAATTTATTACCAATACGATTGTAAATGGAAAATTCCACGCAATTTCATGCTTCAGCTAAAGATAGATCCATATCATGTCAATATTTAATATCGCCAAATTATATGTCTATATTTATTTTGTAAAATGATTTGGCAAAAAGTGAAAACCGTCTATGACCTTTACCTAATAACCTTGATGATGTTTTGCCATAGTGGTATAGGGCATTACATAACAAAAAAATTAGCGGACAGCATAATTATATGTCCACTTGAGAGCACATAAAATCTGTGTTTGGTCTTATATAAACATTGCGAGTAGACAGAAAAAAATCATTATTGTCCAACTAGTTTGATTTGAAGCATCTATTACCCAACTATCAAGAGACGTAAAATGGCAAAAGTAAACCATATTGCATTACTGGTATGCACCTTAGTAGCGACAGCCTTATGTGTAAGTACCTTTAACACTAAGTAACATACTCATAAATTACAGTAAACTAATTTGTTTATTTTGTGGTGTACAATTAGCAAGCCAATATGGAAAAATACAAAGAGTTCAAGGAAAATACGCGAAAACTTTGCCAAGAGAAAAATAAGGTTTCGCTCGAATTAATGGATGACCTTTCGAATGGTAAATTCCCAGAAGGTAATAAAGAATTGAAATGTTATGCTGCCTGCGGCATGGAACAAATGAAAGCGATGAAAGATGGTAAACTTGATAAGGCATCCGCAATACAAATGATTGAATCTGAAATGCCGGAGAATTTACGCGAAGGCACTAAAAAAGCTTTACTGGTTTGTGCAGCAAAACATGAATCGATAACTGAGCCATGTGAAATGGCGTGGGAGATGCTTAAATGCTGGAAGAGTGAAGATCCATCATTCATGTTTGTTTAAATTTTGTGATTAAAGGTGTTGATTGCTACTAATATATAAAATTAAATTATAGTGTTTCAGTTTTATGCTTAATAAATATTTGTTTCTACTGTGCTATAGCTTAGCTCTTTCGCATGCGTACATTGTAAAGATTTATTTTTCTATACCACGAGTGAGTCCACTTGTAGAATTTTTTTTCCACCTTTTATGATTTTGGTTTTTTAAGATTTTTTTAAGTCAATTCCACTTGAGGTCCACCTATAACCGAGCTTATGGAAAATGAACAACCATTGAAACATGTGTTACGAATCGGAGTGAAGTTTATGCCAAAATAACAAAATATACACTGTGTCCTATAAGTACTTAGAATTGAAAAAATACTCAAATATTGAACTTTCTTATTAATATCTGACTAAACTCACATATTTTTACACTATACGTAGCAAACACTTTTTATGGAAAGTTTTAAGTGAATTATAAAAAATGAAATTTTTTACAACAAACACACTATGAATTGAACATAGATGTTCGAAGTTATTCTGAACTGCCACCACGGAACGCACAGAGATGATCGAACTGGTTCTGAACTAGTAATTGATGTAAGAACCCAATCTTATTTATCCGCATGCTCGAAAATCTCTGAAATTTTTGTTATTCAAGACAGAACGTCATAAATAATTTCAAATGACGTTCCTTCTCGAACAACAAAAATCTCAGAGATTTCCGAGCATGTGGATAAATAAGATTGGTTTCTTACATCAATTACTAGTTCAGAACAACTTCGACCGTATCTGGGCAATCCGTAAGGGCCGAGATAAATAATTTCAAATGTTTAAGAATTTTCATATTACACTCAATGACGTTTTGTCTCGAATAAAAAAAATCTCAGAGATTTCTGAGCATGTGGATAAAAAGATTGCTAGTTCCAAACCACTTCGACCGTATCTGGGCAATCCTTAGGGGCCGAGATAAATAATTTCAAATGTTTCAGAATTTTCTTATTTCACTCAATGACGTTCTGTCTCGAATAACAAAAATCTCAGAGATTTCCGAGCATGTGGATAAATAAAATTTATATTCTTACATCAATTACCGGACAAGTGGTGCAGTGGTTAAAGCTTCGGCACTTGGACCGGGAGGTACTGGGTTCGAATCCCATCAGAGGCTAGATGCAAATCGAATTTTCATCATCGAATACAATCGGTGATGTTAATAAACACAACTAAGACACCCTGATGGAGTGCAGAATTCAACGCCGATCCACCGTCCATGCAAAGATGATCAATTTACATAGATAGAAACCTGCGAACAAAATGCATTTTTCATACAAATCAGCATACTCACCCACATTCTAATAAGAAAATCATGCGAAGAAAAAATTCGTAAAATAAAAATGTTTTTATTCTCTTTGTTGTTTGTTCTCTCTCTTCATATTTTTTTTATTATCGTGGCGATCGATACCGAGATGATCATGTTGTTGGTTTGTTATTTGTAGACAAAATATGGAAGAAGACGAAGAAATATATAAAAAAAAAAAATTTTTATATTTACTTTTTAGATGAACGAATGGTTTGAAAATATTTTTTATTTTTCGTGTGAATGTATGTAATGGAATACAGTTAAATTTTTCATACACTATTTTGGCTTTGTCGTTTAAATATTATGATAAGGAGAACAACGACCTAAAGCTATTTTTGATTGTTAAACTTCATAATTACGAGTACGCTCTAGTATTTACCCATTTTGTTTGGTGTTTTGAATTTTATTGGTTGTATGATTTCGAATTCATGTACATGTCCCTTATGTCCTAAATAAATGAAATAATTAGACTGAATGATTTTACTGTAAACAGATTTTGTTGATTATAAGATTGCAGATAAGGCTATTATCGGACGAATGAAATGGAAAACGTGATAACAGGTCTATATCAAATTAGCTTGGTTGTTTAACAAATTTAGATCAAATTTTCTTTTGGAATTGTTGTCGTAATAAAAAATGTGTGTTTATTTGAATATTGTTTAATTTTGAAATAAGGCCACAATTAAAACGGAATTTTAAAATAAATTTTCCATAAAGTTATGGAGTATCATCATAATAAATCGACTACCCAAATTTTCCGGACCTCCAAACTTTTATAAATATATTATAAATCTATTATATAAATTTATTATATAATTGATCGTTTTGGGATTACGATTATCGGATGATTGGATATGGGATATGTATTTCTTAGAGAATTAGGGTTATATATTCCTTTTTCAACCAAAAAAAAATGTGTTCATTATATTCCAAACCACACAAATGTGTGACTTCAAAATCATAGTATGTAATAGTTTTTGATAAAAAATTTCACTTGTGTTGAAGTACAACCAACACAATTGTGTGTATAGTTATAGTGTTTTTTTCGAACGAAAATATGTTTGAAAGGAATACACAAATATGTAAGTTGGTTCAAAACACATACAAAAATAAATTTTTGACATGGTACTTCATGCCGTACCCACACAATTGTGTTAGTAAAACACAAAAGGGATATACGACTGGCGGATATAAATTGGCGAGGTTAAATAAAAAATCGGCGGGGAATTGGTGTGCTGTAAATTAACTTTGTTTGTAAGACATAGTGAAATGGAACTGGACAATTTATTATTTCTAACAACTCTAACGAAAGTCAACATACATATTTTATATAAATTAAACTATAAAGAATTAATTTTAAATTTTACATGAAGGTGAAAATATTGAGTGAATCTTGAACTTTAATGGAGTATCGATATTTAGAATACATATTTATTTTTATAAATTCATTTTAATACCAAAAACGGTATTATTTATTGTACTATTTCTATTATATATTGTAAAAACATAATCAATTATTTAAAAAAAATTTATTGTTTTAATATTGGCATTTTTTCCTTGGTGTTATTTTTGTTATTTGCCCATTTACAATGGTTACGGAGAATTACAAGAATCTATGTGATCTATGTATATGATCTACCATTTTTAAATGATGCTCGTAGCATTTGTTGCACAGCTTGTAGCATTTGTTGCACTGTTCGAAGCATTTGTTGAATTGCACCTCCTTCAATCAATTCGAGAAATTTTTTTATAATTCAATTTTTAATATTATTGAAGTGTGGTGTTTTACTAAACACCTCATAAAAAATTAATGTAAAGTGTTTGTGTGTGTGAATTCGCTGTATAATTTTTTATAGTAAATAAAATATTCAGTATTTGTTGTCATCTTTTCATTAGATTTAATTAATAACCCTTGATAATCATTACACTGTTCATATTTATTAATTCTATGGAATATGTAACCCATAAAATATTTTAGTGACGCATTGTCGTTATACTTGTCTCCATATGCAAATTAGTTTTCCAAAACTATGTTCTCTATGCATTGAATATCGTCTAATTCATCTGGGAAATTGTGGTTGTTGATTCCTCTCATTGCGCCCAATTTAAGTAAATTGTCGTTATCTATCGGATCGTTGTGCTGAAGATCTTCAACGACCATTAATAATCCGTCTTCATCATCAATACAATTAGATAAGTTTGTGTTTTTTAATAATTCTATACACGATATTTGTGCAAAAATTCTGCTAAGTTCTAGGATTGATGGATTTCTACAATAGCCTCCTCTTCCTCTGGTAACTGCGAATGTATTTTCTAAGGCGTCCTGATCTAATCTTTTCGTCAAAATATATGTTAACGAAGAATAATCTTTAAAAAGTTCATCAGCCAAATTTAAAATTCCATTTAATGTCATTATCAACCCGTCAACACAAAAATTTTTTGATTTTTTATTAAATTGATTTTTTTTAATATTTTTTTTTTAATATTCTTAAATATTTAAATAAACGGCATTGTTTTGTCTTAGAGGCTGTTTGTTTGGGTTTCTCGGAAGAAGGTCGGAACTGTTTAGATTATCCCAGACCTTATTCAATTTTTCTACAAAGTTTGCGGTTCGTATTACAAACGGTTTTCCTTGTTCGGACAATTTATTCATAGAATAATTTGTTCGTATCGCTGCCGCTACAGTGTTGCCAAAAATTTGGACAGGAGTGCAAACCGTCATTTTTTGCATGTTTGAGAGCTTGGTGATACTATGACGTTCCATTTCATACAACTCTTTTATAACGACTACTATATCGACTACAATTAAATTATTCCGAATTGACTTAAATAATACCATCATAAAATGCCAACACATTTTTACCTTCGACATTGAAAGAAGGTTTATTAGATGGTACTCCAAAAGATTTGTATGCCTTCCGGTTGTTTCATCGTTGATCGCATATGGGTGGCTCTTAGATCAAAACCCATTTTGCGAGCCGTTTCAATATTTTTTGTAATTAACTCGACTAAATCTGTTTCAGATATCCCATTCTCGGAAGCATAATATGATATAGGATATTTGTATTTGGCAAATATTTCTCGAACCATGAACGTCAGGACATGAGTGGCAACATTCGATTGTCTTCGATTTCCCAAATCGACAAAACCATGAATCATGTCGTTATGTTTGTCGTACTCCAGATCGCTTCGTATTTTCATCTCGTCGTACAATAATACGGCACATCTCTGTTCTGGTGGCAGGGATACAATTTTTGTGAAATTTGGAAAATTATGTTTTTATTTTCACCAGAAAATACATTTTTCATTAGCATCCATTTCAAAATTGAATTCCAAGGTGGTAACGATAAATTCAAGCATTCTCTCATGTATCTATAACACGCAGGAGATGTAAAATATATCCCTTGGGCCAAATCTCTTTCACCAGTTGAAAATCCTGTATATTTGCTTTTCTGTAGAAGAATACCAAGAATCGTTTTGGAATCCTCGCTAATGTGTAGCTTTACCACTTTATTGAAATTTGCATTTTTGTTAGCTTTTGTATTTCTTTTCTGTGACTCCCGAAGTTTCGAACGAAGAAGAACATTTGGTCTTTATAAAAGGTTGTTTTGTTTTCGGTGGAAGTCGGATTGTTCAACTAAAGCATGTTAATAAGCAATTCGAGCACGATGCTTCTAATTCATATTTTTTGGCGTTTTTATCGTTTGGAAATCAAAAATTGTTAAGTCTCTCGGAGGAGAACCCTTGGCGTGCGAGTATGTTCTAATATTTTTGTAGCGATCGTGCTTGTTAGAATCGTCAATACTTATTTCTGTAGTGTCATTTTGTGGCCGATTTTCATGGGTATCGCTATTTAGTAACGATTCGGCGGAAGAAGTGCTAGGTGAAGGCAAACATAGGTCAGGAAGAGCATTTTTTAAATCTACCTTTACCTTTAGATTCAGACCTGAAATGCACTTCAATATAATCATTTATTAAATTTGGTTACAAAACCAGTTCTATTTGGTAATTAAATTAAAACTTAATTATTAATTTAAAACAAAAAATCATTGATTCTATTTCCTGCCATCAAATTAGATTTTTCATTGACCCGAAGTTCATTTTAGTTGTTAATAAAATGTTCTTTTTGAATTAAGTACGATTATCTATTAGTGACTTTTCATCAAATACTTTATTTTCATGTTGAATTAAAAAAAAGGATTATTTATCAGTTTATGGTATAATGTTTGTTACACATATGATCCTTCATTCATTTGTAGAAATATAAATTCCATATAAGTTCAACATTTCTAAAGAACATACAATACATAACACATATTTATTTATTTGTAATGTGTAAACATGTTCAATCCCAATAATCTATTGTTTTACAAAAACCCAATAAATCCGATTTTTCACAAAAATCCTGTTCCTAAATGAATTGGAAAAAATAATTTTTATTATCCTTATCAGTCTGTGGTAAATTGTAACGGTGAGTGGAACTATAATATACTACGAAGCATGTCCGTTCATTTGAAAATGGATAGTGATTTAAACGAGCATTTATACACAACTGATGTTGACGATAGTGATTCTTCAGAAGTTGATGACAATATGTCAGAGTTTGTTACTGACGAAGAATTTTATGATAATGAATCAAATAATCATACATCTGAAGTACCAGTAGATGAGGACTTTGTGTTATTTAGCCGAGTTTCAAGCGCTAATGTAATAAATATAAAACCAGGTGTCAGAAGGTATGCAACTTCCAGAATCACGGACCTAAAGACAAGCTTCTTTATATATTTGAGTAAAATATACTGTCTTAAATAATAGAAATGACAAACAAAGGAGTTTCTGAACTACAAGCCGAATTGAAACCAATATCTACACGGGAATTTTTAACAAACATCAGTACTAGTGGCTGGTGTGTATAGCTCACGTAACGAATCAACTCAAAGCTTGTAGAATTCTTCACTTGGTCGCCCTATATTCAAACTGCTGTGTTTAAAAAGATTTCATGCTATATAACGGGTTGTAAGATTTGACGATAAAGATACCAGAACTGAACTGTGCCAAAGGGACAAACTTGCGCCTATTGAGGAAATATCGGATAAATGGGTTGAAATTTTGCCAGATCATTATAACCACAAGGTAAATCTTACGGTAGATGAGCAGCTGGTGCCATTTCGCGGGCGTTGTCCCTTCCAATAATATATTCCAAGCAAGGCTTCTAAATACGACATAAAAATATGGGCATTGTGTAACTCAAAAAATGCTTATGTCTGCAAGTTGCAAGTGTATACTGGGAAAGCATCGGGAGCTTTACCAGGAAAAAATCTAGCTTTGAGAGTGGTTTTGGACCTTGATAGTGGACTAACTAGAGAGTATAATATAACATGTGATAATTTTTTTACGTTGTATCTATTAGCACAAATATTGCTAAAGAAACTTTTGACAATCCTAGGCACCATCAGAAAAAATAACAAGTCGGTGATGTTAACGAATATAATAAACAGAGAAGCCGGTGTAAGTTCCAGAGATGACCAGAAGCCAAACATGATCCTGTGTTATAATAAAACTAAAGGTGCCGTTGATACCCTAGGGCCTAGATAAGTTAGTCTTTACATATACATGCAGAAGACAAATAAAGTGATGGCCGATGACTTTCTTTTACAACATGCGTGATATCTCAGCTTATAATGGATTCGTGCTTTGCGGTAAAATACATCTAGAATGGCACATTGGAAAACTATCAAAGGACGTTTATTTTTAGAGGAGCTGGCAAGAAGTTTAGTAGAGCCATTGATTAGAATACGATTCATACAATAAATGGAGTCAACACTAGTCAAAACCGGAAATATGTAATTTATGCCCATCATCAAATGGGTAAGACAAGACAAGTATAACATGTAGTCATGCGCGAAATGTTTATACAAGCCGCTTGTATGTCATTTTTGCCCAACTTGTGAAAATACAGAAAATTTTTATTTTTAATATTTTAATATATTTTTATTTGCTGAATTCATGATTTAATAAAATATTTTTATTTAATTTAATAATTGTTTCATTGTGCAAAATGTTTAAATTGATTCAACGAGATTAAATAAAAGTTCGGGTCATATTGACCTGAAATACAAAAAGTGTATAAATGATTTGGGGAAAGTAGGAAGTTTAATATTAGTGAACTATTTCCATGTTCCAGCAAATCACTTAAATAAGTGAAATAATCCCTCCTAAACCAACTAAGTTGAAATTATTCATTCGTCAAAGTACGCGTAATCAGCATTAATTTTAAGGATCCAATTTTGAGGTATCAAATTTTCATTACATAAATCAATCATCTGTTCAACCGCTAAGAAATATTATAAATTTAATTAATTTGCCCATATTTCAGTTCATACTTAAATCGTAAAATAATTTGCTACCTGCATTTTTAATGTATATTAGATCTATAATATATATGTAATATTAATTATCATCTATATACATATTAATATTTTGCAGTCGAAAGTACACGAGCATTGTAACATAATGAAGAAACAAAAAAGGAATTTAAAATTTCTTTTTTCTGTTCATAATACTTAAAGGGCGAGGAAAAATAAATTTGTAGAAACAACGACACATGATAATTATATTCTACTTTTACGTCATTTTCAAAACAAAAAATATTTGAATGTGTGTACGTAATGAAAGTATATTATAGCACATACATTCATAGGAAAAAATAAAAAATTATTTTCATAACATTGATTCATTTAAAAAGCAAAAAATAAAAAATTATTTATTTGCTCGCCTTCCTTCTATTTCCATTTTCATATTTTTACTAAAAAATAAATAACAAACCAACAACATGCTCATCGGTATCGATCGCCACGATAATAAAAAAATATGAAGAGCGAGAACATACAACAAAGAGAATAAAAACATTTTTATTTTACGAATTTTTTCTTCGCATGATTTTCTTATTAGAATGTGGGTGAGTATGCTGATTTGTATGAAAAATGCATTTTGTTCGCAGGTTTCTATCTATGTAAATTGATCATCTTTGGTCCATGTCAATGTACAGGTTGACATGGAGCTTGCAATGTGCAGGTGGTATACTGTAGTTGTGTGAGTAGGTGAATAGGTGAAGGGGTTATGATGTAGCATGACTGCGTGGTATCACAATGGGCCAAAAATGGCCTAAGTGTAAACCACTGAAACCTACCTACCTACATCAATTACTAGTTCAAAACCACTTCGACCGTATCTGTGCAATTCGTATAGGCCGAGATAAATAATTTCAAGTATTTAAGAATTTTCGTATTACACTCAATGACGTTTTGTCTCGAATAACAAAAATCTCAGAGATTTCCGAGCATGTGGATACATAAGATTGGTTTCTTACACCAATTACTAGTTCAGAACAACTTCGACCGTATCTGGGCAATCCGTAGGGGCCGAGATAAATAATTTCAAATGTTTAAGAATTTTCGTATTACACTCAATGACGTTTTGTCTCGAATAACAAAAATCTCAGAGATTTCCGAGCATGTGGATACATAAGATTGGTTTCTTACACCAATTACTAGTTCAGAACAACTTCGACCGTATCTGGGCAATCCGTAGGGGCCGAGATAAATAATTTCAAATGTTTAAGAATTTTCGTATTACACTCAATTACGTTCTGTCCCAAATAACAAAAATCTCAGAGATTTCCGAGCATGTGGATAAAAAGATTGCTAGTTCAGAACAACTTCGACTGTATCTGGGCAATCCGTAGGGGCCGAGATAAATAATTTCAAATGTTTAAGAATTTTCGTATTACACTCAATGACGTTCTGTCTCGAATAACAAAAATCTCAGAGATTTCCGAGCATGTGGATACATAAGATTGGTTTCTTACATCAATTACTAGTTCAGAACAACTTCGACCGTATCTGGGCAATCCGTAAGGGCCGAGATAAATAATTTTAAATGTTTAAGAATTTTCATATTTCACTCAATGACGTTTTGTCTCGAATAACAAAAATCTCAGGAATTTCCGAGCATGTGGATAAATAAGATTGGGTTCTTACATCAATCTTACATCAGAACAACTTCGACCGTATCTGGGCAATCCGTAAGGGCCGAGATAAATAATTTCAAATGTTTAAGAATTTTCGTATTACACTCAATGACGTTCTGTCTCGAATAACAAAAATCTCAGAGATTTCCGAGCATGTGGATAAAAAGATTGCTAGTCCAGAACAACTTCGACCGTATCTGGGCTATCCGAAGAGGCCGAGATAAATAATTTCAAGTGTTTAATAATTTTCATATTACACTCAATGACGTTCTTTCATTACACTCAATGACGTTCTGTCTCGAATAACAAAAATCTCAGAGATTTCCGAGTATGTGGATAAATAAGATTGGTTTTTTACATCAATTACTAGTTCAGAACTACTTCGAACGTATCTGGGCAATTCGTTGGGGCCGAGCTAAATAATTTCCAATGTTTAAGAATTTTCTTATTTCTCTCAATGACGTTCTGTCTCGAATAACAAAAATCTCAGAGATTTCCGAGCATGTGGATACATAAGATTTATTTCTTACATCAATTACTAGTTCGGAACAACTTCGATCATCTCTATGCAATCCGTATTAACTTATTAAATTATCCGTAACTTATTAACTAGCGTGAAGCATTTTCGAGCATACATCGAAGGCTATAGGTTTACCATCATCACGGACCACGCTAGTCTAAAATAGCTTATGTCTCAACGAGATTTATCCGGGCGTTTGGCAAGATGGAGCCTTAAGCTCCAGGCTTTCAATTTTGTGGTAATGCATTTAAAAGGAAGAGACAATATTGTAGCGCGATACATTATTTCGGGTCTCTTTTGATGGAATCAATGAAATCACGAGCGATATAGGTTAACAGAATGACCATTTGTTCGATTCTATAAAAATTTCAGACACAGAATTTCGAGATCTTAAATCAAAATTATCATACAATCCCGATAGATATCCAAATTTAATAGTCAAGGTTGAGAGAATATTTATACGAATCGACCTTAAGCGAAATATAAACCTATATCCGACGTCTTTTCATGGAAATTGTGGATCCCAGCAGATTTAGTTCAAGAAACTATCGAAAGGGAACATTGTTCTTCTGATAGAGCTCATGGAAGAATCAAAAAAACGTTAGAACGAATCCGAAGATTTTATTATTGGCTTAAAATGGCAATCGATGACCATACTTTCATCACAAATTGCCAAATATGTAAGCAATCGAAGACTACAAATTCTTGTTTAAGATCCCCATTGGGGAAACTATCAATTTCCGACCGCCCATGGCAAAAGGTTTTTATTGATTTATTGGGACCGTACCCACGGACTTCAATGAGGAAAACATCAATTTTGATCATTCTCGATAATTTAACAAAATTCGTGTATTTTTAAACATTATCAACATCAACAGCCCGAAATGTCATTGATTGTTTGCAAAATGAACTATTTACGCCTTTTAATGTACCGGAATTTATTCACTCCGACAATAGCGTTCAATTCGTTGCTAAAGAATTCACAGAAATGGTGAAAATGTACGGGAGATAACGCATATTCGAACCGCGCTTATTACTCCCCCCAAAGCAACGCATCGGAATGAGTAGACCGTTCGATCATAGCGGCTATCAGATTTTATATTGGAGATAAACACTCCAACTGGGACAAATACTTACCTAAGATTGCCAGTTCATTGTGCAGCTCGATTCACGAATCAACAAATCGCACTTTCTCTTATTTGGCTGTCACAAGATGTCGAATGATCAAGACTACAAGATTCTGAAAGAACTACATCTAATTAGTGAAGGGGATATCGATTAGAAAAATAAATAAATTTATACAAAAAAAAAATGTATTTATGGATGCGAGTTGTTAGTGTTTTCCGGTACACAAACAAGACGGTGGTTACGTGTGGTGTAAAGCGCAGGGATGGGCGATTACGCGTCGACTACTAGTTTTTACATGATTTCGTCGACAACTCGTCGAAAACGTCGACAACTCATCGACAACGTCGACAACTCGTCGACTACGTCGACAACGTCGAGAACTACTTGAAAAAATTATTTTACGCCATCTATCGAAACTTATAATAAAACTCAGCATAAATTGCCTTTACTACTGATTGTATTTGTGAATCATTAAAACACACTGTGCCTAACATTTGTATCATAAATTGTGTAATAAATTAATAATTATCCATTATCGAAATAAATTCTTTGATAATCGAAAAAAGTCATATTATATTTGCGGATTTGAATAAAATTTGAGTCTATCGTGATTTCGCTCGAATGAAATTTTGAAGCTTCTACTATAACTACGCGGCGAATAATTAGTTAATTTATGATTTATGCTGACTTTTTATTTAATTTTGCTTTATTGTAGTATCTTCGAATAAGATAAATTATTCGTTTACATATCCCTTTTTCAACCAAAAAAAAAAATGGCTCTATTAAAGTCCAAACCACACGTGCGAGTAAAAAGTAATAATAATTTTTTGACATGGTACTTTTGCCGTACCCACACAATATTGTGTTAGTAAAACACAAAAGGGATACATCTGTTTGATAAAGGATGGCGCGCAAAGCATATAATCTATCAAAAGTTTTAGATAGATAGATAGATAGATGCCTCTAGTTCAGAGATTTTAAATTTATTTATAATTTATAAAATGCTTGTAAAAATGTTAGAATTAAATTTAAGTAATTATTCATCAATTTTAATAGTGCGGTTAAGGTAAAAGAATTAAAAGTTTAGTTTTTAATATCATTTTCTACGTTGTCGACGTTGTCTACGTTGTCGACGTTGTCTACGTTGTCGACGTCCGAAAAGCAAAAACTCGGTATGTAATCTACGTGCTAGATTACATGTCGACAACTACGTAGATTACTTTACGTAATATACCCACCCATCCATGGTAAAGCGGCTCTGCAAAGATATTTTTCGTTTGATGTTGCATCACGTACCTGACGCCTGGTGATATCTGCGGTGTTTTGTTCAATTCGCTTGTACGGAATTACTACGAAAGGTGTGCGGTTATCGTAACCAAGTATTCGGTTATTAAACCACATTGTGCGAGTACCGCATCGTAAATACGAAGAGGAAAATAAACCGCAAGGAATAATGCGGATAATAAATATCAAACCAAATAGGAAAGTTCCGGCGTTTAAGGTGGACACCATCAGTTCCTGCGTCGGTTGGTGATGTAACACAATTTTTTGTTTTGTATTTTTTTTATTTTTTCATATTTATAATTTTTATTTGCCATAATTTATATACATATAATTCTAAATATTCATTACTAGTACTCTCACATTTCTTAATTAAGTTACTTCTTCCGTTAGTAATTATATTGTTAGGCTACCCGAATTAAGAAAAGTGTTTTTTCTGAATTTAAATACAGTGATTTTAATTCATTATGAAAATGATTTAAGAAAAGTTGATAGAAATGAAATAATAAAAGTTGATTTAATATGTGCACTTCTTAATTCATTTTCAAAATATTTTAAGAACAGAAAAAAAAACTGAAATAAAATATGTTACTTAAAAAACTATTTAGGAAATGATTTTAGAAAAGTATTCCAAAAATATGTAATTAATTTTTTCCCGGAAAATTTTGAAATTTTTTCAATTGTTTTTTACTTAGTTTAAAATTATAAATAAGTCATTTTGAAAATGAAATAAAATGTGTATTTAAAATCGATATAAAACGTAAAAATTTACTACAGTAAAAACCCTATTATCCGGCATACAATTAACCGGAACACTTAGTTATTTTAATTTTGACTTTTGAAGCTTTTTTTTCTTTTTTCTCTTTCTTTTCATATTCTCATACTCTCTCTCATATTCTCTTTCTTATTCATTTTTTAAATCATTTTGAATTTAGCAATTGTTTTTTGCACATTTTTAATAATGAAAGCATTAGTCGAAAATTTTGAATGGCTTTAATTTTCATGTTACGGTAAAATCCCGATTATCCGGCATCCAATTATCCGGAACTCTAGTTAACCGGAATTTTAATTTTGAGGAAGTTTTTTTTTCTCGTTCATATGCATGTGTAATTCATTTTCAAATTTGCAATTATTTTTTGTAAATTTTCAATAATGAAAGCATTAGTTGAAAATTTTGAATGGGTTTAATTTTCATATTACAGTAAAAGTACGATTATCCAGCACCCAATTAACCGGAATTCTAGTTTTAAGGATTTTTTTTTGCTTTTCTCTTTCATAAGCATTTTTAAATTCATTTTGAAAATTACAATTGTTTTTTGCACATTTTCATTAATGAAAGCATTAGTTGAAAATTTGAACGGCTTTAATTTTCATGTTACGGTAAAATCCCGTTTATCCGGCATCCAATTATCCGGAACTCTAGTTAACCGGAATTTTAATTTTGAGGAAGTTTTTTTTTCTCGTTCATATGCAGTTTTTAATTCATTTTCAAATTTGCAATTATTTTTTGCACATTTTCATTAATGAAAGCAATAGTTGAAAATTTTGCATGGGTTTAATTTTCATATTACAGTAAAACCCCGATTAACCGGAATACTCAGTTAACCGGAATTTTAATTTTTAGGATTTTTTTTGCTTTTTTTTCTCTTTCACAAGCGAAATTATTTTTTTTATTATTCAGGGATTCACAGAAAATATACTTCCCTTTATTTTTTTCTGTTTTATGCATTATTCTATTTGAATTGAATGTGTAAAGTCGTATTACAGTTAGGTTAGTGAAATATTGAATATATTATTAAATTTTGGGTACTCGTATGGATGTACTCATATACATATTATGCATGTATTTATTATTTGTAATAAATTTAATGAACTGATGTATAAAAAATGTTTTCTGGTACGTAATTTGAAAATAAAAAAACGAGAATCCTAAAAAATATAGAAATCAATCGGAATTCTTATAAAATTTCAAGTTTTAATGAAATATTCCATTATCCGGAATGCTCTCATCCCCAAGCATTCCGGATGACAAAGCTTTTAGTAAAGTATATTTTCTGTGAATTCCCGAATAACAAAAAAAATATATTTCCCTTGTGAAAGAGAATTTTCCCTTGCAAAAATTCCTAAAATTTAAAATTCTAGTTAACTGAGTGTTCCGGTTAATTGGATGCCGGATAATCGGCCATTTACTGTAACATTAAAATTAAAACTATTCAAAATTTTCAACTAATGCTTTCAATAATGAAAATGTGCAAAAAACAATTGCAAATTTGAAAATGAATTAAAAAATGCATATGAAAGAGAAAAGGAAGAGAGAAAAGCAAAAAAATCCTTAAACTTAAAACTCCGGTTAACTGAGTGTTCTGATTAATTGTATGCCGGATAATCAGATTTTACTGTAATCTGAAAATTAAAGCCATTCAAAATTTTCAACTAACCCTTTTATTAATAAAATGTGCAAAAACGCAAACTTATAAATGAATTAAAAAGTGTAATTTTATTCACAATTAATACACAAATAATAATTCACAAATGAATTTTATTAAATTCATGTTTTTTATTTTTCTCTACAATACAACAAAAAATCTGTAAGAAGAAACATTTTCTTAAAAACATTAAATTCCGCATATATTTCTTTGTTATTAAAAACAAATGTAAATTTTATGTTTATAATGGGAAATAAAATACACCCAAACCTTTTTTTACACGGTGATACGTGCCAACCGTGTAAAAAAATCAACGTTCATACAAATACCACTCACTTTTTCTAATTCTGCTTTTCTTAATTTAGGGGAGCCTGACTACGCAAATATTATTAATAAAAATAAATAAAACAAATAAAATATTGAAAAATAAAGAATCTAAAAATTTTCCGGAATATCAAAAAATTTTCCGGAAAAATTTAGCTTTTCCCTCCTAATAACTATTAATAAATAATCCTGCATTTAAAATGTATACTCCTTACGTGATTTTATCGAAGTATACGTAAAGTAAACTATAACATAATAATCGGGGTACCGAATTAAAAAAGTTCTTTAAAAATGAATTAGAAAAGTTGATTTTTGTATGAACATCTGCTACTTATTTTAATTCATATTTTTAACTTAAAATTATGAATTAAAAAAAGCGATTTAGAAAAATGAGAAAACTCAAAAATGAATTAACAAAGGCTTACACTATTTCATTTTTAAAACACCTACCTTAATTCATTTTCAAAATGAATTAAAAAAGGCACATTTTATTTCATTTTATAAATTAAAAAATTTTAATTCGGCTTTTAACAAATATTTAGAAATGTGCATTATTTTGGGCTAAAGTTTACTTTACGTATACATCGGGGAAATCAGGTAAGGAGTATAAATTTTTAAATGCACGATTCTTTATCAACAGCTTTTAGGAGGGGGAAGCTAAATTTTTCCGGAAAATTGTCCCATTTTCCGGGAAAATTTTAACTTAAAAAAAATTGTGTATTATTCTATTCAAAATACGTACAAATGTGTAATCTTTATAAAAATTTGGATATTAGGATTGTATCTTAACAGTTTTTCAACAATACAAATAATTTTTCCGGGAAAATTTTTCAATTTTTCCAGGAGAATTTTGAAATTTTTTAAATTTTTTTTTACTTAGTTTGACACTTAAAGAATTGTACAAATTTTGGAAAAGCGGGGGTTTGGGGCTTGCATTTTTTACGTGCATTTTTTAATTCATTTTGAATTAAGTTTTTTTTTGTTGTAATTACTTTTTTAAATTCAGGAAATTTGTTCAAAGTACGAATTAAAATACGTGGAAATTTTTCATAAAAATACCACTTTTTTTAATTCACTTTTCTTTATTCAAATTTTCTTTATTCTGGTAGCCGTATTGTTAGTATATCTTTTTTCGTGAATGAATTTTTTTTTGTTGTTTCGTTTATTCCTTACCCGACATTGGGTAAATACAATCCAGGCTGTTTTCCAAACGAATACTTATTTGTGGAACCTAACTTATTCAAATATACGTAAGCTAGCGAGGTGACTTATTTTCTGTCCTTTTTTAGCCGAAAAATCTAAATTGGTTGTCAATTTTTTGTTGTTATTTTATTCAATTTATGACTTTTAGAATTGGATAATAACTATTTCTAGATAACGAATGGATCTTTGGAGATTATAATCAAAATTAAGGTAAAAAAAATGATTATGATAAATATGTAGCATCCTAATTACGTAATGTATGCATATCTTACACACATGAATTGAGGTCAGCTACAGAACTAGCAAGACCACCCGGCGTATTAATATATTCTATCTTTACGAAACAATTAATACATACTGATTAGACAGACATAAAATATATATTTACATAAAATATATACATATTTTCCTATTAACTGGGGCCCATTCGAACTTCTTTGGTTGTCTCTCTAAACGAAAATTGAAATATAAAAATCCAGCCGAATCGTATACATACTTAAAAATCATATAAACGTTTTTGTATAGATTTAAACATTATTTCTAGTTTTTCTTCTTTAAATTCTCGCTAAATCTTCTTAATTGCATAAATATAATTATTAATTTATTAAAACAAAATTATGTAAACGAAAATATTATGTTTTCATGTCGATGTCAAAATAAGTATGCAAACTCAACTTACTCATTCTTATTCTTACTCATTCCTCAAATTAGTCAATAAGTCTGAAATAAGTATCCGTTTGGAAAACAGCCTCAGTATCATATTTAATATGCATAAAAGTAAAAACATTTCTTCGTTTTCATTCGTGAAATGACAATGGAAGTCAGTTAGTATTAAATGGGGTGATTGCGTTTTGTAGACGATCTTAGAGAATCTTAACAGAATTTTAAATGAAAAGCACACGAGTCTATAACATTATTGTAACGTGGCTGCTGATATCCAGTGGAAAAATTAGAACCTCCCAGACCACTGATGGCTACACGCGCGGTACGAACATGTGTCACCGCACAGAGAAAAAAAGGCATATTTTAATTTGAAAAATTGATGTGCTTATTTTTACTATTTTATAAAATTGTATTTTTAAGCAGTAAAAATATTTATTTTGAGTGAGAAATTGTAGCTTTAAAATTTTTCAATTTTATTTCAAAAACGTAAGCGCATTTTATTTTAAGAATTTTATATATTTTAATATTGCTATTAAAATTAAACAGTAAAAGTTTTCAATTTGAGCTATAAACTATTTATTTACACAATTTGTACCTTCAATTTTAATATTTTTATTTTAAGAATGTTTTCTGGTAATATTAACAACTTCGGGCGCTAATGTTAAAAGTTAAACTTGTTGTTTGGATAAAATAAATAACAAAAAATGCTGTTTTTACATTTTTACTGCTATTTCAATGAACATAATCAGGAGTATACTATTACATGCTGTAGGTTGAATACTTTTCATTTATCGACAGTTCTTTCTGGGGGGTGATGGTAAAACCTAAAAAAAGTACATATTTAATTATTTTTGTTAATTAGCAATTTCAGTGTTATGTGAATCAGTTTTTCCCAGTGTAAACAAGTGAAAAATAAATTATCATTATTAATATAAACATATATAATAATTAAGTAAATTTATTGTAAAAACGTAAAAATAATATTTTTATAACCTAAAAGTGTAGTGTAAGGTTAATGAAAAAATATATATTTTTAATAAATAGTGACATATTTGTAATCAAAAATGTCTGAAGACACGCCTTAAAGGCACAGTTCAGATGCTCCAACTGAAGAAGATCTACTTCACGGAGCACAACTAATAAGTATAACATGTGATATTCAAGAACTAATTATGTCGTATACCCCATGATACAACTGACACAACTTTTAAATTATTAATGGAAGAAGAGATTACCATACATGTGCTTCTAAAAATGGAACGGCAGGATATTATTCGTTTATTTGATAAAATGCAAGCATCATTCGGACAAGAAGTCTTATTTAAGGCCGGCTTAAAAGCATGGATAGATACAATTGTAAGTTAATTTAACATGATTTATATTAATACTTTATCTTTTAAATAATAAATGCCCAACATTACTGTGTTAGTTACTTCGTTAGAATTAGACATACCTACATGTATTTTCAAATTTTGACAATGCAATTTCATTAAATTTTAACTGTGCGTTTCCATCTGATATTACTTTGCAATTATTTGCAATCGATTTCTTCGATAACACACATTCAAAATAATTCCGTATTTTACAAAATCATTAGCTCATTCCATTAAACCCAGCGAAAAATACAACTTTGTCAGTGGACAGCAGAATTTGTAGTTGGTTAGAAAACATCTCCAAGAGCTTAAGTACATGTAGTCCATCATCAAATCCTACACCAAGTACAACTCGAAGCTCTAATTCAGAAATTAGAAGCTCAAACAATCTGTAAATAACCATGTGAAATGATTGTAAATTTGCTATAATGTTACAGTTTTAAAAGGAATCCGTTTAACTCTGTTGGAATTACCAAAATATTGACTTCATCGATTAAAGGAAGAGATATTCTAGACTTATACAAAATAAATAAAATTCTGAACAAAGTTTCCCAAAAACATTTAGTTCAAATTTTGATAGATTTTTGCATACAAGAAAACATCAAATTGGTGCAACAGGATTTCTGCCACATGACCGCAGCAATAATTGAAACATTTCCTTCAGAAAACGAGGTAAAAACCATAATATTCTTACAATTATTGTACAACTCTTTTCAACAATTGTTTTCCTCCATTTCTTATATAGGAGACCTACTACAAAGGAAGGGCAGATAAACAAAATCCTTCATGAAAATTATATGACAGATATACAAATATCTGTTATTCTACAAAATATTTAAAGAAAAGAAAATTAGAATCACAATCAAACTCTTCATTGGCGGCCACCGACGAAACACCCTTCATTCCTGAAAATGGCTATTTACAAAAAAAGCAGTTGGCAGAAAATATCGGACCATGGGACACAATTATCGAATATTGGAAATCAACATCTAAACAACGAGTATCAGAACTAAAAACATCTAAGGATATCAATATAAGCAGAATATACAGCGAATGGCTGCAATACAATGATTTTTATGGTTTACAATTGGCAATATATTTTAAGATTTAGTGTTATCGATTAATTAAATTCTAATGAAATTAAATTCTTATACAGATTGAAATTGATTTTAACACCATGTTTTTAAATAAAGGCAACATGTTGATTGATAATTTTGACACCTTTGTCAAAAAAAGTAAAATTGTTTTTAATAGAGAAATAAAAGACAAGAACTCAAAAATATTATTAGAAAAATTGAACTCCAATGATTTAGATGGTAAATAATTAGTTTGTCAAACTGAAAAATTTAAATTATAATGATTTTCCTAATTTTCCACTGTATTTACAGATGATACAAATACTCGAGATTGGATAGCTTGCAAATTGTTACACGCTATACTTTTACCACGAAGAATCAGTAAAACTCAATTACCAACTATAGTAGATGGACAAATTGATTTCGCTTTACAACTAAGTAATATAAACGATTTGCAAAATAGTTTGGAAAAATTAAAAAATAAGTTTGTTTCAAAGAAAACCACTATACAACCGCGCCTTGTGGTCGTTGAAAATGAACCCGGCCAAGTAAAAGAATTTTTTATTTATTGCGATGATATGAAGTATAGACTTCCATCATTTAGAAAGTCTGTGGATATATTAATTAAGTTAATTTTTGTATATAATTTAAATTATTCTAAAATAAGTCAGCAGGTATGGTTATTTCTGCAGCAATATTTTTTTGAAATCGATAGTCAAAACCCCATTGTATTCAATTTAGTAGAACAGTTTAAATCAATTAATCTATCATCTATTGTAAATTAATCAACCAATTAATTAAAACAATAAAAAAATTGAATTAGCTATATAGATTAATTATAGATCAAAATAAACATGCTTGACTGTTTTTTATGTTCTCAACATTTTGCATTAATTCCACAACTTATCACTCATTAAAACTATCATAAAGTACCGTCATTATACAATTTTGAACGTTTAAATTGTTTTCAAATATTTCAATCGATTTATAGTTACGAAAGACATTCAAAAAAACATGTTTTGTCAACAACCACAACTTCAAACGGTTTAATTCATATAACAAAACTCTTTCATTAGAAGTTCCCAGTGCTTCTTCAACGGCAACATATAGTGAGCCTAAAAATTCTTCAATACAAATCTTAGATTCATTCGTCAATTCAAGCTGTCAAAATATTCAATCAGAACCAATTGATTTAACTCAAATCCTAAACAATATCACGGAATTTTCTGTTGATCTGCGTGGTACATCTTGTAGTCGCAAAATGGTATTTTCTATTCAAAATAATTTAACAAATTTGATCACCAATCCCTTATCAAGTATACTTACTAGTTTTCTCAGTTTATTACAAATGATACGAAACGCAATGAATTTAATGAAATTGCTAAATTGTTGTCAAATCCATTTCAAAATATTCTAAATGAATACCAATTTTTCAAACACTTAGAAGCTTTGAATGTTTATTCTCCGCCAAAAACATATGTAATTAACAATGAAATTGCAGAAATAATCATTAACCACACTCCCAGTTTAGATAATTTTAAAGCACAAGGATGCCTATTAAATTTATCTTTTCAAATCAAAAAATATTTTGAAACAGGAAATATTCTGCAAAAAACTCTAAACCATTTAGAATCTCTAGAATCCCAGCCAAAACTAAGCAATTTTGTTAACGGTACTATTTAGAAATCCATAAAACACAAGTTCAAGGACAAGATAATAATTTCTATTCACTATTATTCAAATGATTTTGAAATAAACGATCCTTTGGGATCGCGCTCTGGAAAAAGTTCTGTGTTAGGTATTTACTATTTTTTTCCAACCATTCCAACTTCACAAATTTCCAAAACCGATAATATTTTTGTAGCGGGGTTTGTCAAATCAAAAGATGTGAAATAATTTGGAAATAATGCAGTTTTACGACCTTTAATACAAGAAATTAACAAGCTAATTGAAGAAGGACTAGACAGGTTCAAAATACTAGTAAAAAAATATACTTTATGTTTGGGCAACTACTGGGAGATAATTTGGGCCTAAACACCATTTTAGGATATTCTAATTCGTTTAATGCCCATCCGACTTGTAGAACGTGTTCACGAAATAAAACTGAAATGCAAAGAGATTTCGAAATTTCTGAGCATTTAAGAAACATTGATAATTACACATTACATTTAACTTTGAATAATATAAGTCAAACTGGAATTAGAGAAAATTCTATAATAAATGAAATTAAACATTTTCATGTAACCAATAATATCAGTTGTGATATGATGCACGATATTTTTTTAGGTACTTACAAATATAGTTTACACCATTCATTAAATTATTTTATTTTTAAAAAAAGTATTTCTCACTAGACGTTTTAAATTATAGAAGACAAATGTTTGCATATGGTGAAACGGAAATTAAAAATGTCAGCATCCCAATCTCGCTGCAACACATTAAGTCTGGTAGTTTCAAAATGTCTGCTCGAGAAATTCAAAATTTTTTACATTTCTTTCCCTTATCAATTGGTGATCTTATACCAGTTGATGATCCAGTGTATAATTATTTATTAATTGCAATTCAAATCACGGATCAGCTAATGATTGATAACTATGATGAAAATTCGATAGGCACTTTAAAAGAGTTGATAACTAAGCATAACCAAATGTACCGGATATTATTTAGTGATAACTTAAGACCAAAATTTCAAAATTTGGTTCATTATCCGACAATTATAAAAAAAAATGTGGCCCGTGGCCCAATTAAACAATTATGGTGCTATCGAATTGAAAGTGTTCATCAAACAGTATGCCCGCAAGGCTGCTTTAAAATTCAGTAGCAATCTTCTCAACGCAGACTTTTTTTGTGACGAAATTATTCCAGGGAAGGAAGCCAAAAATGTTGAAAATCGTGAATCATATCTAAACTTATTTCCACTAAATATTTCCGATAGGATGATTTATTACCAAGACTTAATTTACAAAGGAACACTGTTTAAAATTGGTTACTTTCTTACTAAACAGATAAATGAAAACTTAAAATTATATGAAATATCTGGAATTGTTATTAAAGATAATAATTGTTATTTGATTTGTAAACAGTATGAATTAAAATATTTGTCCCATTTCGTTCCATATTTAGTTGAAACTCCTATAGAGGGGATTTCTTTATTTAATATTGATGAATTTGAGGGACCCCCAATTCATGTATATTTTATTCAAGATAAAAGAAAAGTGATTAGAAGAAAACGATTTTATTAGTTTGATTATTTTTTTATTTAATTATTTCTATTTTGCTAATAACTATCTTTTTCAAACATAAGCAAATTATTATTATTGAAATGTTTGGTTTTGTAAAAAATATAATAGATGAAATAAATACAAAAAATCAAATCAATAAAATCTTTTATTATGCATAAATTCAGATTATGTAGATGAAAAGTAAGCATCCCATATTCTCAAAACTACTATTTAAAAACTACAGCTTTTACTTTTTATTTTGAAATCTTATTCTTCTAAAAATAAAGTGTAATAACATTATTGAAACAAAAACTCTAGATGATCGTTTTAAAGGGTTTTCAGCTATTAATTTTAAAGGTGAATTTTCTTAATTTTACAAACAAATTCTTCTTAAAACAAGTATAATAAGTGCTCATTTTTACAGTTTTAGGTCCCTCTAAAAAAAAATACTTGTAATTTTTTGTTTTAAAAGTGTATACTATTTACCTAATTTCTATAAAGAAAAATGCTTAAATTTACCTATTAAATTTTTATTTATACCTACGGTTTTTTCTCAGTGTGGAAATCAGTACGACCGCAAGCCTCGGGTTACAACCCCCGAGAGGGAATTAAAACATAGTAGCATGCTGAATACACAACTCTACCGAATGCTCTACCGGATGTTTCGAGCCACGTGCACTATCAATGCACGCACATCAAGACAACGATCAGATTCCAAAACATACGATATTACTTTGTAAACTCAGCAAATCAAATTATTATATGTAGTGCCAAATTAATGTTTTAAGTTAGTTTTTAAGTGATTGTGTTAAAATTAGTTTGTGCAAATGTATTAAATAAAAGTTTTTCAAAATATTTTTTTTTTATGTTAACTGAACACTTGAACTCCAAAATATATGTTATATTCTTCTTTCATACTCACAACGTGCTTCTCATTCAATTCAAGCAATTTTTAATAAAAATGGAAAGGCTAGCTGAGTGAAGACATCCTTCTCTTGCTTCTCTGTAGACAGAACAATGTTTTTTACATGTATTACCAAACGTATTAAAATAATTGTGACTACTTTTGTTATGACAGTAATAAATTTTGGGCGTTAATTTGCTGTTATACCAAACAATTATTATTTATTTTTTCAACAAAAAACCATCCACGCAAAAAATTAACATTATGGTAATTTCAAACCCTTCAAAATTAACATTCTATATATACAAAAAAAAAACGTTTGTGGATTAAATAGACAAATTAAATTTAATTATAAATGGTTACAAAATATTTTTTTATTTTATTCTATTGTGTAGCATTCAATTAGAATCAACCTAGCACAAATAATTTTGGTTTTATTTACATATTTAATTTTTGAACCGTGTCAAAATAATAAAAAATTATAAAAACCGTCATCGACCCCCCACAATTGGACCTTCCAAACAGACAGCAACACGGAATGATGTTTTTGGTCCCTTACGTTGTATAGGTAAAAAAAATATACTCACAATACAGAAGCAAATAGGCTTTATGAAATAAATAGAGCAGTATGGAATTATTGTTCAACTAATAATAATTTAAACCTGACAATCCCTTCATTTGCATAACAAAAATGTATTATCACAAAAATACTGTGAACAATTCAACAAAATCAAAATAAAGTGATTTGCATACAATTTTGCGTTGAAAATGAATAGAACAAAAATTATATTATTACAATTCTTGATGATTATTATCGATAATTGACCCATTGTTACAAAATATAACGAACAGTAATTATTTTTGAATTATATATTTTCTGAGTATGTTGATCTTATAAAAGAAAAATATTTGGATTTACAGCGGAATACCCCAAATCCAACCAATAATAAATAAATGCTAGAGACGATAGTGAGAAATTAATTCTTTTGCTGTTTCTGTGAACGCCAAGCTGTGTTGGCTATTAGTTTTTTTTTCTGGTGTTATCGAAGTACCAGCTAAGTGAGAAGGGGTTAATGAACGTCGCATGAAACCCGCATGACTCAAAACGGTGTTCATTAATAAACACGGTGGTCGTTTAATACGTACAGAAATCCGCTACGTCATCACTACATATTGGTGAACCGCGTACCTAGTGACAAGGTTATAAGAAAAACGTTGCGTTTAGTTACAAACGAAGTTATACTAGCTCAACATCTGCTCCATCAATATTTAACCAAACGGTGTGCATCGGCAAGCCGTTGTGTTAGCGACGCAGTGAGACGCAATAAAAGAGGAGTCGCAGTTTTCATTATCATCTCATGTAAGGTATCGCATGTTACTTAATTTTCTATTTTGTTAATTTTGGCTTTTCCTTTTCTTAATTTAATTTCTTTCATAATTTTTGTGTTTCTTCCTATTTTTGAGCATTAACGTGTAATTGTTTTATTAATTTCTAGTCAAACATATCTTTTTTTTTGTTATGATCGATTCTGCTACTGATACTCGAATTATTTTTGGTCAGTCAATTTTTATTTAATCTGGCGTCGGTTCCATCGATCAGCATGGGGACCTCTTCTCTTTGTGCGGTTGCAAGCTGCGGGAAAATGTTGTAAAGGACATAAGTGAATTTAAAATGGGTAGGAAGAGGGTGATATAGAATGTAATAGCCTAACGGTCATTTTTACCTTACGATCCGGTCTTGTGTTTGTTTTTTTTTAAAGTCGGTTTTTTGCACACCTCACGTTAACATTTTGGTACCATGGCCGCTGTGAAGGTGGTGAACAGAACCTCCCATTTCCGACTATGAGCTGCACCGCAATACGAGTGTGCGACCAGATCAAGCCATGAGGGAACAATGTATATTCTCAAAATGGTGTCTTCTATTTCACATTTTGAGATAGATTAGATATTTTAAATTAATTTCAAATATTTAATATATAAAATGCTTATAAAAGTTAGAATTAGTTTTGTAATGTACAAGTAATAGCTAGACAGCAATTTTTAGAGACCGGCTAAAGTAAAATAAAATGAAAGATGATAAATTGACTTGTTTATGTCATTTCCTAGGTTGTCGAAGTTGTCTACATTATTGACGTCGGCAACGTAAAAAAATCGTCATGTAATCTACTTAACAGACCGCGTAGATTACATTCTGTAATCGACCTCGCCGATCCTTGCTGGCCAGTACCATTTCTCTAGAATTGAAATATCACGAATTTACAACAGATCGCTCGGTGCAATAGATTTTTTTGCAAATTGATTTTTAAGTTAGCAATATAGCAGTTATATACAACGACATACAAACGTACATATAAATGTTTACATTTAGGATGAAAGGAATCTCAAATTTTATTTTCAAAACGTATGAGCTTTTGCCGTTTTTTGATTTTGTTTATCTAGAAAACGAACAGTAGATAAATCAAATATTGGTTCAAGATAAATACAAAACGAAATCACATCATAATTGTTCGTCATGCGTGTTTGAGCTTTAATGTTGGTATTGTTTTCTTCATTTCAACTCATCGTATTCTATTCAGATAAACTTTTCCTTACGAAAAGGGTATACACCTATTTTAAAGATCACTCCTTACTTTATATATATTTTTTGATTGATAGCCCTTTTATTTGAGTTTGACTATATTTTGTTTAATTTCGTATTTATGCTCTCTACACATTTTACGAGCGGAAGACAATTTATCTTGATTTCTCGTACTGTTTACAATCCAAAATTTTTATGTATTTACATCAACTGTATTATATAAAATAATGTGTGTACATGCCCTTGTATATACTATGGTAATTGAGTTTAGCAATCCGCATGTAGACACGTACCAAATGTATTGACCTTTCATATAAAATGGTAGAGTTAATAAATTTCATTCAAGTTTTGCATTCTGTTCTGGAGCCAAAGTACTTCCAACTGTTTTGAGGGTCGCTTTTCACGTCCTACCTCATACCGTTGCCAGCAAATTTGAAAACAACGGCTCTAGGTACAATTGTAGTGGCATGGAAGATGGGTCATCAGTACCTCCCGATCCAAATGCGACAGCTTTAACTACTATGCCGTTTCTTCGGCAAGATTAACATGTTTCGTTTAACTTCAACGGAATTTAGAATTAGGAGCCATTAATCTGCTTTCAATTTAAGATCATTTAGATTTTTGAGCTGACGAATACCGATGTGAAGTTCTTGGATAAAAATTGTTTGGCAAAAACTTATGTGAGTGTTCCTTGTGAAGTTTTTAGACACAGTTTTATTTCTTGGACAAAAATTTATGATAGTGTGCAATTTTAACATTGTATTTATTTCAACTTAAACTAATTAACTAACTAACTATAAATTGATCAAATGAAAGAAACTGTTATTCACTGTTACAATACTCTATGTAATGAAGCCTGATACTCAGCCCGAGAAAACGGGATGACAACACTAAACTATCAATATCGTCAGAGTTTACTACCCAGCCCGAAAAAATGTCACTATCGCGACAGCAAACCGTATCATGATACAATGTCATGACATTTATAACATTCAGCCCGAAATTATAAAATTTGTATAAAAATATATTTTAAATATTTATAAAATGCACATTTGAACACGCAATTACCTCGCAAGTTTTAAAAAGTTTTAAAATGTTATTAAAAAATTTAAAAATATTTTAAAAAAAATTAAAGTTTTAAAGTTTCTAAAAGTATAAAAGTTTAATAGTTTTTTTTATTTTTATAGCTTCATAAGAAAAATTGACGTAAACGTCTATGATTTATATAGAATTGCGGTGAATACCGAAGCCGCATATTTTCACACTTGCGACTATGTATTGATAGAAAACGATAACGATTACGGTAAATAAAGATATGTAAATTTGCGGAGCATGTTTTTTGTTGCTGCGGGGTGATGACTCAAGCTTGCAAATGAAACGCGATGAAACATGTTTTGCACCGCGGGGGGTCGGATTTGATCAAATCGCATTTTCAAAAATCTACTTTCTAAAATCGGCCCAGCCCAGCCCTGCTTTGAAATATTTCATATGATATATTTAAGTTTTTGACAAATGTTAAATGATGACGACTAGCTAACAGAGACGGATCTCGTAAATTTAAAGATATATTCAATAAAACAATGCATGAAACATACTAAAAATAATTAAAAATTATTAAAAAGTTTTAAAAACGTTTTATTAACATTTGTTTCAAAAAATCAAATATCTCATACGAAATACTTCAATGCAGGGCTGGGCCGATTTTAGAAAGTAGATTTTTGAAAATGCGATTTGCACAAATGAGATTTTCGGAAATGCGAAAATCAAATTTCAGATATTTGAAAGTGAGGTTAAATTTTAGTTATTTGAAAATGCGATTTGCGCAAATCCGACCCCCCGCGGTGCAAAACATGTTTCAACGCGTTTCATTTGTGCAAGCCTGAGTCATCACCCCGCAGCAACAAAAAACATGCTCCGCAAATTTACATATCTTTATTTACCGTAATCGTTATCGTTTTCTATCAATAGTCGCAAGCGTGAAAATATGCGGCTTCGGTATTCACCGCATTTCTATATAAATCATAGACGTTTACGTCAATTTTTCTTATGAAGCTATAAAAATAAATAAACCATTAAACATTTATACTTTTAGAAACTTTAAAACTTTAATTTTTTTAAAAATATTTTTAAATTTTTTAAAACTTTAAAGCTTTTTTAAACTTTTTAAAACTTTTTTAAAACTTTTTCAAACATTTTAAAACTTTTTTAAAACTTTTTTAAACCTTTTAAAACTTGCAAGGTAAATGCGTGTTCAAATGTTTATTTATAAATATATTTTTATACAAATTTTATAACTTTTCATAACTCTTACAGCCACATTATATGAAGTACATAGTCTTATACGGCTGGCGATGACGTCATCGAAAAAGATGCCAAAAAATGCAAATATGGACCTTCATAAGAAAATACATGTGATTTTGCGCTCGGACCTGCATAACTTAACTACTATAGCCATTTGAATCTAGACTCACAGGCGATTCACGAGTACTTGGGTATATCGCCAAGGCTTGGCTTATATCGGCCAGCTTCGTTGTAGTTTTCACTACAAACTAAGAGATTTGCAGAGAAATTTGCCTGTTAGACAAGATTCAAACGACTATAACCAGATAATTTCAAATAGAATTTTTCTGCAATTCTCTATATCCAGATAGAATTTTTCTACATATTTAATTCCAGATTGATTTTGTCTGCAAATATGTTTGTTTGTAGTCAAAACTTCAACGAATCCGGCGGTATAAGCCAAGTGCTCGTGAATCGCCTGTGAGTCAAGATTCAATCAGCTGCATACAGAAAGGATTTTTCTGGAAATATTCTAGTTTTGTAGCCAAGTTTTTGACGAATTCTATTGTATAAGTGAAGTGCTTTTGAATCGTTTGTAAGGCGAGATTCACACGACATTATTCAGATAATTCCAGATAGAATTTTTGCGAAATTCTGTCGGTTTCTAGTCAAAACTTTAGCAATTCCGATAATATAGGGCAAGTGCTCGGGAATCGTTTATGAGGCGAGATTTATCATCATATATTCCAAATAATATTTTCGGTTTTATTTTTTCAAGTTGAACTTAGTTCCCATAATTCCACTGAAAACATTTTTAGATTTTGTTTTTGTAAACTTGACCTATTAATTTTTTTTTACTTTGTGGTTTGAGCAGTAATAAATTTGTTTTTATTATATTTATCAAAATTTAGAAGCCACGATTAGTTCGATATTTATTTAATTAACAGTTATTAATAATTAATAACTGTTAATTAAATAAATATCGAACTAATCTTGGCTTATAATTTGCGTGTGACACACATTTGCTTTATAGATATAATTTGCTTATATTTTGTGTCATGACAGAAGTTGTATTGCTATATAAGTAAAATTTAAGATTTCGGGCTGAAAATTCGTTCTAGGTAGCTTCACGGAGGTCAATACTCTCTGTATTGGTAAAATTTTAAAGATTCAATACAAGAGTCTTTCTCTAATATCGGGATAAAACTTAGTGGTTGAAAAATCTTAATGTATCCCTTTTCGAATGAATGTGTACACTGTGGGAGCTAATTTTTGAGATTTGTACAATTTTGCTTAGAGTAGTGGTACACAGTACTCGCTGTATTGGTGAAATTTTAAAAATTCGTTACAAAGAGCCTTAGCCATCATATCTCGATAAGGCTTACTGAAGTTAGATTTTGGTAAACTTTTGGTAAACTGTCCGTTTATTAGATTTTTTTTATTTTTTTTTATTAA
The DNA here is from genome assembly GCA_932526605.1 of Nephrotoma flavescens. Classification (NCBI taxonomy): domain Eukaryota; kingdom Metazoa; phylum Arthropoda; class Insecta; order Diptera; family Tipulidae; genus Nephrotoma; species Nephrotoma flavescens. The sequence goes on along the minus strand of OW052221.1, from coordinate 211,644,430 downwards.
AAGCGATTTTGTAAAGCATTCATTTATTTAAGATTTTAATAATCAGCCATGGAAAGCTTATTTTTTAAACCACCAAATTAAATAAATTTTGAGAGAGATGATTCTTGTGAATTATCAAACAGATTAGCCAAAATCCATAAAAGCACACTTATATATTCTATAATAAATCAATAATTAGCTACCACGAGTGTTGGGAATAATGTAAAACAGTTTTTTTGTTTGAAAAATGATTTCCTATGGCAGGTACCCGATACCTCGAGGGCAATTTGTGCCATAGGTAAACAATAGGTTTCGTTTCGTTTCATTTCGGTCCGCTTCGTTCCGTTTCGTTTCGTTTTGTTTCGTTTCGTCGGTAGTAAAACTAACGGAAAAATAGCACTATATCTGTTGTTTTCTTTCGCAATTGTTCCTGGGTTCCATTTCAAATCATTGTCTGTTCGATCCCATATGTCATCCCCTAGATCGAAATGTGGCAGTACTTCGATCGTAATACAGCTAACTGTTCAAGTTGTGTCTGTTGGTATTTCATTCTACTAAAGACTAAATAGGCGGGCTCAGATTCAAGATCTGTGTTATTATTCTCACTTGCTTTCATTCAACGTTTAAACGTTTGGATGAATCTTCCGGCTAATCCATTCGTCTATGGATGTTATGGTGATGACGTAATGTGTTTAATTGCCTCCGTTTCATAGAATGTTTAGAAATACTTCGATGTAAACGAGGTCCAATTGTCATTGATGATTAGGGGTCACTCTGTAACGAGAGAATAAACTGGTAAGTGATGTACGTTTCTTGGGATATTTGTCATCGAGTAAACTTCTGCCTATTTTGCATCTATACGATAACCAGAAACTGTTTGCCCGCCAATCGACGTGGTTCCGTTGTCATATTTGGCCTTGAAAATTCCATTAGTAACGTAGTACTTCTTGTTTTTATTTTGAATTTTCCTGACAACGTTTTCATTGTTTGTTCGTTTGGAGATCAGTATTCTTATGTGACAAGGAACATAAGAATACCGATCTCTAGATATAGTTCGTCTGAGCGTTGTAGATATGAACAGAACTGTGGATCTTGGTACATTTATATTGTCAAACCTTGTTTCACTGCGTTAATAGACCGAGTTAATTCTTTGTCTTGTTTTAACTCAAATGAGATGCTTTTTTCGCAGAACTGGTCATTAATATTTAAAGTATTGAAAGTATTCAATGTCATAATTATATAAAGTCAACGGCAATGCCCGTTTCGTTTTTTTCTTGTTGTAAATATATTGGACAGCAAACCCCTGGACACCACAAGCAATTGGAAGTGCACATGATAACTTGCTGGATGCGAAAGCGAGTGGTAAATCAATTTCGTTGTCGCTGAGGTATTGATATACGGTTATGATGTAGATATACATAAAGGGCTCGGATAAATTTATAGTATTCTTATCAACAACGAACTCGAAAACTGTTCACGGGAACATGGAATATGATGTCTTCGAGCCAAGCGGGGATTTATACTTTTGAGGTACTTGCAATACAAGAGCATAAATGCTCTGGGAGTTAATCCCATAAAACAACAAACAATTACACTCTCCACTACAGCAATAATCAAGAGGAAAATTATGATTCGGTTTCTAATCCTCTGGTGAGTACAGCAGTTTATCATTTTAAGATCCCATATTGATCCAACATCCCAAATCGATCCAATTCCATCATTATCGGTTAAGTAATAGCCGTGTCCCGTTCCAATTGGCCATATTAAAAACTTCTTCTAGAAATCATTAATGAATCTCATTTCCATTAAACAAATCCAATCCGTCCAAGGTGACCATATTCCAAAACTTCTTTCATAAATCATTTAAGTTTCCCATTTTCATCAAATAAACCCCAGATGGCCATATTCCAGAACTTCTTCCAAAAATCATTTAATAATCCCATTTCCATCCAGCTCATAATCGATTAAGAGTTGGTCGAGTTCCGTCCCAAGTGGAGATATTCCACAACTTCTTACCAAAATCGTTTAGGAATCATCCCATTTCCATCCAACATACCAAATCCCATCATAATCGGTTAAGACTTGATCAAATTCCGCCCCAGGTGGCCATATTCCAGAATTTCTTCCAAAAAACATTTAAGAATCCCCGAATCCATCCATCATAATCGGTAACCGAAAAATGCAAAATAAAATAACGTCCGTTAAATCGAGGGTCCGTTAGTTTGAGCATCTGTTAAATCGAGGGTTTACTGTATATCACTAAAAACGATTTCAAAATTTTCCATCGCCTCTAAAATTTTCCATCGCCTCCAAAATCACACTCCCTAAATGCACTAACTCAGCAAGGAACTGCAGTATCTAGATAACCATCGACTTCTTGTAATTAGCGATGACATACGTGATTTTTATTTGTTGACCTTATGTTTTACCAAATCAGGTGGAGGTTGAACCCCACTCGTTTTTTTTTTGTCAAAAATCGTTATTTCCGCTTAAATTTTGGAAAACCGATCTGAACCGGTATCGTTGCAAAATTAATTTAGATTCCTTTGGTTCTTAGTAGTTTCTCTTGTAAGTAATATCTTTTCAAAATAATTACAAAAAATCGAAAAAGCTCCCATAGAAGCAGCCACTTCCGGTGTACCGTTTTTGGCCAAAAATTACTGAATCACTATTCACGACCCATAGAACAAGTAGATTTTTATTGAAATCGATGCAGCGGTTTTTGAGTTTATCGATCGAAAATGCGTATATGGAAGCTGCAACTTCTGGTGGGCCATTTTCAGATAAAAACCATTCTTATGACCCATAGACCATTATACACACTATATTTGATCAAAATCGGTACAGCGGTTCTTGGTCTTTAATGTTACAAGGAAACACGTCATTTTTATATAAATATAGAGAGAGAGACAGGAAGCGTTTCTTTGTCTGAAGACTTCTCCTTTTAGGTAATCTTCAGAATCTGAAGGGAATCATGTCTTTCGTTCCCTGTTTTTGATTGGTCATGCGATCAATTATTAAAATTATACCAAAATAATTCTGGATAATAATTTACAATTTTTTTCTTTTCTTATTTTTTTTCTCTCATTTCTGATTACTAAAATCTTACAATAGTTAGTATTAAAAATTTATATTTATCTCAAAATATTGAATACCTAATTATTTTGTTAAAATAAAAGGTTAATAGACTGAGTAGTGGCATATTGGCATGGTATACTCTGGAGACATCTTTCGATTTCGTGTTATTTCTAAATTACATTAATTATGTTTTTTTGTTAGTGTCAGTGACACATAAGCTGGCGTTACAACTTCGTCTCTGTTTTATTTTCCGAAACTTCGGTTACATTTCGCAACATATGTTACTGGATAATGGCAGCATAAAGACTGGTGCCTCGAACACAGCCCTCGAGGATATTCCGACTGCGACCAAGTTTGACTATATATCAATTTTTAGGGCAAAACCAGAATTTTCTTTTTGTTTTGGATTTTATGAACATTTAAGATTTTGTGAGTCAAAATTCTAATTCTTGAGATTTACATTTTACGCCAATTAAAAACAAAAATAAATCTTCACTAGTCTACTCGCATATCGTGCGTGAGTTCTCCTTGTATTGTAATTGCCCTATGTGAACATTTCAGTAAACTATACTCGTATTTTATTATCAATCCACCTTGGCAATAAAACTATTTTATTAGCCAATAAAAATTTTAATTAAACCAAAACTATCAAATATTTATGATGCTAGATAAACATTTCTAATACAGTTACCAATAATAAGAATTCTTTTATTAGCATTTTAATGTGTAGTGCATTTCGTTACAAAACGTTCAAAAACAATTTAATTAATTCACTGTGGATTTCATTAAACGTAATCGATACATTGATATGGTTTTATTGTATAGTCGTTTTTATGTATATGAGCAAGCCGGACATAAATCAAACAGCTAATTTTAATCTGCAGACAAAAAACATAAATATAATGTGATTTATGTACAAACATTGTTATTTAGATTTAAAAGTACGAGTATTGATTTATTATGTCCAGAGCCAATCATTGTTATGTTTTATGTGTATATGCTAATATTCGAAAATAGCTTTTTGTTGAAGAAAAACAATATTTTGGTAATGAATCATGGTTTTATCTCTCTGGTCTATTCAACATATCTGGAAAAACTTTTTCCCTATTGTGTGAAGTGTCTTCTTCTCATACTTTTATTTGGTCTGATGTACTTCGTTAATCTTTTCATATGCATATAATAAAATATGACATCCATTTATGTTTAACATGATTCATCTCAACTTTTTAAACTTGTAATCGAACGTTTTGCTGCGATGTTTAACTTCTTGGTTGACAGTATCCAATTATACATTTGTTCAGCATACGCATAGAAAAAAAAGTGACCCCTCTAAAATCAATAAAATGTTCCTCTTAAATGAATAAGTCTCCTCTAAATTTAAAACCGCATTTCAATATATTTTTTAATATGATCTGTAATTAAATTTAAAATGACGTTCCTTTTAATATTCTTCATTGATAGGAAAACCCTTTTATTTTAAATTTTATTTTAAACCCGTTATCCAATACACGTAATTTTATTCATTTTTATTTTTGTGTTCTCGTATATTTCGAAGTGGCGGAAAAGAAATATGTGCAACACTAAAATGTGACCAATGCATTTAAATTAGTTTTTTGTAACAATAAATTACTTTGTTCGCACATTCGAGATCAACAGACGGCTTTGCGTTTATCTAAACAGTTTTGTGAATTTATAGTATTAAATATCAAACATATTTAAAACTATCTTGCTAGTACTAAATTGAAACATTTACATAATAATACAATACATATAAAAAAGAGAATAGTGATCCAATTACACTGTACTTGAACCGCAAACTTTTTTTTTTGTGGTAAGCTGTGCACCCAGGTGGTAAATCTAATACAAGTATGGTGGATTCAATGGTGCTAGTCCCATTTCAAGGTTAGTCCCCATTTTTGAGATATCGCTTTCGATATGTTTTGGTTCTGAGGCAAAAATTTGTCAAAATATACTCATTTTCACGTTGACAACTCTTGAGCCATTAATATTTTCTCTTTGCTTTCTTTAGCAAAGTTGTTGCGCAAGCCAAGACAAACAACTTTGCCGAACATATCAAGACCAAAAAACCACATCTATACATTCACAGTTTTGTGTTATTTTTTTTGCTTTTCATTTCGACGAAAAACACTTTTTTTTATCATTTTTTGTCCATTTATTGAATTTAACCTTAATGTGAGTGATATGGCTACCCGGGTACCTATTGTGCTTTTAGGCGTCTATTTTTGTATGTTTTACTTCCAATAAAAACTTTAAATTTTATGAGAACTTCTAGTTTAATTGGTATAGATTACGATCATACTTAAAAATGAGAAATGTTACAACTTGGACGAACGTGGAAAAAATAAGTTAATAACTCAAATTAAAATATTTTTTCTTCACTCACAAGGGTTAAATCGATTGGAATCGATCGAACAAACATCTTATCGACAAATATAGATAAAATAGAAACTATGTAAAAGAAAATTAAATCGATTCAGTTGATTTTATGGTGATTTTTTTTAACATTTTTAATTTTAATTTTCCGATTCGTTCGTGTTGCCTTTGGTATCTTCTTCCTCTAGCAAATTCCAACAAATGTCACCCAAAAGTGCATATAGCTTTTGCCGATGTACCAATGTTTGAGCCTTGCCGTCACTTCGGCTGGTGTTTGTTCGGCGAATTTTTCCACGTGACAATGCAAAAATAATAGTTTCAATGACATTCGAACGTTTATATTATGAAAAGCGGTCAGCATATTTTCAATACATTTGCGCCAATCATCCGATTGATTCATAATTTCGTAACATTCTTAGTACCTTCGTTCTTACTTATTGTGTAAATTTTTTAACTTTTTTAGAAATATCGGTTTCGCGAATAATCTCTTCTTCGGTTTATTTTTTTCTACTATGTGTTGCATAAATTATTTTGAAGCTGTTTATATACTGTTACTAGGCGCTGCTCTTTCGCACCTCCTTTGATGTTAAGTTATGGATAATGGGGTAGATACTCGATCCGCAGAGATCATCTAGTAATTTATCTTTCTTAAATTAAGTTCTCGGATTAAGATGAGTAACTATTGGTTACTCATTTTATAATACTTTCTTATTCTAAAACAAACTGCCTAGCTCCATCGGTTTCTGCCTTTGGAGTACTCCGCACTTCGTTAGTGGTGTCTAACATACGACCAATATCTGCATTTTCGTGTAGAGATAAGCGCTGTACGTGTTTCTTGCTTGGTTCTTTATTTCATCGGTGACGTATTCCATCTTCAAGTCTCTATGGAGGTTGTCATTCCTAATGTACCATGGACTCCAACTACAACTAGAGCGCCGACACAACCAGAGCCCATAGGGCCTAAGCAATTTTATCAAATTCTTAAATCGTACATAGCTAACCGGCACTTTAGAGTCAAATTTGAAAATGAGTACTCTGAAAAAAAGGATAGCAGCAGGTGTACCACAACGTAGCGTACTTGGACCTATTCTGTTTATTCTTTATACGAGAGACTTACCGAATATTGAAGGTACCACAGTAGCAACATTTGCAGACGATACAGCTATTCTAGCACTAGGAAAATATATTTCGGAAGCAGCAAGCAAACTTCAAAGTGCAGTTAACACGGTGAGCAACTTTACCAAAAAATGGCGCATCTCATTAGATGGAGCCAAATCAGTACACGTCAACTTTACAAATCAAAATGTAAACTGTATTCCCGTGGTTCTCAACTCAAACCAAATTCCATAATCAAATACAGCTAAATACCTTGGAATGACCCTCGATGCTAAGCTAAGATAGAAAGAACACATCAAGAAGAAAAAAGAAGAGTTAAACATCAAATATAGAAAAATGTACTGGCTCATGGGTAGAAATTCTGAGCTCTCAATACACAACAAATTGCTTCTATACAGTCAAATGCTAAAACCAGTATGGTATCCAACTTTGGGGTTGTGCCAAGAAGACCAATGTACAAATGATAATGCTTCCAAAATAAAGTGCTACGATGGATTGTGAATGCCCCATTGTACATTAGGAATGACAACCTCCATAGAGACTTGAAGATGGAATACGTCACCGATGAAATAAAAAACCAAGCAAGGAAACACGTACAGCGCTTATCTCTACACGAAAATGCAGATATTGGTCGTATGTTGGACACCACTAGCGGAGTGAGGAGAGTCTAAAGGCAGAAACCACTGGAGCTGGGCAGTTTGTTTTAGAATAAGAAAGTATTATAAAATGAGTAATCAATAGGCTACTCATCTTAATCCGAGAACTTAATTTAAGAAAGATAAATTACTAGACGATCTCTGATTCAGTTGTAATATTGTATAAATAAATAAATAAATTTATTAAATAAAAAAAAATAAAAATATTAAGTATTGCACACGGAACATGAATAGCGGGAGCCCTCTTTTAACGATCTTGGTTCCTTGACTATTTTCAACTTTCTCTCGTTTAAGAATATTTACTTCTAAAATTTGCAGTTCTTTCATTTTGAGCTCTTCTATTATATCTTCCTTCTTGCAGGTGGGATGTAGACCTCTGGCCATACATATTATGTAACAGAAAAAACATTTCATTTTTATTCAAAATTTGATATAACACTTTAACAAAAAATTTCGTTTGCTTATATATAAAAGTTATACTTAAAAGCTCAATAATCGACGTTGCATTCCATTTTTCGGAAAGCTTTATTTACCAATCCAAAAATGTGATTGTATTTTCACCTTTATTTGGACAAAAAAATTATGTAAATTAACTCTCAAAGTCAGAATAACAACCGACAAGTATAAAATAATAATATATTTAAGCCAAATTATTAACGCAGCTTAGAATACATAAGTAAAAGATTTATAAATGGAGTACACAAATGACCTTGTTAAAGTTAGCCGAAAGATTCCAGCCGAAAGATAATGCAGATAGTGTCTTGACTATTTTTAAACTCTCTTTATACTCTAGCCCCTATCGTTTTTTAAATTCCTATAAACTGAAATAATTTCTCCTTCACCCGAATGATGTAATTCGATCCGGAATTCTCCTAAATTCGAGTTCATGACTGATTTTTGTATTCGAGACACTATCTGAATTATCTTTCGGCTGGAAACTTTCGGCTAACTTTAACAGTATACACAAATGTCAATTCAGTTCAATTTTAAAACACGGTTATTATAATTTGATTTAATCTTATTTCTGATTCCTAATGCTCCGCAGAGTATTAACTTACACCTGATCCCGTTTGGTTGTTATAGTTATTTAACACAGTGTTGTATAGTATTCAATGTCGGCTTTTTAAATATACTTACATCATGGATTTAATATCGTACATCTTTTCTTCGCTAACTTCCCAAATAAACATAATCGGTTGTACCACTATTAAAAGTTTCTGGAAAAGATTGGAAATTTCTTTGTTTTTCTCTTCGCTGGTATTTGTTAGATTAACTGTGCAAAAACTTAATAATATTAATAATAAAATATACCAAATAATTAAAGAAAATTTAGCAAAATTAGAATACAAACAATATTATAAGGAGAAAATTTTAACAATAAAAGATATGACTAAACTTAGCCGTAAGTATTTTTCCCGATGATCAATCCTGCTGCCACGATGTCTTTATGTCAACCTTGACCTCATCTCTCGTCCTTGCCAAGTTTATATTCTCCTCAACAAAGTTAACATCGATTCAACAACAAGTGGTTGTTCCACTTGCTGTACCGGCGATAGTTTTTGGCGAGTGATGTCCTGATTTATCTTCTCAAAGCACCAGTATACTCCAAAACTCGAACACCAATCACTGAGCCTATATTTTGGTCTCGTTCCCTCATTGTGTATAACGCACCAAACCAGAGCCTTCTAAATATAACTTTCCATAGAGGGGAAACTTTTCCTTCCTTTTCATACCAATCAGTGTATTTTAATATTTTTTTAGAAGCTAAATGCTTCGTCTGAATTTTCAAATTGGATGGTTAGTTCATTATTCAGGAAAAGCATATTTTTTTCGCAATATATGAATAAAATCGTAACGTTACGTCCTAGTTAAATTAAGCTCCAAAATATATGCTTCCAAAGGCTTCCGAAATTAGGCTTCCAAAACCATACAGCTCTGATCCGACAAATTAATAATTTTTACATGTCAAAATAAAATGTAATTTTTGGTCCAAAATGAATTACATGTAAACATTTTACTCGGAGCCTAATTTCGCTAGGTTGCAACGGTTCGATTTGTTCGTGTTTTCCTAAATGTGAGATATATTATGTTTTCCGTCTTATTATAATATCTGACAAATTTATTAAGTTAATACATTTTTTTTGTGTGTTTTCCGAATTAAAATTATTTTAATAAACATTTTTCTTTTTCTAATATAATTCGGGGGTAACTTCACATATGAAGTGTATTTGGTTTGGAATAAAATATAATATAAAAGGGGGCGGGGCGGGGCTAACTTCACACAAGAGTTAGAGGGATTTAATTATGTTGGTGTTGTCTGATTATCTTTTTTTAATTTCGGGGATAGAATCCGCGGATAACTTCACATACGTAACAATAATTATTGTTTCTACATGGTGTGTGATTCATAAAATCTCGTTGGCTACTAAATTCATGGTTCATCTCAAAAATTTTGATGTGCATTGGACCAGAATTTACTAAAGAAGTTAAATTTGTAAACTAAATTTTAAATTAGATGTAAGAGAAACCTCTGGCGTTATCCTTTATTAACTCACTTTACTAACCTACACAACTAAACGAAATGCACATTTTTATAAAAAATTAATAAATTTATCCTCCTCTTTAGTTTAAATTTAATAATTAAATACTACACTATGATGGCTGAATATTTTATTAAAAATACAAAATTAAAATTTAGATGATTTGTTTAATCATTTCACAAAAAAGGGCTCTCCAAAAAGAGCTCTTTAAAATCATGTTTGGTTCTGAGCGATATGGTTCCGTGTGGCGTGACGGACACTTTTTATAATAAGATTTAATTTTCAAACTAATACATATTTTGCCGCCGTTTATAGACAAATAATTAATAATTTTTAATTTTTAAATAATTTTCAATAATTTTTTAAAAGTTTTACACTCATTCTTCCTACATTTCAGTTAGAGACTAAAACTACATTTTCCCATTTCTCTATACAATCTGACAACCGCAGCATTATGTATGCATGGCGAATTTCATGTTTAACTTCCTTTACTGCTAAATGGAGGTACATTTTACGAGACAGTCAGTAGCTAATCGGGTGTTACGGTTGTATCACCATACATATATAGTTTGAAATAAATTATGTTCTTGTTGTTGTTGATGTAGGTTTATTAATATTTGATCGGGAATTGGAGGAGGGAACTTTAGGCGGGGGCGTTTTACGCTTTTCTATTGCTACTAGTTTTTCCGATTTTATTTATTGTTGTTTTTTATTCGATTTCTTCTTCTGTTAGCCCTTAAAAACTAAATTATGTTTGAGAAAATTTTCTTTGTCTGGCTTTTTTTCTTTTAAACTTTTTTGGGTCTCGATGAAATGTATCCACATAGCAAGTAAATGAATGGAATATAATGTGAGTGTTAAAATATGCGGTGTTATTAGTTTAGTTTTTTAATAAAACCTTTTCAAAGTTTTGATTGTTCATTATAGTTTCGATTTTACACAATAGATGTGGTATATGTTTAGAAAATTCAATGAAACTTAACCATCAGCTACGGTTTATTTATTTACAAATAATCTGTAAGAATAGCATTTTTCTGACAAGTTAATCCTTGATTGATAACTGATTGAAGGTTGTTTGACACTACCTAGAATAAAATTTAACCAAATAGTGAAATTTTGCAATATAACCATTCAAGAATTTTATTTCAGGTGTTAGGTTTTCATAACTAAGCCTAAATATGACTAAATTAGTTTGGAACCCTAATTAAAAAATATGGCATTTAAAAACTGTTCTGGTGTACCAGCAACTCAACATGGATGTTATTGAAAAGAGAATGACAAGTTGATCAAAAGGTGTTTGTTTCTTAATTACTTTTTAGCCATCTAAAATACACAGAGTACGAATCAGATTTTCCACATATATACGAAAGTTTAAAACAAACCGTCCGAAAAATTAAGTTACAAAAAAATAGTGAACCAGTAGTGAATTGGGAAGAAATTCTAAATACTATGGATCAAAATAAAAACGATTACCAATTTTATGAAATCATTCAAGTTGAGGGCAACTGAATAAAATGTGTCTCATGGGTAAGGCCCATACAAAAATGATAAAACCAAAGGTAAAAACAGATAACGTCTCCTATTTACAAGACAGTGCTTATATTCGGATTTCAATATGTTTCTTTAAACACTCCAAAATTCGTAAATGAAAGGATTTAGTGAATATTGTTGAAATTATTTAAACGATAATTCATGTTATCAGGATGCTTCGAGAATAGCATTTCGGGATTGTTGGAGAACTAACTATTTCCTGAGCACAAAGATGATTGAAATTATTATTTTCTTAAACACATATCCCTAAAATCAAATAGACTCCAAAAATTCTTACATGAAATTCTTACACCGTGGCGGTTTAGAATCTTTGCTCGGAATTTTTGCTCGGTCACTTTCCTTTGAGACATTCGAGCCATCACAACCAACAATCAGAAGTAAACAATTTTGTAGTTAATAAAAAATTAATATTAAATTTTATAAGAGCTATAAATAAAAAATTAATACGAGTGTTGTTGTATCTGTGTTTGTTTCACAATTCCTTCATTATTGGAAGCTTGTGGGTGAATTCGCCATCAGCCATATTTCAACCTTGAATTAACTAAACCATATTGGGCGAGGACACTTGCCGTTATCTAATCCTACCGGATGAGCAATTGGTAAAACAAAAATGGCACAGACGTACAAAAATCAATACACACTAACAGCAACTTCCTATTATCTATCGAATAAAAACGTTGACAACTCCACCACTTTCGAGTTGTATTATCAGTTTACAAAAAAGTGTTCGTTATAAGTGTTTAAAAATGTCGGATGGGTGGTAACTGAGCAAACAGCTGTTTGGTATAGTAAATGTCAATAATCGCAGTTGGGTATCGAGTAATTTACATAAATAAGGGGTAGGTCACTTAGCGGTTTCTTTTTCAAAATGTAATAAAATGGCGGGTTTGGGCTCTATTTTACATAATTGACGAGATGGTATTGCACCTCGCCCGAAAATGTAATATAAAATTATTCGCCAATTTGGGAGTGCTGTTAGGCTCAAATGGAGAAGTGATACTGTAGTGGTTGGTTGGCCTTCAATTTCTGAGCCGATTAGACCTTGTAAGCGAACAATCCGGGTGCTTTAATACGTATGTGAAGTTATCCCCGGATTCTATCCCCGAAATTTAAAAAAATTAATCAGGCAACACTAACATAATTATATCCCTCTAACTCTTATGTGAAGTTATCCCCGCCCCGTTTTATATTATATTTTAATCCAAATACACTTTATATGTGAAGTTATCCCCGAATTTTATTATATGAAAAATAAAAATGTTTATTAAAATTATTTTAATTCGGAAAACACACAAAATAAATGAAATAATTTAATAAAATGAAGTAAAATAATTTTTAAACTTGCAAATACATTTGTCAGATTATAACAATAAGACGGAACATACATAGGAAAACACAAAAAATCGTACCGTTGCAACCTAGCGAAATTAGGCTCCGAGCAAAATATTTACATATAAATTATTTTGGACCAAAAGTAATATTTTAATTTGGCATGTAAAAAGTATTAATTTGTCGGATCAGAGCTATATGGTTTTAAGATGGTCAGACCCTTACGTCACTTTTTGCTAAATATGAACAAAATCGTACCGTTGCAACCTAGCGAAATTAGGCTCCGAGCAAAATATTTCTATATAATTTATTTTTCACCAAAAGTAATATTTTAATTTGACATGTAAAAAGTATTAATTTGTCGGATCAGAGCTATATGGTTTTAAGATGGTCAGACCCTTACGTCACTTTTCGCAAAATATGAACAAAATCGTACCGTTGCAACCTAGCAAAATTAGGCTCCGAGCAAAATATTTTCAAATTATTTATTTTGGACCAAAAGTAATATTTTAATTTGACATGTAAAAAGTATTAATTTGTCGGATCAGAGCTATATGGTTTTAAGATGGTCAGACCCTTACGTCACTTTTTGCTAAATATGAACAAAATCGCACCGTTGCAACCTAGCGAAATTAGGCTCCGAGCAAAATATTTCCATATAATTTATTTTGGACCAAAAGTAATATTTTAATTTGACATGTAAAAAGTATTAATTTGTCGGATCAGAGCTATATGGTTTTAAGATGGTCAGACCCTTACGTCACTTTTCGCAAAATATGAACAAAATCGTACTGTTGCAACCTAGCGAAATTAGGCTCCGAGCAAAATATTTACATATAATTTATTTTGGACCAAAAGTAATATTTTAATTTGACATGTAAAAAGTATTAATTTGTCGGATCAGAGCTATATGGTTTTGAGATGGTCAGACCCTTACGTCACTTTTCGCAAAATATGAACAAAATCGTACCGTTGCAACCTAGCGAAATTAGGCTCCGAGCAAAATATTTTCAAATTATTTATTTTGGACCAAAAGTAATATTTTGAATTGACATGTAAAAAGTATTAATTTGTCGGATCAGAGCTATATGGTTTTAAGATGGTCAGACCCTTACGTCACTTTTCGTCAAATATGAACAAAATCGTACTGTTGCAACCTAGCGAAATTAGGCTCCGAGCAAAATATTTACATATAATTTATTTTGGACCAAAAGTAATATTTTAATTTGACATGTAAAAAGTATTAATTTGTCGGATCAGAACTATATGGTTTTGAAATGGTCAGACCCTTACGTCACTTTTCGCAAAATATGAACAAAATCGTACCGTTGCAACCTAGCGAAATTAGGCTCCGAGCAAAATATTTACATATAATTTATTTTGGACCAAAAGTAATATTTTAATTTGACATGTAAAAAGTATTAATTTGTCGGATCAGAGCTATATGGTTTTAAGATGATCAGACCCTTACGTCACTTTTCGCAAAATATGAACAAAATCGTACCGTTGCAACCTAGCGAAATTAGGCTCCGAGCAAAATATTTACATATAAATTATTTTGGACCAAAAGTAATATTTTAATTTGACATGTAAAAAGTATTCGATGTCAAAACTGAAGTCAGTGCGGACGGTAAATAATTACCAAACAAAAAATAAAAATAAAAATAAAATTTAAATTAATTTAAGTAAAACTAGTATATTTAAATATTCCCAAGATTATAAAAGTTATCATAATATCATAAAAGTTTAGTTTATATTGAATTATATCTAAAAACTAGTTTATATACTCGTAAAGTGAAACAAAAAAATAAATAAATAAAAAGAACAAAAAAAATATTTCGCGCCAAGTGGATTTTGGTTGTCATAAAAATGCCTTTTTACGAAAACGCGGAGGAGTCTCATAATTTCCATCTAAACTCGGTTTGTTCTGCATCCTCATGCAAGAAGGTGATATCACAAAAACAATCGGTTGTGATGTGCGGCTACTGCCAGAAAATGTACCACCCACCATGTAAGGGTATTATTGGAGCAGCTAAAATAAAAAAAGCAGCTGAATCTAATTGGGCTTGTTCTCCTGAATGTGCTAAGTTATTCACCTCCAATCGTGAGCCTTCAGCAACATCATCGACAGAAACAGTGAAATCATCTGATGAAAAACTTGAAGATGCAATCAGGACCCTGATGATGCATATAGATACACAATTCGCGGAAGTCAAATCATTGATCTCTGACATCCAAAAATCTCAGGTGTTCATCTGTAACGAGTTTGATGCAATTAAAATCGAATTCAAAACTATTGCTGCAAATAATGGAATCTTAGCTGAAAAATATAATTTGATACAACAAAATTATACTAAGCAAGAAGAACGCATTAATATATTGGAGGCACAACTTGATGTCGCTTCACAGAAAGAAATTGTGAACAATATTGTTATTGGTGGTTTGCCTATGGATGTTCCCAATATCCCCAAATTCATCTCAGAAGCCATTCGACACATTAATTGTGAAGCGGAGATAACTGAAATAAAAAAAATGTATCATACTCCTAACTCGACATCAAAGTTAAAAAATTCATACATAATTACCTTAAATTCTGTTGAGATTAAGAATGATATCTTAACTAAATTTAAAATGCATCGTCGTTCATCTACCTCGGCTACACAAACAGGATATTATGTTATGCAGCACTTCACCAAATTTCAATCAAAATTATATAATGAAGCCAAGAAACTGCAACGTGCACACAACTACAAGTATTTATGGGCCAAAGATGGGAAAATATTTCTACGCAAGACAGTTGAATCGACAATCCACCATATCTTTAGTCTCAATGATATTTTTCGGTTGGATAAGCAGACAACACATCATGATTCTCCAAATGGTTCATCATCCAGTAAAGGAACCTGAAGCACTGGTCACATTCACATCATCATCATTCACACTCTTGAATCACAGTAATTATAGTTTTATATTCACTTTTATTAGAATTAGATCATTTACATTTCTGTTTATTATTAATATTTTATTCAAACTACACATCAACTATATTTCCAACTTTTTATCCACTGTATATTATTATTATTGTCATTGTTGTTGTTGTTTACATGTTTTCTATGTATTATTATTATTTTCTCTTTTGACATCAAATAATTTTGTTTTGTCTTGTTGTCATACTGGAATTGAATTAAAACCTTATAAATGTCATTTTGGCATTTGCCTAAAGGCTCAACTACACTACAATATTTTTTACCACTACATGGTCGGTTTATTTGATCGATATTTTTATTTTGATGAATGGCTCGGTAGTCTTACCAATTTAATTAAGCGGCGCGAAATAATTTTATTTATTATGAATGGTTACATTAATTTGATTATTATTAATTTCAATGGGCAGCTCAATGAACTTTAATCTTGTTTACCAAAACATACGTAGTATAAGGAAAAATTTAGATAAGCTGCTTGTATACATAGGCTCCGGTAATCTACAGCCTCAAATTATTGGTTTGTCTGAAATTTGGATTTACGACAATGAAGTCGCGAATTATGGTGTAAAGGGGTACGATCTATTCACTTCTTGCCTGCATGATAAACGTTCGGGAGGTGTTGCTGTTTATGCCCATAGCAGTCTAAATTGCAAACAATTTAATCTACTTTTCCAAACTTTCAACGCGGTCGGTCTGACTTTCTTTATAAATTCTAAATTAGTTTGTATTATTTGTATTTATCGTCTGGGATATACAGATATCTCCAGTTTTATTGATGAATTCAGTGGGCTTTTGGAAGGTCTATCCCACTCTAACTTAATTATCATGGGTGATTTTAATATCGACTTCCTCAAGCAGAACGCAATGCTTGATAGGCTGCTAATTTTATTATCGGAACATGGTTTGGATAATATTCTTGAACCAACACGAATTACAAATACCACAGCTACTTGTATTGATAATGTACTCCATAGATTTGATCAAAGGTATTTTCCGGTAGTCTCTTACAGTGTATTAGACCTAAAAATTTCAGATCACTGTTTAATTGAAATTAAAATAACAGGAACCTTTAACATTAAATCTAATTCTCGGCGAACCTTTGAAGTTTTACAGATTGATTTCAATAAGCTAAAGGAACTACTATTGTATGAAGTATGGACTGATGTTTATTCTTGCCTAGATGCTTCTAAGGCCTACGATAATTTTATTAAAATCTTTAAAGGTCATATTAAAAAAAGCACTTCCATTAAGTTGTTTGCCAATAGGTCAACGAAGCTAAAGCCATGGATGTCTGATGATCTATTGAGACTTATACGTAAAAGAAATAATATTTGTCGCCTTGCAAAAAAACATAACAGCAACCGTAGATTGAAACAATATAGCTTGGCGCTGTGTGACTCTGTTAACCTACAAATTGATATAGCCAAAAAAAGCTTTTATTCTCAAAAGTTCAGCAACAATGGTAGTGATGCTCGTAAAAATTGGAAAACAGTCAATGAAATAATTAACGGACAGCCTGATTCAGCTGAAATTAAAGAAATTGTTAATCAAAGAGGCTGCAAAATATCTGGTCCAGTGCAGATTGCAAATGAATTTAACGAGTTCTTTACTAGTGTTGGTGATGCAAATGCTGCCAGTCTCCTCTTGAATGATGACAAAAATAGAATAATATGTCAGTATTACCAATCTATAGATAGTTGCGTTTTTTCGGAAATTTCATCTGGAGAAGTGTATTTTACAATTCTTTCGCTAAAAAATAATTCAACTCCTGGTTTGGATGGGATTTCAAATAATGTTGTCAAAAAAATGTCCTGGTTCTTAGTTGATGTCTTATCTTTTATTTTCAATTTAAGCTTGGTAACTGGAATTTTTCCTACATCGTTAAAGCGAGCCTTAGTTGTTCCGATCTTTAAAAATAATGATAAAACAAGTATGAACAACTATAGACCAATCTCTCTACTTTCGGTCTTCTCGAAAATATTTGAAAAAGCCATAAAAAGTAGAATCGTTTTCTTCCTAGAAAAAAGAGACTTTTTCTCTCCTGACCAATATGGTTTTAGGAAAAATAAAAATACTGAACAAGCTATTGTATCTTTCCTAGAACAAGTAACTGAACATATTGATAAAGGGTCCAAGGTATCTACTCTATTTATAGACTTAACAAAGGCTTTTGACAGAGTTCAACATAGCACATTGTTAAAAAAGCTATATTGTTGTGGATTCAGAGGGATAACCCGGGATTGGT
This sequence comes from Nephrotoma flavescens, assembly GCA_932526605.1. NCBI lineage: Eukaryota > Metazoa > Arthropoda > Insecta > Diptera > Tipulidae > Nephrotoma > Nephrotoma flavescens. The sequence goes on along the minus strand of OW052221.1, from coordinate 211,626,558 downwards.
TGTCCTCGTATTTGCATGGGCGAACGCAATTGGTTAGAGTAAATGGACAATTAAGTAAAGAGTTACCGATAAATGTGGGAGTCCCACAGGGTTCTGTCTTAGGACCTTTATTATTTTTAGTGTATGTAAACGGTATCTTTCGACAACAATTTCGAGGGTCTCCAACTGCTTTTGCTGACGATTTCTCGTTTACATATGCTAGTCCAAGTTATCAAGATAATATCATGCTCATAGATCATGATTTAAAAAGTTTGTCTATTTGGTTGGAAGCACATAATTTTGTTTTGAGTCACAAAACGAAATTATTACATTTTAGGGATACCTCATCGTTGTATCTTGAGACAACGTATCATACTTTCAAATGCAGCAGAAACAATAACACGCAATGCCCTCCTAATGACTGCTTCTTAGTGAACACTATTGATGAATTTCGATATCAAGGTATTATTATTGATCGAGATTTAAATTGGAAAGCGCACACACAAGGACTGAAAACTAGACTATCATTGGTCTCCAGAAAAATGTATGTCTTACGGCTATTTTGTCCGCAATATTTACTTAGGACGATTTACTTTGCATTAGCGGACTCAATACTGCAATATGGTTTATCATGTTGGGGTAGTGCTTGCAATGCTACACTACGTCCTATCTACGTGCGACAAAAGCAGTTAATCAGAATAATGTGCTTTAAACCATCTTTTTCGCCTTCGTGGCCATTATTTGAAAATCTCAGCATACTTCCTCTACGTCACATATTCGTCTTCAAGGTACTTAGAATATTCTATGTTAAAAGTGGGAATAATTTTGTGACTCATGCAGGGTATAATCTCAGATCAAATCATACTTTCTTGAAACATATTCCTAAGTTTAGATTAGATCTACGGAGAAACTTTATTAATATCGTTGCACCAATCATTTTTAACAATTTACCGTTGGATATTCGTAAGTGCGGCAACTTCTCTAGTTTTTCAATATACCTTAAAGAATGGCTTCATCAAACTAAAAATATTGACCATCTTTTTCAACTATTGGTTTAAAATATTATTGTTTTTGTTTTTATTGGTTTTAAAATTATATATGTTAAAATTAAATGGTGAAGTTTAAGAGGTTTTAATATATTCATGTGTAGTAATTAAGATGTAGTTATAATTTTATTATATAATTTTTGTTTCTCTCAATTTTAACTGTAAAATAATTTGACTTTAAATTGATTTTAATTTTGTAAATAGAATTCAAATATTTTTTTGTGGCTTAGAATCAGGGGACCAATCACGTGATCTATTTGATCCAATGGTTCTCTTATCTTACCTTCTTAATCTTGTTAGTTTTAATAATGTTTTACACACAATGTATTTTATTTATAATGATTAAGCTGGTAATGAAATAAAATAAATAAAATAAAAATATTAATTTGTCGGATCAGAGCTATATGGTTTTAAGATGGTCAGACCCTTACGTCACTTTTTGCTAAATATGAACAAAATCGTACCGTTGCAACCTAGCGAAATTAGGCTCAGAGCAAAATATTTTCATATAATTTATTTTGGACCAAAAGTAATATTTTAATTTGACATGTAACTTGTCGGATCAGAGCTATATGGTTTTGAGATGGTCAGACCCTTACGTCACTTTTCGCAAAATATGAACAAAATCGTACCGTTGCAACCTAGCGAAATTAGGCTCCGAGCAAAATATTTTCAAATTATTTATTTTGGACCAAAAGTAATATTTTAATTTGACATGTAAAAAGTATTAATTTGTCGGATCAGAGCTATATGGTTTTAAGATGGTCAGACCCTTACGTCACTTTTTGCTAAATATGAACAAAATCGTACCGTTGCAACCTAGCGAAATTAGGCTCCGAGCAAAATATTTACATATAATTTATTTTGGACCAAAAGTAATATTTTAATTTGACATGTAAAAAGTATTAATTTGTCGGATCAGAGCTATATGGTTTTAAGATGATCAGACCCTTACGTCACTTTTCGCAAAATATGAACAAAATCGTACCGTTGCAACCTAGCGAAATTAGGCTCCGAGCAAATTATTTTCAAATAATTTATTTTGGACCAAAAGTAATATTTTGAATTGACATGTAAAAAGTATTAATTTGTCGGATCAGAGCTATATGGTTTTAAGATGGTCAGTCTTTTACGTCACTTTTCGTCAAATATGAACAAAATCGTACCGTTGCAACCTAGCGAAATTAGGCTCAGAGCAAAATATTTCCATATAATTTATTTTGGACCAAAAGTAATATTTTAATTTGACATGTAAAAAGTATTAATTTGTCGGATCAGAGCTATATGGTTTTAAGATGGTCAGACCCTTACGTCACTTTTCGCAAAATATGAACAAAATCGTACTGTTGCAACCTAGCGAAATTAGGCTCCGAGCAAAATATTTATATATAATTTATTTTGGACCAAAAGTAATATTTTAATTTGACATGTAAAAAGTATTAATTTGTCGGATCAGAGCTATATGGTTTTGAGATGGTCAGACCCTTACGTCACTTTTCGCCAAATATGAACAAAATCGTACCGTTGCAACCTAGCGAAATTAGGCTCCGAGCAAAATATTTTCAAATTATTTATTTTGGACCAAAAGTAATATTTTAATTTGACATGTAAAAAGTATTAATTTGTCGGATCAGAGCTATATGGTTTTGAGATGGTCAGACCCTTACGTCACTTTTTGCTAAATATGAACAAAATCGTAAAGTTGCAACCTAGCGAAATTAGGCTCCGAGCAAAATATTTTCAAATAATTTATTTTGGACCAAAAGTAATATTTTGAATTGAATTGTAAAAAGTATTAATTTGTCGGATCAGAGCTATATGGTTTTAAGATGGTCAGACCCTTACGTCACTTTTCGCCAAATATGAACAAAATCGTACCGTTGCAACCTAGCGAAATTAGGCTCCGAGCAAAATATTTCCATATAATTTATTTTGGACCAAAAGTAATATTTTAATTTGACATGTAAAAAGTATTAATTTGTCGGATCAGAGCTATATGGTTTTAAGATGGTCAGACCCTTACGTCACTTTTAATGTAAAATATGAACAAAATCATATTTCAACACAACGTATTTCAATTTCGCTAGGTTGCAAATTGTATAATAAAATTATAACTACATCTTAATTACTACACATGAATATATTAAAACCTCTTAAACTACACCATTTAATTTTAACATATATAATTTTAAAACCAATAAAAACAAAAACAATAATATTTTAAACCAATAGTTGAAAAAGATGGTCAATATTTTTAGTTTGATGAAGCCATTCTTTAAGGTATATTGAAAAACTAGAGAAGTTGCCGCACTTACGAATATCCAACGGTAAATTGTTAAAAATGATTGGTGCAACGATATTAATAAAGTTTCTCCGTAGATCTAATCTAAACTTAGGAATATGTTTCAAGAAAGTATGATTTGATCTGAGATTATACCCTGCATGAGTCACAAAATTATTCCCACTTTTAACATAGAATATTCTAAGTACCTTGAAGACGAATATGTGACGTAGAGGAAGTATGCTGAGATTTTCAAATAATGGCCACGAAGGCGAAAAAGATGGTTTAAAGCACATTATTCTGATTAACTGCTTTTGTCGCACGTAGATAGGACGTAGTGTAGCATTGCAAGCACTACCCCAACATGATAAACCATATTGCAGTATTGAGTCCGCTAATGCAAAGTAAATCGTGGTTGCAACAGTACGATTTTGTTCATATTTTGCGAAAAGTGACATAAGGGTCTGACCATTTCAAAACCATATAGCTCTGATCCGACAAATTAATACTTTTTACATGTCAAATTAAAATATTACTTTTGGTCCAAAATAAATTATTTGAAAATATTTTGCTCGGAGCCTAATTTCGCTAGGTTGCAACGGTACGATTTTGTTCATATTTTGCGAAAAGTGACATAAGGGTCTGACCATTTCAAAACCATATAGTTCTGATCCGACAAATTAATACTTTTTACATGCCAAATTAAAATATTACTTTTGGTCCAAAATAAATTATATGTAAATATTTTGCTCGGAGCCTAATTTCGCTAGGTTGCAACGGTACGATTTTGTTCATATTTTGCGAAAAGTGACATAAGGGTCTGATCATTTTAAAACCATATAGCTCTGATCCGACAAATTAATACTTTTTACATGTCAAATTAAAATATTACTTTTGGTGAAAAATAAATTATATAGAAATATTTTGCTCGGAGCCTAATTTCGCTAGGTTGCAACGGTACGATTTTGTTCATATTTAGCAAAAAGTGACGTAAGGGTCTGACCATCTCAAAACCATATAGATCTGATCCGACAAATTAATACTTTTTACATGTCAAATTAAAATATTACTTTTGGTCCAAAATAAATTGTATGAAAATATTTTGCTCGGAGCCTAATTTCGCTAGGTTGCAACGGTACGATTTTGTTCATATTTGGCGAAAAGTGACGTAAGGGTCTGACCATCTTAAAACCATATAGTTCTGATCCGACAAATTAATACTTTTTACATGTAAAATTAAAATATTACTTTTGGTCCAAAATAAATTATATGGAAATATTTTGCTCGGAGCCTAATTTCGCTAGGTTGCAACGGTACGATTTTTTGTGTTTTCCTATGTATGTTCCGTCTTATTGTTATAATCTGACAAATGTATTTGCAAGTTTAAAAATTATTTTACTTCATTTTATTAAATTATTTCATTTATTTTGTGTGTTTTCCGAATTAAAATAATTTTAATAACCATTTTTATTTTTCATTGAATAAAATTCGGGGATAACTTCACATATAAAGTGTATTTGGATTAAAATATAATATAAAACGGGGGGGGGGGGGGGGGATAACTTCACACAAGAGTTAGAGGGATATAATTATGTTAGTGTTGCCTGATTATTTTTTTTAAATTTCGGGGATAGAATCCGGGGATAACTTCACATACGTTGCTTTAATATTCCTAATGCTGGTACGGCTATTATTATGAGTTCCTCATCTATAGTGAGTTGGTTTTCCTGGACTTCTGGTGTCTACGAGCCGATAACTCATAAACTTTTTTCATACATTTTCGTAGCTTAGTCGCTTTATTTTTGTAGGTTTTTTTCAAAATGCGCACTGTCTTAACAGCACAGCATTTACTTTGAAAATAATGTTTTCATTATTTCCTAGCGTTGACCAAAGGTAAATATGTTCATTCGATAATTTAACCTCAATGTTTTGCTTTCAATAACAGATCTTGAGGTGTACTCGTATCATCTCTGCAATGCTAACAAAGTGAACAAAATACTTTGAGGCTACACAATAATTTCACAAATTTTTAATGCTCGAATGTCGTCGTAATTACTACGTCTTTTTACCAACTTCTTTACTTTCTAGAGCGCTAAATCTTGCAGAATACCTTAGTGCTCGATGAGAATGGAATATTAAACCATTTATAGCTCTCATATATACATCATCAAGTTCGTCGCTTTTTTATTTTATATGTAGGAATTTCTGTCTTTCGTTTTAACGATATCCAGTGAGGCCCGAGCCTCGTTTCTTATCTTTTTTACTCGTTTGGTTTTGAGAAAATTTGGAGAAGAGTGGCTTTTAGTTGCCAATAATCTATTGCGATTGGTCTAGATTTCGTGAAATTTCGTGCAGCGACCCTCTGAACCATTTGCCCCGGGTCCCTTTCTTCAATTTTTCTTTGGCTCACAAGAATTTTAGAAAAATTGATGCCGGAGGGTTTTCCAGTACCATGAGTAGATTGCAACGGGTACTAATTTCGGGAAAATCTATTCAGGGCACGCACAATTTTTATAAAAATCTTTGGAAGAGCGTTTTCAATTACCAGAAACCGATGTTGATGAGTTCTTATTTCGGGAAAATTCATTTAGCGGATTATCCGGTGGGCCAAAGAAGAAAGGTTCTTTCAAAATTTTATTTGGCCTGAACCATTTTGATAATTTTTAGCAGAACAGGGTTTTCGAATGCAAGGAAACGATTACAAGGTATTCTGATTACTTAATAATTCATTTAAGACATGCTAATATTTACAGAAACTATCAGAAGATGATGTGAAAATATTGGAAGGATATTAAATATGTATTCATCGATGAGATTTCAATTGTACCGTAAGAGATCTAATCCGCAACCCACCATAGGCTCAGACAACTGAAGAAGAAGGAGGAACAACTCTTCTTAAAAAACCAAGGCATTCACACCTGCTAAATCAAAGCGCAAAACGAGAGTTTCAGATCCTCCGCAATATATTGGGTGTGTGAATTAATTTTTAGACTTTTTTTATAAAAAGAAATGGTTATTAAAAGATAACGGTACAGTATATTTTATTCAATATACTCGCCATCGTTAGCAATTTCACACTTCTCCAGCGCTTCGAAAGCGTACGTCAGCCAGGCTTATTTGCATTGATCGAAACAAATGGTAGTCGGAAGGTGCATGGTCGGGAGAATTTGCAGGTTGTTCAAGCCGATCCCAACCGAGTGTCTCTACCTTGCTTTGAGCGGTTTTTGCACGAAGTGCTCTGGTATTGTCATCATGAAACAAAACTTTATAGCTTTTGTTCGCTATTGCTCGCCGTTTTTTGTGTAATGCCAAATTGTCCAGTTTGCGTCGGTAGTGATCACCTGTAACCGTTTTATTTGGATTTAACAGCTCATAATACACCACACCTTTCTGGTGGTCCCACCAAATACTCAGCATAACCTTATCGCAATGAATATCTCGTTTTTGCATGCTCCAGCAAGATTTTTTTGCATGCTTCAATTCGTGCTCTCAATTGATTTTCGGACAGTTGATGTGGGACCTATCTTCCTAGCTTTCGAATCAGTTCCATTGCGTGCAAACGATGAGAAATGGTGTATCGGTCAATGTTTACCTGCACTGAAAGTTTTTTTTTGCGTTTGACATGCATTTTCATCCAATAAAGTTTGTAATTCGGCATCATCACTTTGGAATCGATGAAACCAATTGAAACAGCTTGCTCTCGATGGAGCTTGATTACCATAACTATCAGAAAGCAATCGGTGTGCTTCAGCGGCAATTTTCTTGGAATCAAAAAAGAAAAGAAGAACCCCTCGAAAAAACAATTTATTACGATCCATTTTAAATCGATTACAAAAAAAATGACGTAATATGAAAAATAACACTTTCTGATCTGAATTAGATTGACAATTGTGACAGCTACAAAATGCAATTGGAATTACTTGTCAAACAATACGCAACCTTACGTAGCGACATCTAAATATCGAGTCTAAGAATTAATTCACACACCCAATATCAACAACGTCATCTTTTATCGAAGAAAGAAAGCAACAGAAATAGAAGAGAAAGTAGCAGCGATTGGCAAGAGAACAGGAACAGGACAGATTGTATCATGCTGAGACAGCAGATAAGTTTTACTTAAATGAGCAAAACACTCAAGCCAAGGCAATGTGTTTGGGCCGCACATCTTATGTGAAGCTCACGATTCTCGCATTATGCTTGAGCCAATACGACGGCCGGAATAAAATATAAAGGAATATAATAGGATGAGATTCATAAAAATCGGCAACAAATTCTGTGATGGAAACAAAATGGCATCTGCCGGAAGTAGTGCTACCCAACCAAGTCATTTGCTAACATTTAGCGGCTTCAATAAGTACCATTTGCCATTAAGCTTGTAAATAAAAGAGCCTTGGATGTGTGTCGCCGTTGTAATACACATCGGAAGAACAATACGAAGGTTAAGACTCCTTACAAGACACACAAAAAAAATCATGAGCCGAGAGATATTTCAGATTCCATAGTGATTCTTGTCTCGCCTCATTGCTTTCATCATGGTAGTCAAATTTAACGATAGATTTTACCAGTATGGTTTAAAAGGCAAGGCTCACCTCAATTTGATTGGTAAAATAAATTTCTTTACAATCACGCGATACCCAAATATCCTATAGGAATTCTCGGACATTTTCAATAATTTTTAACTGTTGTCTGTGAAATCGTTATTCTTTCTTCAATCTCTCGTAAAGTCATACGGCAATCCACTTCAAACATTGCTCACCTTTGAAGAACAATCTTTTTTAGGATAATTCTGCAGTAGAGTCTTCTTTTATTTAAGGAAATAAAAAGAAAACTATAAACATTCCAATTTTAAAACAAAGAAAACTAACAAAAAGTTAGGCACAACTTGCTTGTACCGTAACTTTAATCTGTATTTTAACTAGCAGAAGCTCTTAAAATAAATAAATTTTACGAAACCGAATCCATTCATTTTGACTGGAAACCTTGGTAATAGGATTCAGATAAGGTATGAGGAATTATTTCTTTCGAGCATCCCGGATTTTCAACCAATTTTGTAGGCTTTGGTAAAGGGAAAACTCCGACGAAAATCCGAACTTCGCGAAAATATTTAAAACATGCATCCACCTAGTAGATTCTGATGTGAAGGACTTGCTCGACGATCAAACTCGCAAACAAATCGAAAGACAACAAACAATTTTTGTTCTCTTCGTTGTATAGATAATCCGCTAAAGAGGCAAACACAGATCGATTAAAAGCGGAACACTTTTAATTATGCGCGCAGTGGTTTATTGAGAGTGCCAAAATATAAATGATCTTGAGCCCTCAAATCACAAAACAACTATTTTTACGAGTAATAATTTCGTTTACAACTGAATTTAATGTTAATAATACTTGATTCAAAAACTATTTTTAGATCGTACGTGACATTGAAACACACACATATACATACGTTCGCACTTATATTATTATGTGTCACGTATATACATGTTCTGCTCCATGGAATAAAATCAGAATTCTATTATTTGGAACAGCCATACTATTATTATTTATATCTTCATTTCAAATTAGATTTTAAATCTCAGTTATACACAAAATCGAATTCAACAATGAATCTTGTCAGGATTTTTTAAAAGACAAAACCTCAAATGTAAACAAATTGCCGACGAACTAGTTTTGTGGTGTGAGGGAACAATTTTATTTTATATATACCGAGTACGTACATTGTGCAGCACATTCAAAATTATTATTTTGTATTCTATCGAAACTGTTTTCGAATTTTAAAATAAAATAAATCAAATCATTCGTATGCGCCTTCCCCACATTCCACTTATACAAGATACGACATATAAAATTTTTTTTCCAATCGATCCAAGAATTTTATATCTCGAGACAATAACATTTACATTTGATATAATGATGTTGCAGATTTATATTTTGTGTTTGAATTCTTAATTTTAGTTCGATTCGAAAGAAATATATACGGGAGAGATGCTACCGCCCGAGGACCAATATGTATATAAGTAATTAAAATAATGTTTCTTATTCAGGGATCTTAATATACTGCTGGAATATCAAATGAGCTAGCTAACCTAATATATAAATAATGATTTTGCCCAAGTATCATTAAATCTTTTCACTAAGCATAATATCAAACACCATATACATTATTACATATTATGCTGAGGAATAAACAATTCGCATGCTATAAAACATAAATATCGTTCGGTTGGATGGTAAACATACTCAGATAATTTAGTCAATTTATTACCGTCATAATATATATTATATCGTCCTTTCTTCCAATTGGTTTGCATGTCACGGATTATGTATTCTATTTATACATAGTGTTGTTTATGCTTTATGGTCAAATTATTATACATATAGCTAAATACATATTTTATTATGTACTTTAATGTTATTATTGTGATTGAATTGAGAACCGATAATAATTATGTTACACAAGGGTATGTCGATTATCATTTTCTCGCTTAATAAACAAAACCAAACTAATTAACTCTGGCTTTATGGAATTTTCTCCCACATTTCGTACACATTTTTGTTGCGCAAAGTAATGGCAAAATCAGGCAAAATGTTTTTAAAAAAATGTGCGTGACAGCTACGACGCGCAACTGGAGTTTATTTACTCCTTATGTTACAGGCTGGCTACTGCCAACCTGCAGTTATCACTAAGCGCATGCAGAGGCCTCCACGGTGATTTAATTAAGTACCTTAATTAATTTAGTACCTTAATTAATTACAACGTTGCGGCCTTGCGCCGTAGGTGTTGCGGGTCCTCTCCCCGATGATACACTGGGTTGCGGCCTTGCGCGGCCGTCATGCCACAGGTGGCCTTGCCCCACCCGGACCGTTGCGGCTTGATGTGCCGTTAACTATTCTGGCCTCGATTGGCCGCCAAAATAATAAATGGAGCGATGCGGGGCCTTTCCCCGATACCAAAAAATATAATGAGATGCCGGTTGGCAACCCGTTATGTTGGGTGTGGTTCGCCTTCGCGCTCGAGCGCGTGCCTGGTTGGGCACAATGTTGCGGGGCCTTTCCCCGATACCGATATAACCACACGATAGCCGGTTGGCTACCCAATCGTGAGGGTCGATGGCTCGCCAAAACCGAAGAACTATATTATCGGGCGTTGCCTCGCCTTTACTATACAAATTCACCGTTGAAAACAGTAGTGGCAAAAATACGGTATTGTTGATACGGCGCCCGTTGATTACACTACCGTCATCACACAAATTGGCTCGCACCACACCCGATAGACAACCCAAATAAGGCAGCAAGTTATAGTTGGTAGGCAACGCCGTAGTCAACATGCACGGATTAATACCGTTTCTGTGCAGCTCTCAAACGAAATGAACGCGTAATATCGAAGCACTCCCAAAAAAAACTTAGATTATCACGATGGGATAACTATATAAATTAAATTAGTTTCCCTTTTCTTTTTTTTGATGTGTAAACATCTTTACGCGCGCCTACCAAATTTTTTTGTATTAGAGTAAACTTGTAAATGAAACGAACGGAAATGACGTATACCTACTTCGTTTGAAAAAAAAAACAAGAAACTCGACAAAAACAATTTTTACTATACATGGCATGCTTTTATGTATATGTATAATAGTAGGGAAAATGAAAAAATTAATTTAATGAATGAAATAGAAACCATCGACATTTCCATCGATCAGAAAAATCAAAAAAAAATTACGATACAAAATACGAATTACGATTACGAAATTGCATACTCATACGATTAAAAACACAGTCAACAACTGCTGTATATTGCTTTATCACGAGTGACGAGTCTCTAGGCGCTGTTCATCACGTCGGCTATCAATGATCATGTCTTCTACTGAATGGGGTTATAATGACATCTCGTTTTTAACACTGAACTGCCAGAGTCTCAGGTCACAGTCACGCAGGTATGCTCAATTCATTTTGTTTTCGAGACCTGGCTGCGCAATGACGAACTTGTTAATATTCCTACGTTTGAATGCTGTTTTCAGTTCAATAGAGATGGTCAGTGGGCTGTCGGAGTAGCAATTCCGTCAAAAGATCCATAAAATGAGCATAGTGGACACAAATAATTTGCCGTACTTTTTCATAACCAATATTGACGTAACAAATGGCATGGCGAATGGAACTATAGGCTGTCTAAAGTATATCGAATGCATAGGCATCCTAACCAGGACAACGAGAACGATGAAAACGTCGACAGTAAAAAATGTCAAACGACTCTGGATGGATTTCGTTTCAAATTTACAAGTTGGCAAGAAGGTCAGGTGGCTTGAAGCTGGATGGGCGCAGAAAACGAATATCGACCGATGTTTGGTGCCCATTTCTAGAAAAAGCTCAACTATTAATCGAAACAACAATTAATGTTAAGCATAAACAACAATTAATGTAAAGCGTCGTACCTTCATGTGCCACCACAATTCATGCATCACAGGGTGGTACCTATAACGAGATAGTCAGTATATACTCTTACGATAAAAGACACAGTTAATAAATTGTGTATATTGCTTTAGCACGAGCAACGAGTCTCGAAGGACTGTTCATTACGTCGGCTATCGATGATCATGTCGTCTACCATGGACGTAAAAATGGGACCTCAATGGGTCTTCTTCAAAATTAGCTATCGCGCCTCACTACAAATCCGCTTTATCCGTTGTAATGGCGAATTTTGTACGAGATAATAATGACGTCTGGTTTTTAACATTGAACTGTCAGAGTCTTAGGTCATACACATCACCTCGACCTAACTGACACAATCACGCAAGGATGCTCAATTTTCTTGCTTTTCCAGATCTGTGTTCAGTTCAAGAGAGACGGTGAGTGAGCTGCCGGAGTAACAATATATAAAAATTCAAATCGAATACTCATACCATACAGTCACCTCGCATAAAGAAATCATCGTTGGACAAACAACTGGTATGAGTGTAACAACACAACTCATTGATGATATATACGGCTGAACTTCAGCTTCTCAATGGGAATAAGATGCTTTCTGTAGTTGTATTAACCTCACCGACTAAATCTTTCGAAGACATAATGAAGTTCATAGATTTCGCCCTTGCCCCATATCCTAAAGAAGTTCAAAAATTCTCCAATCAGACTATCATCTTTTGCCGGTGATTATGAGCGGGGATTTCAATATTAATGTTGCTGTTCCTCAAGCTGAACCACTTATAAACTTCCTGCGAGACGAATTCGATTTGCACATGAACTCAGATCGAAATATATTTAGTACTAGATATGGGACGACCATATTGTGCAGTTTTTCAATGAAAATTTTTAAAGTTAGAGTCGACAGTATATAATATATCTTATTTTAGCTACCAAAATCCAATTGCGTCGATTATACCGAAAGAGTAATAGACCAATTAAACGATAATAAACAAATGAAAAACTCTGGTTAGTAAAATTGCATTCCTTCTTCCTTCAAAGTAAACTGTACCCATGTACTGTACAAACGCCATGTTTACACATCTCCTTGAGAGTACTAATGGACTCACTCATTTTTTTTTTTTATTCACGAAACAGTTCTTGGAATTTTTAATTTTATTACAAAATTTTATTTTTAATTTTCTTTTTCACAAACTTTTATTTATAATTTTTCAAAATTTTTGGGCTTAGACCCATAACAATAAAAATGTTTTCTTATTTTATTCTAGCTCAAGAAACATATCGTTCAAAAATAAAATCCATTACCATAAACTAATTTAGCCATTTTATAAAATGGCACGTTTCAAAACTCAAATTTAATTACTTTTTATTATTCTTAAATTTATATTTCCAATCAAAACTCGGCTGACTTATTTAAAAACCAAACTCGACTTATCACAAACCAAAAAACTAATGGCCAAAAAATTCTCACGCCGCACAAATGACGCGCAAAACATTCCAGAAGAATTGTCTTTCTTCTCTGTTTCTCGTTTACATCAATTCGCATTGATGTAAACGAGAGGCATATAAGAAAAACATTCTTATGGAATGTTTTGCTTGACACACACTCGATGCATTCTTCTCACCCGCGCGCCATCACCACGACGTGTACAAACATTAAACAACTCCGAAAGAAGCGGGGACACAAACCGAGAGGAATAAAATACAAACAGCGCTTGTTACGATCATGTAATCGTAACACTTATAAGAACGATTGTCTTGGAATAACACAATACGTAAAGTTACTCTAAAATGCTGTATAAGATAGCGGAAAGTAAGACGTTACGCTACTCGCCGCAAGTGGCAGCACTATCACAAAAGAAAACAGATTTATTTGTTTGTACTAATTACAAGAGAGAAATTGTTTATACATTTTGTATCTCTTTTACTACTAAATGAGCGAGATGAGCGAGTATTTCAGCATACACTCAGACGTCACGGGAAATCGCGGTACCGTACGACTCTCCAAATTCAGCCGGAAACGGCAGGTCTGAGGCGGCCTATAGCAGCGCTCAGTAAAAAAGCCAATCGCCTTGACAAACGGCAGGTGGACCAACACCTTCACGTGCAGGGTAGTAAAACAAGTTTGGCCAAAACAGGGCCTCCGGCGCTCCAAAGCACTAGTAGCCCTGAGAAAACGAGAGGTAGTGACAGGACACTGCCTTTTTGGGGAACATGCGAGAAGGCTGGGTCTACAGACGAATGACTTTTGCAGAAGTTGTTTGGACCACCTCCTATGCTCGTGTCCGGCATTACCATACAGAAGGCATAAGGATTTAGGTGTGTACGGTATTGATAGCCTTTTGGAACTCGCGGGCTGTGGAGTGCGAGACATTTTATGCTGCATAAGTAGCGCTTGATGGTTTCAGCAGGAGTAAAGGGGAGATAGGATCCTGTGGTATCACAATAGGCCTCTATTGGCCTAAGTGTGCGATATCAGCCACTCTAACCTAACCTAACCTGATCCTACCACTAAATAAAGCATCCCAGCAGAATAAAATATTGAAAGTGATACTTAAAATGATAAACTGATTGATCTCCGAAGTAAATGATCTCGTTAAATTCAATTTTAACAATATTCCGTCTTTCCGTCATTACGATGAAATATTGATAGTAGAATCATAGAAAAATAAGTCTACCATATATTTCTCATTTTTTAATTCGGGAGATAAAAATTGGTTAAGAAAAACACTTCTGATAATTCTAATGTCATGATTGTATTTGTGTCTTTACATTGCACGGAAGAAAAAAAAATACTTGCTTAAATTTCTTTTCGAACTTAAATTTTGTACAACAATTTTATTTAAAAGATTTTATAATTACATTAAGACGACTTGTGTCGTCGGTTGCCAAATATATTCTACTTTTTTACAACGTTTAGAAAATAAAATAAAATGAAAAATGAAACGCGATATATTTTAATCGAAATCGTTTTAATTGAAGTTATTGTTTTTCTTGATGACCGTTTTATAGGTAAGACGTTGTTACCGTTATGTTACCATTAACCTTTTTACCATGTTGAAATTCCAATGCATGTGCCGAATTCGCATGAGTCGAATTTGCGATGTGTTTGCGATTTGTGTATGCGCCGAATTATGAGTTTTGTAATGTTTTCACCACTATTGTTGGTAAGGTGAAGGCCTGTGTTGGTACAGGACGTAACTCGCGCAATGTAAAGTCACAAATGCAATCATGACATTGGAATTATCAGAAGTTTTTTTCTCAACCAATTTTTTATCTCTCGATTTATAAAAATGAGAAATCTATGGTAAACTTATTTTTCTATGTTACAATAGTATTGATCGATAATTTTAAAGTTAGTTTTGTACAAAATTCTATAGTATCTGATCATGTTGGACTAAACTTGGCCATTTCATAACCAATCCTTTCGGCTGTTTTACAAATAGCTTAGGTCCTATTGAGATTACATATTTGGGGAAAATTAAGGGATTAGACAAATAACTTATATGGCCGCAGAAAATCAAGAAATTATATTGAAAATTCTAATCCATAAATCTCACCAAAATTTCCATATAATCTCAGTATTTTTTTATATATTTACCATGCAATCTGTTTTGGGGCTCAAGGCCCTGCTCTTTCGCGGTTATGCTTTAAACGTTACTTTACGCCTACTCAGCCAACTCGAGTACCAACTTGGCGAACTCCACCAGAGTTGATGGTTATCCTTTGCAGGCACATGCCGCCAATTATCTCGTTTCGTCACCTCCAGAATCTGGGACGTTCGATTTCCGACGAAGGTTTGCCATCTTACTGGGAGATCCGATAACCAGTCCAACACTATAGTTGAGTCGGTCCAACAAATTGTATCTGATACCGGTATTTGTAGTATTTATTTTATTGATTTAAGTAGTTTAGTTAACAGATGAGCTGCCACCTTTGAGCCACCTTTGACTTCGCCGCTATTAAGCGACATTTGATAAGTATCTGGATCAGTCTGATACCTTACGTAAATGACAGCTGCATACGCTCGTTCGTTGGTGTTATACAGAAACCATGAAATTCGACGCTTTGGCCAGATGTTCTTAAGCATCTCGGTATTTGAATCTGCTCTAGGTAGTGTAATTGTTCTCTAATTACTAGTCAACTCTGCTCTACATCTTGCGGTAATTGTTCATCACAGTCAACTGAAATCTGCCAAAGTCTTTGAAATAATACATGGTAAATGCAATCATTTTCTTACATGGTAAATGCAATCATGTACTTATCATATTTTTTTCTGAGTGTAGTGGAAGTTTTTGAGATATTGACGAAAACTGATAATAACTTAGATGGGCGCAGAAAATCAAAAAATTATAGTGAAAATTGTAATGAATAAATTTTGTTTGAATTGGCCCTGTAATTGCCTCTGTGCCGAGTTTTCTCCAGTTTAAAATCCATTTAAATCGCGTAGAATGTAGAGATACCATTTTTTCATCTAAAATTTTTATGTCAATAAAAAATTATTCTAGAAAATAATTTTCATAAGGATTGGTTATGAAATGGTCAAGCTTAGTCCAACATGATCAGATCCTAGAATTTTTTACAAAACTTACTTTAAAATTTCTGATCAATACCACTATCCAAATATTATCGTAATTCGTTAAAAAATTACGGTTAGACAGAATATTGTTAAATTTCAAGATTTCATTTACCGAGTTCCTTTACTTCGGAGATCAATCAATTTATCATTTTAAGGATCACTTTTTATATTTTATTCGGCTGGGATGCTCTATTTAGTGATAAAAGAGATACAAAATGAATAAAATATTTCCGGTGGCAACTATTACCGGTGACGGTCTTTTTATCGTAAACAATTTATCGTGTTTCAATTTAACGTAAACATTTAACAGTAGAACAGTTTATCAGTTTAGGCCATTCCCATTTTAACTGATTAAAAAATTAAGATGGGATTTTGAAAGTAGGATGAAAATGGAATTTTTAAATAATTTTTGGAAGAAATTCTGGAATATGGCCACCTGGGACTTATCACGGTAATTTCTTAACCGATTATGATGGAATTAGGTATGTTGGCGATGGAAATGGGATTCTTAAATGATTTTTGAAAGAAGTTCAGGAATATGGCTACCTGGGAAGAAACTCGATAATTTATTAACCGACTATGATAGGATTGAGTATGTTGGATGGAAATGGGATTCTTAAATGATTTTAGGAAGAAGTTCTGGAATATGATTATCTGGGACGGAACTCGTTCATTTCTTAACCGATTATGATGCGATTGTGTATGTTGGATGGAAATGGGATTTCTTAATGATTTTTGGACGAAGTTCTGGAATATGCCCATCTGGGATGGAACACTGGGATGAAAATGGGATTCCTTTATGATTTTTGGAAGAAGTTCTGGAATATCTTTCTCTCGGGAGTTAAAAACCTAGATCTTTGCTCTAAAATGTCATCGTCACATATGAAATAAAAAGATTGACGATATAGGATAGAAACTTATCTATAAATGGCTACACATTTTACTAGACAATTTATTATAAAAAATAAAAAAATTGAATTTGGCTTTTTCATCAAACAGCAAGTAGAGCAATTTGTCATCGACTTTTGTCCAATCAAGATACTGATAAGCAATGGCAGAGATCTATTCTAGATGGCAACTTTTCCAGAATTTCTTCTAAAAATCATTAAAGAATCCCAATCCCTTCACAATTGGTTTTAGGTGGTCGACTTCCGTCCCAGATGGCCAAATTCCAGAACTTCTTCCAAAATACATTTAAGAATCCCATTTCCATCCAACTTACCCAATCCCATCACAATCAGTTAAGAAACTAACGAGTCCTTTCCCAAGTGGCCATATTGGAGAACTTCTTTCAAAAATATTTTAAGAATCCCATTTCCACCCATCATATATAATTTCATCGGTTCAGAAATGGCCGAGTTTTATCTCAGGTGCCCAGATGGCCATATTCCATAACATCTTCCAAAAATCATTTAAGAGTCGCATTTCCATCCAACATACCAAATCCCATCATAATCGGATTAGAAATGACCGGTGTCCGTCACAGGTGGCCATATTCCTTGGTCCAAAAATCATTTAAGAATCTCATCTCCACCAAACATATCCAATTTCATCATAATCGGTACATTAATGGCCGAGTTTTGTCCCAAGTGGCTATATTCCAGAACTTCTTACAGAAATAATTAGAGAATCCCATTTCCATCCAACATACCCAAACTAATCGTAATCGGTTAAGAAATTACCGAGTTCCGTCCCAGGTGGCCATATTCCAGAACTTCTTCCAAAACTCATTTAAGAATCTCATTTCTATCCAACATACCCAATCCCATCATAATCGGTTAAGAAACAAAACTGTTTTACGATAAATTGTTGTACAATAAATTGTTCCACGATAAATTGTTATACGATAAATTTCCGTCCCAAATGGCCATATTCCAGAACTGCGTCAAAAATCATTAAAAAAATCCCATCTCCATCCAACATATCCAATCCTATCATATTCGGTTAATAATCAACCGAGTTCTGTCTCAGGTTGCCATATTCCAGAACTTCTTCCCAAAATCATTTTAAAAATTCCATTTCCACCCAAAATACTCAATACCATCATAATCGGTTAAGAAACTACCGAGTCCCGTCTCAATCGCACTATTCTGGTAATTCCACGGGAATAGGGAACTGGGGAAAGAATGAATTTATATGTTCAAATATATTTTTTCCGGCCTACTAAGGTGAAAAGCTTGATATAAATATTTATAAATTGGGAATAATTTTTTCATACCTAAATTGACAGGGAATTTTATTCCCCATTTAATTTTGTTTTCAAAAAAATTAATACTTACTTTTTACCTTAGTATGCCAGAAAAAAATGTTTAAATAAAAATTACATATAAATTCTTCCCCAATTCCGTTGGGGAATTCCCACTATTTCAGAACTTTTTCCAAAAATCATTTAAAAATCCCATTTCCATCCAACATACCCAATCCCATCGTAATCGGTTAAGAAACAAAACTGTTCTACGATAAATTGTATTCACGATAAACTGTTCTATGACAAATTGTACTACGATAAATTGCTAACGATAAATTATTCACGATAAATTGACAGTAAATCGTCGCTAATCAGGCGTAAGGTAGCTCTGTGATTAATCCCTTTTTGCCAAACCATTGTTTCGACTAACGAACCCTCCCACCGACGACCACCCCCGTAATACCTGTGCTGGAATGTTCTAACATCACATATTGCGATATTTTATCAAAGTATACGTCTCTTTCAGCTAGAATAAATTTGACTTCTATTTCAATTATCAATTATTTCGTCTTTATTGCTATCACAGCCTTCTAGAATATATTTGAACAATATCTAGTTCACTTATTTTCATTCTACAATCGCAAAAAAAATATTTGGTGATAGAAACACATGTTGTGTACTAACCACTCGGTTGTTGCGTTGCGAGTCCATTTTGGAATTTTAGAGTCACTTTAATTAAAACACTTAAACGTTTTAAGTTTTTATATAATAATTAGTTTTAGTATTAAACAATTTTTAGGTTTCACATTTTTTTCCAATTTATACAAGAATATCGGTTATATATTTTTACAGAGTTATGTTTATATATTTTTATAAAGTTAGGTTTTATTAGTTCACGTTATATACATTTTATATAAATTTAGGTCAGTAATTACACTTTATATATTTATTTAAGTACAATACACTTATATATTTTAAGCACAATACACTTCATATATTTTAAGTACAATAATCTTTTATTTACAACTCCGTGTTAACTACTAACGAGAGAGACTCCCCTTTTTTTATTTTTTGGTTAAGCTTATATAGGGGTTTAAATCGATTACAGCTCCTCAATGTATAATTACTAGTACTAATCCAAATATTAATCTAGTACAATATATTAAATTATTTTAGGGCTTTTTCGCTTAAAATATTCTTACATAACACCTTCCTCCTCAAGAAAGATGTTGTGCATCTTTAAGATAAAAAACAAAGAAAAAGTATTTCTAATTTGATAATTAATGTAGAAGATTATTTTATTATAAAATTTTAATTCCAATTTAGTTTCATTAATTTTTTTTTTTTTTTTTTTTTGTTTTAATTCATGAATTCATCAATTTATAATATCTAAATTAACCTATTTCTAAATTACAAGGATGTGTAATCAATTAAAATTTGTTATGACAATTCTATAATTTCAATTTGAGGCGATTATTATGCACGATTTTGGATTTTCTTCCAATTTCAATTTTACAATTTACCGTTCTTATTATTTCTAACACCTTATAAGGTCCAATCCAATTTTGGGATAGTTTGGTCTTCTTGTTTTCATTTCTTAGCCAAACTAAATCTCCAACATTGTAAAGAGTATTATTTGAATCACGGTCGTAATAAATTTTAGAATTCAATTTGGATTGCTGTGCATGTTGTCGAGCTATGTCATAGGATTTTTGTAATTTATGTTTAAAATCTACGAGAAAATCGTCATAATTGTAACCAACATTTGGATTATTATGGAATGAAAGCGGTAAGTTTGGTATCATTCCAAAAACTAGCTCATAAGGCATAAAATTCGTAGTTGAATGAGGTGTGGTGTTATACACAAACATTGAGTATAGAATCCAAGAATCCCAGTCCGTTCCATTTTCATCTATAAAATGTCGTATATATTCAATAAGTGTACGATGTGAGCGTTCCAAAGCTCCATTGCTTTGAGGATGGAAAGCGGATGTATTGATTTTCTTTATTCTAAGAAGTTTACAAAGATTTTGAAAGACCGAACTCATGAAATTTGTACCCTGGTCGGTTAAAATTGACTGTGGGCAACCGTAGATGCTTACAAAATCTGTTAAAAGAGCATTAGCCACTGTTTCAGCTTCCTGGTTTGGAATTGGAACAGCAACAGCATATTTAGTTAAATCATCCATAATAGTCAATATGTACTTATTTTGATGATAACTCGATAATAATGGGCCAACATAATCCAAGAAAATCTTTTCGAAGGGTTTATTAGATGTGGAAGTAATTGCCATTGGCATTCTCCTAACTGGACTTGCTTTATTCTTCTGACAAGAGTCACATGATTTAATAAATTTTTCAATCATACCTAGCATTTTCGGAAAGTAATAGTATTTGCGCATGCGTTTGTATGTTCGTTGGATACCTTGGTGACCACCAAGAGGTGTATCATGAAATCCCTGTATCAGTTTTAATTGGTTGTTAGGATCGGTTATTTCTATTATATTTAGTTGTGGATGGATCTGATCTGAGGTTCCGTTAAGAGGGGTTAATTTGCTGCTATTATTATTGGAAGGTTTATTTTCTGAAATACTCGGGTTACCTGATAAATTTTTTATTTCGGGT
This sequence comes from Nephrotoma flavescens, assembly GCA_932526605.1. Classification (NCBI taxonomy): domain Eukaryota; kingdom Metazoa; phylum Arthropoda; class Insecta; order Diptera; family Tipulidae; genus Nephrotoma; species Nephrotoma flavescens. The sequence goes on along the minus strand of OW052221.1, from coordinate 211,605,445 downwards.
TTAGTTTGTGAACGAGTAACTGCGTTAATATGTGTATAAGATGTTAAATTCGGTTCCGAACTACTAGTTTGTTGATTATTATAAGAATTGGAAGGCGAAGACAATCTTTTGTTGGAAGAATCAGGAGTTTGTAAAGAAATATTTTTAAAGAGTATTGATTCATCAATCGAAATACGGCTTAATGCGTCTGCATTTTTGTTAAGTGCTCCTGGTTTGTAAGAGATTTCGAAATCATATTCTTCCAGCTCTAAGCGCCATCGCATTAAACGCGAGGAAGGGTAGCTCATACCAAATAACCAAACTAATGGTTTGTGATCGCTTATTAATTTAAATTTTCGACCATACAAATATGCACGGAAATGTTTAATACTCCAAACAACAGCTAATCGCTCTTTTTCTATTACGGAATAATTTTTCTCTGCTTTGGTAAGGGTTCGACTAGCAAAAGCAATAGGTAGTTCACCGGCTTCAAATACTTGGGAAAGAACTGATCCGATAGCTATATCGCTTGCGTCCGTCGTTATTATGAACATTTTATCAAAGTTAGGAAATTGAAGTATAGGCGGTTTAATTATTATGGACTTAAGGGTTTTAAAGGCTTCATCGCAAAACGGAGACCAAACAAAAGGTGTTTCCTTTTTTAGAAGCGCTGTTAAAGGCAAGGTAATTTTAGAAAAATCTTTCACGAAACGCCTATAATATCCTACGAAACCAAGAAATGCTCTAACATCACGCTGAGTTTTAGGTTCAGGAGAGTTTACAACCGCACCAACCTTTTCGGGATCGGGCTTCACTCCGTCTGGTCCTACAATATGTCCTAAGTAAGTTAATTCTTGTCGTAAAAATTGACACTTAACTGGATTTAATTTTAATTTATGTGTTCTTAGACAATCGAGTTTTTCCCGTAGTCTTTTATTGTGTTCGTATAAATTTTGCCCATATATCACAATATCATCTAAATAAACTAAACATTTTAAGCCATTGAGTCCAGATAGTACTGTATTCATTAAATGTTGAAAAGTAGCAGGAGCTCCTTTCAAACCAAATGGCATACGATTGAAATGAAAATGCCCAGCACTAGTATTAAAAGCGGTTTTGGGTTTTGCATCTTCATCCAACAGCACCTGGTGATACCCATTGGTCATGTCTAAACTAGTAAAATATGAGGATTTGCTCAATTGATCCAGTATTTCAACGATGTTTGGAAGAGGATATACGCGGTCTAATGTTATGTCGTTTAAACGACGAAAGTCGACAACGACACGCCATTTCCTCGAACCATCTCCGGATTTTTTTGGTACAGCTAAAAGGGGAAAGTTCCAAGGGCTTTCACTTGGTTCAATTATGTTTTGTTTTAGCATCTCATCTACTTGACCGTTTATTTCCTTTTTTATTGCATCAGGCATTCGATATGATTTTTGATAAATAGGTACACTATCTGATTTTATTGGAATACTATGTTTAACTCCATGAGCAGCAGTTAGCATATCACCTTCTAAATGAAATACGTCATTATATTCACGTATAATACGTCTAATGGATTCACGTTCTTCTTGATTTAGGTGTGATAATGAAACAGATGACTCAATGGTTTTTAAACGATCAGTATTTGTATTGTTCCAGGATTTGAGAGAAAATATATCATAATGTACAAGCTTATCAAATGTTAACTCCTTGGCTAAAAATTGGACAGGTTTGTCATTAGTATTTATTAAATTAAGAGTAACAGATTGATTGCGAGGTTCAACAATCGTATTTCCAACAAACACGCCCGATATTATCTCCTTGGATAAGCACAAGTATTCCGCGTTGTTTTCGATATTGTTACACCTTACATTAATGATCTGTTCACTTCTTGGAGGAATTATTAATTTAGACGAGGATGTTATTAGATCAAGAAGAATTGATGTAGCTTCAAAAGGAATTTCTAACGTTAGATTCTCAAAGTCTATCTTGCATTGCCAATGAGTCAGAAAATCTTTACCAATAATACCACTACAAGGGATTGGAAATTCATCATTTACAATTTGGAAATTATGAGCAATGCTGAACGTCTCAGTAAAAATTATTTTCGACGGCACTAATCCTAAGGATTCATCAACTCCACTGGTTACACCTTTTATTTGACATTTTAAAGTTGGATAAAATATTGAAGATTCAATCACACACGATTCTCTAAGTACGCTGACATCGGCTCCTGTACCTAATAGAAAGTTATACAAACGAGATTTCCCAATATCAAGGCTTAATTTAACATAAATATTATCCTCTGTATGATTCTCCAAGTAAATGTTACAAGATTTATTTATCGGTAAGCAATCTGTATTGATTGGACACTCAGTTATTGTTTGAATGGTACTCGGAAGGGAGTGCCCTTGTGACCTTCGAGAACCTTCGAGTTTCCCTGACCTTCAGATTCCGATGTAAGATTTGAATTATTATTATTATTTGAGCGACGTTGAATTCGTAAGTCAGAATGTTTCTTTTTGAAACACTGACTAATATGAGGACCTTCCTTTTTGCAATATGCACACGAAATAATCCTAATTGAAGGGCGGCCTATAGCTGACCGAAGATCCTGAGGTGGAACAGCTCGAGAGCCACCTGGACCCGAATATCTGAAAAAGCAAACAGAGTCCATTCTTTTGGCAAATTTGGCATTTTGTCACTTGTGGTTTTAATTGATTTATATTTGGTTGAATTGCAATTTTCAATGTTAATTGAGTTTCCTCTACTAAAGCTTTTGCAATTGCATTTTTTAGAGATTTAAAATCGCCTGCTTTAATAATAATACCAATAGGTTCTCGAAGCCCACATTGAAATGAACGTAAGGCAGTTTTGGAATTTAATTGTTTTACCTCATCGGTTAGTTTGCCTTGCATCTCAAGACAAGCTTCGTTTAGCTCTGCTAATAAAGTTTCAATTTTATTCGCAAACATCTGCACAGATTCATCCTTGGCTTGAGTAGCTTTGATTAAATCTAATTGAATGCATTCCATAGAACGAAGGGTTTTGAAGTTATGGTTAAATGCAATTTTCAATTCGTCCCAATTTTTAAAAGTACCAAAGCGATATACAGAGTACGCTTGGCCATTTAATTTATGAGGAATGAATGTAAGAAAAGTAGGTTTTAATTCCTTAGACAACATTCCGTAGAACCCATCACAACAGTTGATGAATTTATGTAGAGGAGTTTGATGATCGCCACCAAACTCCGGTATTAATTTTAACAGCAAGACCATAATCGAAATCCATTGTTGAACAGTTATCAACACTCTTTTCGGATGTATTTGAAGATGTAGAAATAAGTCGAGTTCTAAGCGAGTATTTAATACCTGAAGGTTCTTCCTTGGTCATTAATGATGAAAATAGATTCGCGACTTATAATTAAACGATAAACTCAAGAAAATTAAATCGCATTAAATTATGGTTTTGTATAGAATTAGCATATCAATTCAATATAAAATGAGGAGTGTATATACAATTAATTTAACTAACGGTATTCCCAAAATTTTAAAATAATTTTATGATTGAATGAAATTGAAAAAAAATTATTTGTTCTTACATAATATAAAAAATGTTGAATGAAATGAATGAAGATAATAAAAAAAATGTTTTATATAAAATAAAATATCGAAGATGACTAAGAGTTATTTAATATATACATAGTACAATTATTATTATTAGGTTTATTAAATTTTGTAATGAAACGTTGAACGAAATGTTGATGGTTGATGACGTTTCCCTTTCGGTTACATATATTGAGAATAATTTATTGTAAGCATTCATGTTGCGTGGACATCTCATATATGTAGGTGTAATGAAGCGGCATAATTAATTTAGTTTGGTAATGTCCAATTCGATCAGCTCGTTGAAAATTGAGTTGATAGAAAAATTTATACCTTAGAGAAGTAGTTCAGTTACTTCTTGTCATAACTGCTATCCATAATGATTTTTTTTTCTCATTTACATGTTGAAGTGTATTTCATTTTAATTAAATTTCGTATAATTTACGAAATTTTATGATTCTGCATAATTGTAGTTGAACTCACAAACACAGCATACATAATATGTTCACTATTTTGATTTTTTTTTTTAAATTTCGCCCAAAAGGATTAATTTTCTTAATATTTTTATTTGGCTTTAATTTTGAATTTTTGTTTTATTTAAATCGAATCACATTACACTTTTCATATGGTATATATATGTGGTAAACATTTTTTTTTTTTTTTTTTTAATTTTTCACATTTGGGCTTCACCCTTTAACCCTTAGAACTTCACTGATAGTTTTTTGTTTATGAGTTTTTTTTTTGTTGGTACTACGTAATAATAAATATAACATACACAATTGAGTACAGAATTTATTGTGTAAAGTCACGTTTTTTTTTCTTTTGTGAAATAACTGGATTAGAATGTTTAAGGACAATAGATTTAATCACATGTTTTAACGTATATAAATTGTTTTTTTTTTATATTTTATGACGATCGTAAATTGATTTAGTGAATTTATGATCATGGTTTATTCGTAACCATATTAGAACATTTTGGTTGGTTCCTTTGTACAAGCACTAAGTGTTTATTGCGGCATATTTAATTTTCAGTTCATTTTTTTTTATATAATTAAAATGTTATATTGTAGATAATTAAAATGGATTTCACATTGACGATATCAAACCCGTGTGGCTAAATAACGATATCCTACCGGCTGCGCCAAAATTTTGTTGTGTACTAACCACTCGTTTGTTGCGTTGCGAGTCCATTTTGGAATTTTAGAGTCACTTTAATTAAAACACTTAAACGTTTTAAGTTTTTATACAATATAATAATTAGTTTTAGTATTAAACAGTTTTAAGGTTTCACATTTTTTCCAATTTATACAAGAATATCGGTTATATATTTTTACAGAGTTATGTTTATATATTTTTATAAAGTTAGGTTTTATTAGTTCACGTTATATACATTTTATATAAATTTAGGTCAGTAATTACACTTTATATATTTATTTAAGTACAATACACTTATATATTTTAAGCACAATACACTTCATATATTTTAAGTACAATAATCTTTTATTTACAACTCCGTGTTAACTACTAACGAGAGAGACTCCCCTTTTTTTATTTTTTTGTTAAGCTTATATAGGGGTTTAAATCGATTACAGCTCCTCAATGTATAATTACTAGTACTAATCTAAATATTAATCTAGTACAATATATTAAATTACTTTAGGGCTTTTTCGCTTAAAATATTCTTGCATAACACACACACAGTAGAAACATCACAATGTTGCAGGCATGCTGGTAAATGATATAAAAATTTAAACATAGATAAAATTTATTCTACAGAAACAAGAAATAAACGTCGATAAATTACCGAAACATGGTGATGTTAGAACATCCCAGCCCTGACTGGCCGGAAAAAAGGGATTTACTGTCAGTTTATCGTGAACAATTTATCGTGAGCAATTTCTCGTAGAACAATTTATCGTAAAAAAATTTATCGTGGAAACAATTTATCGTGGAACGATTTATCGTAGAACAGTTTTCGTGGACACAAGTTATCTTAGAACAGTTTTGTTTCTTAACCGATTATGATGGGATTGGGTATTATGGATGGAAATGAGATTATTAAATGATTTTTGGAAGAAGTTCTGAAATATGGCCACCTGCGACGAGACTCAGTAATTTATGAAACGATTATGATGTCATTGGGTGTGTTGGATGGAAATCGGATTCTTAAATGTATTTTGGAAGAAGTTCTGGAATATGGCCACTTGGGACGGAACTCAGTAGTTTAATAACCGATTATAGTGGGATTGGATATGTTGGATGATAATAGGATTCCTTATTCATTTTTGAAATAAGTTCTGGAAAAGTGATCACCTGATTGATTGGAAGAATGTCGATGATAAATTGCTGTCGATGATAAGTGCTTGAATAAAAAAACCAATTTTCATTTTTTATGTTTTCTAATAAATTTTCTAGTAAAATGTGTAACCATTTTCCTACATGCCAAATTCAAACCGAGAAAAAAAAATTCAAACCGAGATTTTCTTAAAATCGGGTTTCTTTTTATAAATAACCAGGATTAAGAAAATCGAGATTTCGTTACACACCCCATATTCCCGTATATATTTTCGGAGGTTATTCTTATTATCAAAACATTAAATTTATCTTAGGCCTTTTATAACCAGGTTTTATAACCAGATTTTTCTAAGAGCAGGTAGTTGATTTGCCGCTCAACCCACTTATTCGGTTGACACATATGTGGGATATGGACTAGTGATATACATGCACATAGCAAGCTCCTTGCTATAAAACAGACGCCCATTTCAGCCACGCCTAGCCTGGAGAATATACGCTGATGTGGTATTTAGTTGGTGGCGCCCATAACTCGCCCTGACATGTGGTGTCAAAGGCCATATGCAAAATTCGTCCTGATCACTTTCTCTCGACTTCCGTATTCGTTTAGAAGTAACCAACCAGCACCGCAAACAGTTAGAAACATAGATCAGTGTTTATAAATGTTATCGTCACCTATTTATGATATAAAAAGATTGACGATATAGGCAGATACTTATCTATCAATGGTTAAAAATTTTACTAGATAATTTATTAGAAAAAATAAAAAATAGAATTTGGCTTTTTCATCAAATAGCGAGTAGAGCAATTTATCGTGGACTTTCGTCCAATCGAGATGCTGATAAGCAATGGCCAAGGTCCGTTCAAGATGGCCATATTCCAGAACTTCTTCCAAAAACCATTTAAGAATCCCATTTCCATCCAACTTACCCAATCCCATCATAATCAAATTTACAAACAACGATAAACTGTCAAACGATAAATTGTCCACACGATAAAATGTGTCCACGGCAAATTGTGTCTACGATAAACTGTTCTACGGTTAAATGTTCACGTTAAATTGAAACACGACAAATTGTTTACGATAAAGAGACCGCCACCCGAAAACGGGTTTGGCTTTGACTGTGACGTTTGAATGATGATACTCAGTTCCGCTGGTTGTTGTGTAGCGCTTGATTATTGTTGCGAATTTCGCTTGTTGTTATTTAGCCTTGTTTTCAATGGATATAGTTACTGGAGCGAATGGGGTTTGGCGTTGAAATTAATTTTGCCTGGTTGTTGTTTGGCTTTTTCAAGTTAATTTTTATTAACTTGTTCTGTCGTTGGTTGGTTTTTATTCCGAAGGACCATGTAATGAAATGAGATCAGTGCGTCTACCGTGAGCTGGAGCTAGTCCAGTAATTCAAAACAATATATTTTAATAAATGAGAAGCGATGTCTTTACAGGTATTGGTGCATAGGTTGATGCATCGAGGAACTTGATTCGATGTCTCCAACACTCTAATCTGCATAAAATGTAATAAAGCATGACATGCTCATATTTATTTATCTTTTGTCTAACCACACTTAGAAAAAAAATTATAGACTCAGAAACATTTCAAGTATCATGTGACACAATTTTGATAACACTTGAAGTTCTATCAATCAAAACCAATTGTACGACAAGTATTTATTTATGTGTGGGTAAATCTAAGGATACATACTGCAAACAAATAAATTCTTGAGAATCGTTCCAACCATTCAACTTTAGTAATTTATTATAAAAACAATTCAATTTGAATAGTTTTATTTACCAACAATAAAATTTAAATAATTGTACAGAATCAACAATTTCAAATTATTTATTTATTTCCCGAAGAATTATTTTCTCCCAAGTATTTATGTATTAACATTTATTTCAACATTGGCAAAAAAATATTATTTTGTTGTTCAAATTGTTTTTATCTATTTCATATAAATAAATAAAATCAACCATGGAGAAGAAGTGAAATCGCTCGAAACTGAAATTTATCGAAACTATTTTTAGTAAAAAATAAAACAATTCATAATTGAATAGCTGCAATATACTGCTGCAGGTAGAAAATGTGGTTGCATTGTATGCTAGAAGTAAAAAACCAATTCATGAAACAAATTTTATTGATTTAAAGTATAATTTCCTTAAATATTTGTTTATTTATCGATTCGTTAAATTATTTCCTTGCTTATTTATCATAATATTTCCGATAAAATACAAAAATATTGGTGCTCTCGTACTTTTGAATAAAATATTTTGTCAGAAGAATATGTATTGAGAAATAGTAATATAAATTTTAAATAAGATTCATATCTTGGAATTAAAATATTTAATATTTTACTTTTAAATACTAGATAAAAATAATTTATATCGGTCATTTAGAGTAGAAATAAAATATTTAGATTTTTTTAAGTGCTATATGCCCTAATCTGCCCTAGAATACAAGAACAATCACTTAGAAAAATTTTAGGAAAAACTTCACACTTCTATATAGCAATATAAAGTTTTTCCTAAATCTTGAATCTACTGAAACTATTCGTTTAAATGATAGATAGGTTTTTAGGTTTACACTTAGGCAAAATTTTGGCCCATTGTGATACCACGCATTCACGCCACATCATTAACCCATTCACTTACTCACACAACTACAGTATACCACCTGCACATTGCAAGCTCCATGTACATTGACGTGGACGGTGAGTCGGCGCTCAATTCTGCACTCCATCAGTGGGCCTTAGTTGTCTTTATTAACATCATCGATTGTAATCGATGTATTGAAAAGAAGTTTTAGATTTTTTTCTATGAAAATAGAGCTCGGTTCACTCCGTACTAAGCAAGATGCACGGATTACAAAATATTCAATTTAATTAAATTTTCAAAATTTTGAATCACCCGATATAAACAGTTTCCATTCCACTAAAAAAGTGAATATTAATTGTTATGTTTTATGGGAGCCCTATAGAATATTATATTTAGCCTCATTATTCTGTAAAATATCCACCTTTCCAAAACTCATAGAAAATACCGGAAAATATATAAATCTATCGATAAAATTTATATTCACAATAATATTCATTGACCTAAATTTTAAACATGAATTGACACACAAACAAAACGAGAGAGAATCCTGTAAGACCAAAGTTTTTCTTTTATTTTCGATATTTTATAGGACATAAAGAAAAGTAAGCAAATACAAAAGTAGGTTTTGGGATTTTCGTTTTTTCCAATTTTTTGGCTATTATTATCTATCAGTAGACACGGGAGTTAAACAATTCATTTCGAGAAAAGCAATAAGAAAAAAAAAAAAATCGAAAATTCAAAATGAATTCTTTTCTGGTCTATTACACTTTGCTATCTAAATCAGATATAAGTATTTTGAAATAGCTATGTGAGTTGTTCTTTAAGGCTCAACATCCCTTAGTATATATCTATTTTTATATCGGATTGGGAATTCCATGTACCTAACATACATACACATGTGATAGTGTACGATACACTAATAAATGCTGAGTGGGTTAATTTAAGTGTTATACAAAATAACAATAGCAAAACTTTTGGGATTGTTTTGTCATCTGATAAAAAAATTGCACTTGTTTAAAAGGGTTAATTCGAATTTTGTTTTTTGATTTGATCGAGATGATAGTGTTTTAGGTGAAAAATTATTTTGAATCACCTATGAAATTTCCTCGAGTTTTGATAAGTGTGATAGCGATAAAGAATAGTAAAATACAATTTTGTTTATTTTTTATTTATTTATGCTTGAATTCACAATTTTTGTTAATTTAATATTCAAATTTCATCTAACTAGAATACTTCGACCCCTTAGCTAAACCACTGCCTCAGTAGAATTTAAAAATAAAATTATTTTGTGTTAAGAGGATTTACAAAATATCAAAAAAAATTAAATTTCCACTCAATTTTACGAGATTTTATTATGCGCCCTCTTGAAGATTCAAATTATTTAAGTTCCTGTTTCCGTATGTACGTATATGTAGCTGTATGTACGAGAACGAGCCCATATTTACTGTTTCATAATTGTTTTGATGCTCAATAAAATAAAACAAAATTATTTTGCAAAAGCGGAATAATTTATGTTGACAGGATTTAAAATTAGGAACTTTTTATTTTTGGTCGAAGCGAAAATTCCATTTTTTTTTTGTTTCTATTTTTGGTATTTTTATTGGATAAATGATAATCTGATTATTAATTTTGTTTAATTATATCGAAAATTCTAAGAATGCGGATTAACAATTTAAATTAGTTTGATTCAATATTTATCATAAGAGAAATTCCAACCAAATTATTTTCTTCGTTGACATATCGAATATGGTCATTTGCATACATTCTCGTCATCGTGATAAATAAGAATTAACATCGTCACTGATATTTTATTTTGCATATGTTTGTAAATATTTAATGTAATCATAACGATTTGTTAATAAAACATTGAAATGAATGAATAAAAATTGTTCAGCTAATGGTCACGAATTTCTATTTGTTCATTCTAATCGATGCAAAAAAGGCACAAATGGAATGTAAATTGTTGTTTGATGTTAATCTTAAATAGCATATTTTAAAATTAGCGATTCATATACGTATTATTTACATAGAAATATATATGGGGCAAACAAATTGTTAAGGGAAATACAATTTATGGTAAAAAGCATATCGGTGGATGCATCGAAAGTGTAAGTCGTCTTCAAAACATGCATGTGATGACACTCTTAATTTAACCTTTAAAATAAATTTAGTCAAACAAAATATTAGATGGGCAAAACGTAAAATGCTGTCTGAACAGATGCTACAGAGACTATGGCATAGCTAACAAAGTTAGAGCGGGACGACGAAATAACTTATCGGGCAATAAGTTCCGAAGCTAACTACTAAAATATAATTTATGCAAAATTTGACTTTATTCATCAACATATGAGTTACCTTCAAATTATACATTCATTCCTGCCTGTGTTAGAGAGGAATAGAAAACGATTTCTTGCACTTTTTTATTTTTTTCTGGAATAACTGCCGACTTCGGGTGGGGCAATTGAGTAAAAATTACCATACAAGATAGTTGTTATTTAGCCGATGTCAAAAAGAAAAGTGAATGGTTCAAAAAGTTATAGGTGTGGTGTAAATAAAATGTAAAACTTAAATGTTGAGCGTTGTATTTACAAAATTCAGAGAGGGGGCAGGAGCAATGGTTCGAACTGAAACAATGATATGGTGTACAGCCGTTTACGCCTGAAACACAGAGTGTCTGAAGTTATCCTAGTATTGCAACATAGAGAAAAACTCATCAGGCAATACTAGTTATATCCCATCCTAGATTCTGTATAATATAGCGGAAATTTGACAGCCGAAAATAAGGGATACGCTACTCGCCGCAAATAGCAGCAATGTCACTAAAGAGAATTTATTTTGTTCTTTAATTACCAGCGAAATTTTTTTATTCATTATGTATCACTTTTGCACTAAATAAAAAATCTCAGCGGAATAAAATATTAAAAGTGATCCTTAAAATGGCAAATTGATTGATCTTCTAAGTAAAGCAACTCGGTATATGAAATCTTGAAATTTAACAACATTCCGTCTTTCCGCCATTTTTTAACGAATAACGATGAAATTTCCGTATGAAAAATGGTATCTGTACATTTTATACGATATAAATAAATTTTAAACTGAACAGAATTTTCACTAGAACTTTTTAATTTTGAACGGCCATATAAGTTATTTTCCGCTGAGATGTTTTATTTTGTGAAAAAGTGATACATAATGAATAAAAAATTTCCGCTGGTAATTAAAGTACAAAATAAATTCTCTTTAGTGACATTGATGCCATTTGCGGCGAGTAGCGTAATCTCTTATTTTTCGACGGGTGTGAAGTATTCCAGACTTTCCATAGATGTTATGTATGTATGAGTATCACACTGTTAATTCAAATTCTAATAGGAAAAAAAAGAATCATGTTGGAAATTTTAGTACAATCATATAAGTATATGAGTCTTTTTTAGAAAATGACTCAAACCTCAATTTAAATAAAAAATATATAATATTTTCTAAAATAAAAATTTATCAACAAACTCTTACACGTATTATGTTGAAATTATCGAGATTTATATTAAAATATATTAGAACTTTAAAACGATTAGAATAAATAATAGAAAATAAAACTTATTATCAAAAAAAACCCAAAGTCAAGAATTATAAGCACTAAATGGTTTATTTAGGAGGCTCTATGACCAACATCATGTACTATCAATTGAAATAACCGATAACGGCCATACAAATTTGAGTAAAAATGGTATCTGAACACCTTGAACATCAAAATTCGTAGCAGTAAAACCGAGGTCGACCATTCTTAGCACTAGGTGGTTTAGGTGACTTAATGACCAACTTCATGTACTAACCAGACCTGAATCACGATCTCTGGGAATGGCCGATAATGGCCATCCAAATTTGAGTAAAAATCATATCTGAATACCTTGAACATCAAAATTCTTAGCAGTAAACCCGAGGTCGACCATTATTTGCACTAGGTGGTTTTGGTTAGGTGACTCAATGACCAACTTCATGTACTGGCCAGACCTCAATCACGATCTCTGGGAATGGCCGATAATGGCCATTCAAATTTGAGTAAAAATGATATCTGAACACCTTGAACCTCAAAATTCGTAGCAGTAAACCCGAGGTCGACCATTATTTGCACTAGGTGGTTTTGGTTAGTTGACTCAATGGCCAACTTCATGTATTAGCCAGACTTGAATCACGATCTCTGAGAATGGCCGATAATGGCCATCCAAATTTGAGTAAAAATGATATCTGAATACCTTGAACATCAAAAATCGTAGCAGTAAACTTGAGGTCGACCATTATTTGCACTAGGTGGTTTTAATTAGGTGACTCAATGACCAACTTCATGTACTGGCCAGACCTGAATCACGATCTCTGGGAGTGGCCGATAATGGCCATTCAAATTTGAGTAAAAATGATATCCGAACACCTTGAACCTCAAAATTCGTAGCAGTAAACCCGAGGTCGTCCATTATTTGCACTAGGTGGTTTTGGTTAGTTGACTCAATGACCAACTTCATGTACTGGCCAGACCTGAATCACGATCTCTGGGAATGGCCGATAATGGCCATTCAAATTTGAGTAAAAATGATATCTGAACACCTTGAACCTCAAAATTCGTAGCACTAAACCCGAGGTCGACCATTATTTGCACTAGGTGGTTTTGGTTAAACGACTCAATGACCAACTTCATGTATTAGCCAGACTTGAATCACGATCTCTGGGAATGGCCGATAATGGCCATCCAAATTTGAGTAAAAATGATATCTGAATACCTTGAACATCAAAAATCGTAGCAGTAAACCCGAGGTCGACCATTATTTGCACTAGGTGGGTTTGGTTAGGTGACTCAATGACCAACTTCATGTACTGGCCAGACCTGATTCACGATCTCTGGGAATGGCCGATAATGGCCATTCAAATTTGAGTAAAAATGATATCTGAATACCTTGAACCTCAAAATTCGTAGCAGTAAACCCGAGGTAGACCATTATTTGCACTACGTGGTTTTGGTTAGGTGACTCAATGACCAACTTCATGTACCAGCCAGACTTGAATCACGATCTCTGAGAATGGCCGATAATGGCCATCCAAATTTGAGTAAAAAATGATATCTGAACACCTTGAACATCAAAAATCGTAGCAGTAAACTTGAGGTCGACCATTATTTGCACTAGGTGGTTTTAATTAGGTGACTCAATGACCAACTTCATGTACTGGCCAGACCTGAATCACGATCTCTGGGAATGGCCGATAATGGCCATTCAAATTTGAGTAAAAATGATATCCGAACACCTTGAACCTCAAAATTCGTAGCACTAAACCCGAGGTCGACCATTATTTGCACTAGGTGGTTTTGGTTAGGCGACTCAATGACCAACTTCATGTATTAGCCAGACTTGAATCACGATCTCTGGGAATGGCCGATAATGGCCATTCAAATTTGAGTAAAAATGATATCTGAACACCTTGAACCTCAAAATTCGTAGCAGTAAACCCGAGGCCGACCATTATTTGCACTTGGTGGTTTTGGTTAGGTGACTCAATGACCAACTTCATGTATTAGCCAGACTTGAATCACGATCTCTGGGAATGGCCGATAATGGCCATTCAAATATGAGTAAAAATGATATCTGAACACCTTGAACCTCAAAATTCGTAGCAGTAAACCCGAGGTCGACCATTATTTGCACTAGGTGGTTTTGGTTAGGTGACTCAATGACCAACTTCATGTACTAGTCAGACCTGAATCACGGTCATTGGGAATGGTCGATAATGGCCATTCAAATTTGAGTTTTATTGACATCAGTGTTATTCAAAACATCTGGAAGATCAAAAGTCGTAGCAAAAAAACTGAATTTGTCATTTGATAAGAATAGCTTATTAAGCTTAGTTTTTACCTGTATTTACCTATGACAATGATAAAAATCTGGATATTTGGAAAAGGGGATAATCATTGTTTAACTCTATAAAAATATTAACTACAGATAAAATATTTTTATAATTGTTCTTATTTGATTTAGAACTAATTAATATATCACATACTCAAACCCTAATCGGCATTTTCAAGTTGAAGTACTTTTAAATTAAATTCGTTTAAGGAGATGTATTTAAAATACAAATATAGGTAGATATAGTAGAACGATCTAATGTTACTGAAATACAAACATACATACGAGTAGTTATATATTTACGCCTCATAAAGCATTAGAAAAATAAATTGATTATATGAGAAAAAGCCTCATGCCATTTTTCGCTTAACTGGCATCTGACGGAATATTTTTAGAACTAGAGCGAATTTCTCAAAAAACTAGTTTTAATATAATATAAACGTCATAGTTGACTGAAGTTCGACATTATATTATAAAAAATGTTTAATTAGTTTACAATTCATGTAATAAAATAATGCTGAAATAAAATAAAATAACATAAGGCTTTTTCTCATATAAACAAATCGCATAGAAAGTGGCGCTAACTAGGCGGCGTTTAAACGATTAATAATCATTTCATCATTGCCGCTATATATGGCCACGATAAAATAAAAAAAATTATTGAATTTGTGTTAGTGTCAGACATACTCGATTATACATTTCCATAGAAAAATATTCCTACTATACGAGATTTTTTGTTAGGCACGTTTAATTTTGATTATGTTTCTTTATATGTTCACGATTTTCTTACAATTTTTCAATAACAAAAAATGTGCTGAAACAGCCATATTAATACTTATGGTAACAATAATTCCGAACAAACTTTTACCCCTCTGATTCGCGAATTGTAACCAATAATATCAAACTGCTAAATCAGTGAAATTCGAGAAAATTTAGAAGTTAAAAAGCGGTAAACAAAATAATTAGTATAAACATCAAATTTATTATAAGAAGGCAAACTAAGTGGATAGTTAAGCAACGAAGTTGAGTCTGCTTAGTACACACAGATTTAAACAAAATTAAAATAAATAAAACAAAATAAAATATAACCAAAATATCAAACCAGTTAACAACTCAACAACGTAGGAAATCTACGTTGAACTGTTTCAACTCTCTTTAAATGAACCTCATGATAAGGCGACCACACCTAGCTAGTATGCTCGAGCAGGAGAAGAACGAATGTTGAATAAAGAACCTTCGTAAGAAAAGGATCGTCATATTTTTCTATCAACGCTTGATGAAACCGAGCGCAGAGTTTATTTGATTGATAATACGATCAATGTGACGTCTGAAATTTAATTCGCTGTCACAAATGATACCCAAATCACGGACCCCTGGTATTGGCATCATTGTTAATATAATAGTCACTTGAAATAAAATATGCACGTTTGAGAAAGTACTTGATTGTTTGACATTTGCCCACGTTCAACTCAAGGTTGATCTTTACACACCAAGCGGAGAAGTTATTGAGGTCGGATTGAAGTAGGCTCTTTTCGGTGGTGTTTGAAACCCATAAGTAAATCTTCATGCCATCGGGGTTTATAAATATAGATGATGATGATTTTTAATTAAACATTTTTTACTTAATTAACACATTTATTAAACAACTGTTTTTTTATTTCGCAGAAAAAAAATTAATTTTTGAATATTTTAATTAAAAAAAAGAAAGTGAGTCCATTAGTACTCTCAAGGAGATGTGTAAACATGGCATATGTATAGTGCGTGTGTATGGTTTACTTTGAAGGAAGAAGAAATGAAATTGTACTAACCAGATTTTTTCATTCGTTTATTACCATCAAATTGGTCTATTACTCTTTCGGTATAACCAACGCAATTTTCCTATGGTAGCTGCAAGCATCAAAGACGTGGTCCCATATCTCGTAGTACATATATCTTATATTTCTCACATATCTCGTAGAAGATATATTTCGATCTGAGTTCTTGTGCAAATCGAATTCGCCCTAATTGAATTTTTATATAATGCTACTCCAACCGCCCGCTGACTATTTCTCTTGAACTGAACGCAGCATTGAAAATTAGGAAAATTGAACATGCAAGTCATTCTAGGAGAGCAAAAGAATTTAGCATCCCTGCGTGACTGTATCAGTTAGGTGGAGGTGAAGCGACCTGAGATTCTGGCAGTTCAATGCTAAAAACCAAACGTCATTATTATCTCGTACAAAATTCTGAGCTATACTTAGCAGTTTTGTGGTGAGGCGCGTTAACTCATTTTGAAGAGGACCAATTGAGGTTGCATTTTTACGTTCATGGTAGAAGACATAATCATTGTTAGCCGACGTGATGAACTGCTCTACGAGATCGTGATAAAGCCACATACACAAGTTGTTGACTGTGTTTTTTACCGTAAGAGTATACTATCTCGTTATAGGTACCTCTATATAGTGCATAAATTGTGGTGGCACATGCTATTTTAAATTTTTTTATTTTTTCTGTTCGATGAAAATGTCGATTCGTCGATTCGTCGTTTCTATTTAATTTTATAAATGTTTCTTTGTTTTCTTTCCATACTATTTATATATACACATACACTCAGACTATGTGTATAGTACAAAATTTATACATATATGTATTTTGTTGTTTTTGTTCTTTTCAATGAAGATATTTAAACGTAGTACGTCATTTTCGTTCGTTCCATTTGCAAGTTTACTACCATACAAAAATTTTTGGCATATGCGCGTAAAGATGTTTACACATCAAAAATTGTCCAAATCTTTAAAAAATCACTCGATCGATTTCGGCTTGTTACGCCATCATCAGGAGTATCTACTGTTTTTGGCTGATGATGGTCTAACAAGCCGAAATTGACTGAGTGATTTTTGAACCTTTTCGAACAATTTTTTTTTTTTTTTTGATGTGTAAACATCTTTACGCGCGCCTTCCAAAATTTTTTGTATTAGAGTAAACTTGTAAATGAAACGAACGGAAATGACGTATACCTACTTCGTTTGAAAAAAAAGCAAGAAACTCAACAAAAACAATTTTTACTATACATGGCATGCTTTTATGTATATGTATAATAGTAGGGAAAATGAAAAAATTAATTTAATGAATGAAATAG
The DNA here is from genome assembly GCA_932526605.1 of Nephrotoma flavescens. NCBI lineage: Eukaryota > Metazoa > Arthropoda > Insecta > Diptera > Tipulidae > Nephrotoma > Nephrotoma flavescens. The sequence continues at coordinate 211,587,994 of OW052221.1, read as the reverse complement.
AAACCATCTACATTTCCATCGATCAGAAAAATCAAAAAAACCAAATTCCGATACGAAATACGAATTACGATTACGAAATTGCATACTCATACGATTAAAAACACAGTCAACAACTGCTGTATATTGCTTTATCACGAGTGACGAGTCTCTAGGCGCTGTTCATCACGTCGGCTATCAATGATCATGTCTTCTACTGAATGGGGTTATAATGACATCTCGTTTTTAACATTGAACTGCCAGAGTCTCAGGTCACAGTCACGCAGGTATGCTCAATTCATTTGGTTTTCGAGACCTGGCTGCGCAATGACGAACTTGTTAATATTCCTACGTTTGAATGCTGTTTTCAGTTCAATAGAGATGGTCAGTGGGCTGCCGGAGTAGCAATTCCGTCAAAAGGTCCATAAAATGAGCATAGTGGACACAAATAATTTGCCGTACTTTTTCAAAACCAATATTGACGTAACAAATGGACTGGCGAATGGAACTATGGGCTGTCTAAAGTATATCGAATGCATAGGCATCCTAACCAGGACAACGAGAACGATGAAAACGTCGACAGTAAAAAGTGTCAAACGACTCTGGATGGATTTCGGTTCAAATTCACAAGTTGGCAAGAAGGTCAGGTGGCTTGAAGCTGGATGGGCGCAGAAAACGAATATCGACCGATGTTTGCTGCCCATTTCTAGAAAAAGCTCTACTATTAATCGAAACAACAATTAATGTTAAGCATAAACAACAATTAATGTAAAGCGTCGTACTTTCATGTGCCACCACAATTCATGCATCACAGGGTGGTACCTACAACGAGATAGTCAGTATATACTCTTACGATAAAAGACACAGTTAACAAATTGTGCATATTGCTTTAGCACGAGTAACGAGTCTCGAAGGACTGTTCATCACGTCGGCTATCGATGATCATGTCGTCTACCATGGACGTAAAAATGGGACCTCAATGGGTCTTCTTCAAAATTAGCTATCGCGCCTCACTACAAATGCGCTTTATCCGTTGTAATGGCGAATTTTGTACGAGATAATAATGACGTCTGGTTTTTAACATTGAACTGTCAGAGTCTTACGTCATACACATCACCTCGACCTAACTGACACAGTCACGCAAGGGTGCTCAATTTTCTTGCTTTTCCAGATCTGCGTTCAGTTCAAGAGAGACGGTGAGTGAGCTGCCGGAGTAACAATATATAAAAATTCAAATAGAATACTCATACCATACAGTCACCTCGCATAAAGAAATCATCGTTGGACAAACAATAGGTATGAGCGTAACAACACAACTCATTGATGATATATATACGGCTGAACTTCAGCCTCTCAATGGAAATAAGATGCTTTCTGTAGTTGTATTAACCTCGCCGAATAAATCTTTCGAAGACATAATGAAGTCCATACATTTCGTCCTTGCCCCATATCCTAAAGAATTTCAAAAATTCTCCAAAGAGACTATCATCTTTTGCCGGTGATTATGAGCGGGGATTTCAATATTAATGTTGCTGTTCCTCAAGCTGAACCACTTATAAACTTCCTGCGAGACGAATTCGATTTGCACATGAACTCAGATCGAAATATATTTACTACTAGATATGGGACAACAATATGGTCGTGCAGTTTTTCAATGAAAATTTTTGAAGTTAGAGTCGACAGTATATAATATATCTTATTCCCAGTAGTACAAATCAGCGCACAAAGAGTTTAAGGGAATAATAACGAAGTCTGGCTAGTACATGAAGTTGGTCATTGAGTCACCTAACCAAAACCACCTAGTGCAAATAATGGTCGACCTCGGGTTTACTGCTACGAATTTTGAGGTTCAAGGTGTTCAGATATCATTTTTACTCAAATTTGAATGGCCATTATCGGCGATTCCCAGAGATCGTGATTCAGGTCTGGCCAGTACATAAAGTTGGTCATTGAGTCACCTAACCAAAACCACCTAGTGCAAATAATGGTCGACCTCGGGTTTACTGCTACGATTTTTGATGTTCAAGGTGTTCAGATATGATTTTTACTCAAATTTGGATGGCCATTATCGGCCATTCTCAGAGATCGTGATTCAAGTCTGGCTAATACATGAAGTTGGTCATTGAGTCACCTAACCAAAACCACGTAGTAAAAATAATGGTCGACCTCGGGCTTACTGCTACGAATTTTGAGGTTCAAGGTTTTCAGATATCATTTTTACTCAAATTTGGATGGCCATTATCGGCCATTCCCAGAGATCGTGATTCAGGTCTGGCCAGTACATGAAGTTGGTCATTGAGTCACCTAACCAAAACCACCTAGTACAAATAATGGTCGACCTCGGGTTTACTGCTACGAATTTTGATGTTCAGGTTATTCAGATATCAATTTTACTCAAATTTAGATGGCCATTATCGGCCATTCCCAGAGATCGTGATTCAAGTCTGGCTAGTACATGAAGTTGGTCATTGAGTCACCTAACCTAACCAACGTCACCGCCTCGGGTTTACTGCTACGAATTTTGATGTTCAAGGTGTTCAGATATCATTTCTACTCAAATTTGGATGGCCTTTATCGGCCATTCCTAGAGATCGTGATTCAAGTCTGGCTAGTACATGAAGTTGGTCATTGAGTCAACTAACCAAAACCACCTAGTGCAAATAATGGTCGACCTCGGGTTTACTGCTACGATTTTTGATGTTCAAGGTGTTCAGATATGATTTTTACTCAAATTTGGATGGCCATTATCGGCCATTCTCAGAGATCGTGATTCAAGTCTGGCCAGTACATGAAGTTGGTCATTGAGTCAACTAACCAAAACCACCTAGTGCAAATAATGGCCGACCTGTGGTTTACTGCTACGATTTTTGATGTTCAGGTTATTCAGATATCAATTTTACTCAAATTTGGATGGCCATTATCGGCCATTCCCAGAGATCGTGATTCAGGTCTGACTAATACATGAAGTTGGTCATTGAGTCACCTAACCAAAACCACCTAGTGCAAATAATGGTCGACCTCGGGTTTACTGCTACGAATTTTGATGTTCAAGGTGTTCAGATATCATTTTTACTCAAATTTGGATGGCCATTATCGGCTATTCACACAGATCGTGATTCAGGTCTGGCCAGTACATAAAGTTGGTCATTGAGTCACCTAACCAAAATCACCTAGTGCTAAGAATGCGCGACCTCGGCTTTACTGCTACGAATTTTGATGTTCAAGGTGTTCATATATCAGTTTTACTCAAATTTGGATGGCCATTATCGGCCATTCCCAGAGATCGTGATTCAGATCTGGCCAGTACATGAAGTTGGTCAATGAGTCATCTAACCAAAACCACCTAATGCAAATAATGGTCGACCTCGGGTTTACTGCTACGAATTTTGATGTTCAAGGTGTTCGGATATCATTTTTACTCAAATTTGGATGGCCATTATCGGCCATTTCCAGAGATCGTGATTCAGGTCTGGCTAGTACACAATGTTGGTCATCGAGTCACCTAACCAAAACCACCTAGTGCTTTTAATGCTCGGCTTCAGATATTTTGCTACGAATTTTCTTATTCTCGGTGTTTATTCAAAGTTAGATGGCCAATATTAGCCATTTCTGATATTTGTTATTCAGGTCAGAGTCACCTATCAGTAGTCAGTAGATTTTTTTGTTTTTTTACTACATTTTGATGGCTATTGACGACCATATCTGAATATTGTGATTCAGTTCTCGCTAATTCGTTAAGTAGTTGATCTGGCAACTACCTAAACGCATCTTGTTTTAATAATGCACGATTCTAGTTGATTGGTACCATTTTTTATTAAGTTTTACTGCGTAAAAAGGACCTACTTATTTGCTTATAAATGTAAAAAAATTCTTAAGTTGATTCGGTAGTTTCTTAATCTCTGGAAAAATCTCTGGAATTTTCTTATTAGAATTCGATGAGAAATTTATAATTGGTTTGAGTTCAGTATATTTGGTTTGCGTCCCGACTGTTTTAGCACAATATTTTGGTTAAATATTTTATGGTTATGTTACAGTAATATTTTTTTCTCCGTAATTTATCAATTAAAATTTTAATTTTTACTTTATTTATAAGATACTATATTTTTCTGCCATTTTAATTAAGACAATTTGATATACGTCTTATAAATATACTGATAAAATTTGCTCGATTTCATTAAACTTATTTTGATGTGCTTATTTTTTAAATATCGTCAATTCAATGAATATACATCTGTCTCTTGTTTCTATCTCACTTTTATTTTATTTCAATGATTTGAATTAAAATTATGTATAAATTTTGTAATTTATATAAAAATTTGTTCTATGCTTTCTAAACTATTTAAAATAATGTAAAATCAAACATAATATTTTACTTTTCATTAAGAATTTCGCAAATTAAAAATCATAACAGTGTACTCCACACAACTACATAGAAAGGCTTTAAAATTCCAATTGGAATTGGCAGAATTCCAATTAGATGTGTATACGTATACGAATTTAATCTATGGAAAAATCTATGGAATATTTCACGGGCCCATTTTTCGCTATCAAATTTCCGCCATCTTATCCAGCATCCATCCTAGGGTTCTCAAATTCATCTTAAAAAATTTTGAAATGACACAGAATATGCTAATACTTGATCTAAAGTGTTTATTCTTCAAATTTCTATTATAAAAAGATAAGAAGACAAACCGTTGGTTGAGAATGGCGCAATTACCAATATCTTCGATACAGTTCAATCGATTCAGTTAATGTATGAACAATACCTGATGAACATTTTTTATTTTTCTGGGATGAAATACTGAGATAACTTCACACACTTAACAACAGTGCAACATCTTAGGACATGGGTGATATGATGAAGACATTTGTGATGACAAATAATAAAAGGAATTCTGAGCTATGCAAATAATAGCCGTGTTTTATTATTCGACCATTATCCGGAGCCAAATGAAAAATTTCTACTGAAACTGCTGCTATTTTCACTGGTGTTGCTCTACCATAAAAATGAAAAATAAATGCATACATAAAACAAACATTTATCAGTTGGACTACTCCAAGGGGATGTAAATTAATCAATATTATTCAAGAAAACCACTACGATGTTGCGTATTGTGGCCATCCAACTTATTGGCCTACTGATCTTCGAAAAATCCCAGACGTCCTTGGTGTTGCAGTCACAAGTAAAATAAACCGAGAAATAATCCAAGCTAAACCAATTTTAGAATTATCTTCAGACCACTCTCTGGTCTTACTAAATTACTGGACCGACCAAAAGCCATGTTCTACGAATAACTATCTAACGAACACCTTATCACTAACTGGCTGAAATCCAAGATGTACATCAGTTCACATATCGAGCTAACATCTACACTACAGACGGCTAACGATATAAACATTGCTATGGAAAATTTTAATGATGTACTAGTCAACGCAGCTATTGCGGCCTCGCCTAAACCAAAGACCAAACATACAAGACACGCCATAGCATCCGCTGAAATAGAAAAAATGTTAACAGAGATACTTCGTTTAAGGCGCATCTGGCAAATTAATCGATCGCCAGATGCTAAACATAAATTTAATCAGGCAAAAAGAAAACTACAAAGCCTACTACAAAAAAATAAGATGGACTATATGCAAAATTATCTTAAAGAATTGTCTCCCCATTCGGACACAAACTATTCATTATAGAAGGCCGCTAAATACCTTAAACGGCCTCAGCAACCAAATGCGACAATTCGTCTTTCTAACGGTGAGTGTCCTAGAAGTGACGAGGAAAAAGCTAAAGCTTTTGCTGATCACCTTGAAAATGTTTTCACAGAAAATATAGCAATCAGACTTGTGAGGAAATTTAAGATAAAGAAACCACTGCTAAAGTTTATTATCACACATTAAATTCAATTAAAGAAAGCCCCTGGGTATGATCGAATTACAGGTGAAATGCTTAAACAACTACCTGAGTGTGCCTTTGGACGACTGGCTGGAAATTTTCAATTCAATTTACGAATCAGGATATATCCATGAGTACTTGAAATTTTCAACTATAAAAAGGATCCTACCAAAGTCTCGTCATATAGACCAATAATCTTACTACCAATCGTCTCGAAGGTATTCGAAAAAACTATTATCGAAAATATTAAACCGGAACTACGAAATATCATCCCTAGTCATCAATGTGGTTTTAGTGCTGAGCACGGAACCATTGAGCAAGTGCACCGAATAGCGACAGAAATAAGGTTAGCCTACGAAGAGAAAAAATACTGCTCCGTCCTATTTTTGGATGTTTCCCAAGCATTCGATAAAGCTTGGCACGGGGGTCTGAAATTCCCCAACTTATGAAGTCGTATTTGTCAAATCGAAGATATTATGTCAAATACAACACCTCTAAATCGAACGAGAAAAACATTCTGGCTGGCGTACCACAACGGTAGTGTGCTTGGCCCAACGTTATATTTAATTCATATTCACATATTTTCATTCACTTTAGATCTACCAACGTCTTCGCAAATTCTGACGTCTACTTTCGCAGATGATACGGAAATCGTATGCAGCCATAAAAATCCACAAACGGAGTCCGAAATTTTGCAACAACATATTTATGACATCGAAATATGGCTAAAGAAATGGAAGATAAAGGTCAATGAAGAGAAATCGACCCACGTAACATTCACTTTAAATAAACTTACTTGTCCATCTGCCACAATGAACGGAATACAAATCCCCCAATCAAATGGAGCAAAATATCTAGGCGTTCATCTAGATTGACGGTTAACTTGGCGAAAACATATTGAAATGAAACGAGACCATATATCAAATTAAAAATTGACAAAATGCACTGGTTGATGGGGAAATATTCAACTATTGACCTAGAATACAAACTTCTCCTATATAATACAATGTTTAAACCAATTTGTCAATTATGGCAGTCAATCTCAAATTCGAATATCGCATTGTCCAACTAACACAGTCAACGATTCTCAGAATGATTACAGAAGCACCCTGGTTCGTAAAAAACAAAAATATACAGAAGGACCTTAGCATCCTAACTGACAAAGAAGAATTTCAAAAGATGTGGATCAGCTATGCAGGGAAACTGTAATCTCATCCGAATTTGCTGGCGCGAAACCTAAAAGATATACCTACGTCTTCGCGATTAAAGAAGAAAACGATGGCTGTAGTAACATAAATTATTAAGTTTACTTATTGATAAGAAGTAGATTCTGCTCCCGCAGATTTACGAAATTACCTTAGTTATTAAGATTTGAAAACTTATTGTTATTTTCATGTTTGAAAGATTCAATAAATAAAGAAAACTGTAAAAAAAAATATTTGACTCAAATATATTTTTCGGCCCTACTCTTGAAATTAGCTTGGTGTAAATGATATTTTGGGAATTATTTTCCCCTAAAAATTTTGTGGAAAAAATGTTTCCCAATCAACTTTGTTTCTAAAAATTTTAAAACCAAACTAATTCCAACAGTAGGCCAGAAAAATATAATTTAGACAAAAATGCTATGAACATATTTTTCCCAATTCCCTATTCCTAGGGAAAGCCAGTATAGTGCCACAGGGCGCGTACTCTTGAAATCGGTCGAAATTTTCGCATGAGGAATATAATCTGCTTTATGCTGAAAACAGAGATGTGCAGATTTTCCATATACAGATCTGCACGTAAAAAAATCACATAAGCATAATTTTCTGACTGTTTTATGTTGCTTTTTTATTTAAAGTTAGAGCAACCTACGAGTGTTGTGATTTGTTCTGTGTATTTTATTTGTTAACAAATCTGTTATTAAACTCATTAAACTTGTTGCCATGCAGATAAACATTTTTGTAATTGAAATGTTTATTTTTTTTAAATCCTATGATTTTCTCCTCCATCTTGACAAAATTTAATGTCAAAAGTGAAAAACAACAAACACAGTAGCATAAAGGTGGCGACGATTTTTAGTTTTATGTTTTTTCAAGTTGTCAACACCGGCGGATGCATGCATAGTCGAATTAGGAATAGAGACAACTTGCAGAATTCTGCATGACATGCGTCATTCAATATTTTAATCCAAATACAATAGTGTATTCCAATTGTGATTCATGCGAAATTCTGCACATGTGTTTCCAGCATTAAAATTCTTTAAATTATTCCAATATTTCTTCGGCTACTTTAATCGTTTTTTCAAATTTGTTTGCAAGTTTTGTATTATTTATCTCCTTACTATGGGGATAATTCCGACTGGGTAAATCGATGCGGATTTATTTCCTTAAGCCTAGTATGCTGAAATGAAATGAAATTTTTCATACAAAAATGACGCAAGCGAAAACGATAATGAAAATTTCGCTGCTAAATTTTATTTTGGTGCGGTTTAGCTAACATACCATATCTGTTTAACTGTACACATTTTTCACTACAGGTACGATAAAAGTAAGCTAAATTTTTGACATTTGATGAATTATTTTTATTAGTTGTGTTGTGTTTCAAAAATTATATTCACGAGTTTTAAAAATATGACGGAGGAAAATTTTGTGAATGTTGTGTAATTGAATGAAGCTTGTGCTTCAAAATCTTACGAAATTCTCCAAACTAATTTTTCATAGAATATTTATCTGCTTAATTTTGGAGACCAGCGAAAACTTCATTTCACGTCAGCTGCATACTAGCCTTTAAGGATGAAACACACCAAGCAGCAGCAGCGAGCAGCAAACTTTAATTTAGGCTTATTTGCTTATTTAATGATACAAAATCATAGTTTGCTTATAAATATAGGTATTTCCATTAAAAGACATTAAGTATTTTGTAATTATAATTGAAAAATTTAAATTTAAAGAAATTGTATTGAATGAAGTTGCATCTGTCGCGGCATCAATAGGTTCCACACCCAGCAGCTTCAATTTGCTGCTCTTTGTTGCTACATAACCTCGATAAAATTTGCACAATCAAATTTTACTACTAAAACAAAACAATCTGCTGCGCTGCTTGGTGTGCACATTTATAAGCAGCCTTTAATGTGGATTTCTTGGAATATGTCGCGCTGCTCTTGGTGTGTTTCATCCTTTAGTAGGGAAATAAATAATAGAAAACTTCCAAACAAATTAAAGTAGCTGGCGAAAATTTCGAATATTTTAAATTATATTATATTCCACATGCGAAAATTGCTACCGATCTCAACAATACGCGCCCAGCTGACTGAACTACGAACAGACTAAGGTGGAAACTTTACTGAGTTAGACCTGGGCTCTTTAACATACTTGGGCGTGCAGAACCAAATTCTGCGCGCCCAAGTATGTTAAAGAGCTAAGAGTAGAAATAAGGCTTCTTTAGGGAAAATTTAAGAACCAGCTCAAATAATTTGGTGGGCAAATCAGATATTGGCACAGCGTCAATGTTTGTTTGCGTGTTGAAGATTACGACTACCTGCAGCGAAGATTGAAAATGATTTTTGTTATTGGGATTTTTTTTTTTTCAATATAATAATCCCCGATTTATGTTTTGTAAATATAATATTTGATTCTGAAATCTGATTAATCTGTTTTGGTGATTTTTGGCCTTCTCCTCCGCTAATCTCTTCATCGTTCTGTAGATCTAGGAGGGTTTATCTTTTTTTCAACCAATTCCTCCAAGCGTTTTTAATGAATGCGTATTGTGTTTGTAGTTGTCTGAAGGTGGATGTATAAATTCAGCTAATGAGTCAAACACGTCAGTAGATTGATCAGATGTAATTTGATGAAGTTCATTTGAATAAACATTGACTGAGGATTTTTTATAAAAAAAATAATTTGTCTTTGAATAATTGCCAGGCAAAACTTCGACATATTCATACACGTAAAAGTTCTGATCGAAATGAATCACAGTTTATCTCTTTATTGTTTTGCAATTATTAGATTATAGAACAACAATTTCCAATGTGATAAACCATAACGAAAGCTCTTTATTACTTTAATTTTTAATTTAGTTTTCTGCTCGAATAAAACACTTTGAAAACCGTAAAACTAATCTGGTGCCAATACTGGAATTATTACTATAGTTTGAACACAAAATTAAATGTTTCGAAATTATTTTCTCTGTCAATAAGCCATAAATAACATTTTGAAACCACAACTGCATTAAAAATCCAACTGAGGACAAACAACTTCAATAATAATGTTTGATTTAACAAAAAAAAACAAAAAATAAAAAAATAAGAAATAAAATGAAAATAACGAACGATAAGATTTATAATTTTTTATTGTTATTATTTTCACATTAAATTATAAGGAATAAGTTTTTCAATTATTCTCGGCTACACACACACACACACATATATATATATAAAACTGTAAAATAAAACTACTATAACGAAATAATAACAGTTTTTCTTCCCCATGAGTTCTTGTGCACAAAATCCTTTTTCCCCGAACTTTTCCAGAAAACTGATTTTTCATGGAAACATGTTTTAAAACGTCTTTTCAAAAAAAAAAAAAATAATAAGCAATACAAATCTTACGATTGAAGTTTTATAATTTTTTTGCTTTTGCAAGATAATAAATTATTATTTTTTGCTTGCTGTTCTGTGTTTTCGTTGTCATGGAAAATGAAAAGTAGCTTTCTGGAATCCCAAAGAAATCACTGGAGGAATGTAAGGTAATCATATTTTCGAGAACTTAATATTTTTCTTGTCTGTTTGGATATTATCAATAAATGAACTATTGTACAGTAACCGGTGTATTTCGATTTGTTATGAAAATGGCGAGGGGATACTGCCCTCTCACTTACGTCACTGAACCCGTGTAGTTCGACATTCTGACTAGGTGTATGCAACCATTTTGATATGTGGACATCTTCCAATAGCACCTGCTGATCTCTAGTTGCTAACCATTTTCGCCTGATTCCATGCGGCAGTTCATCATCACAATCTATTGACATCAGCCAAATCTCCTGAAACAATATTTTGATTATTACTGGCGATAGCCACCCCAACGAACCGAAAATTTGGCTGCTCTAAGAAAGTAGTTTCCTCTTCGTAAAAACTGGTTAGGTCGTATTGACATGATAGGAGAACATGTTTAGATTTGGATTCCATTGTAGTCCTAGGACTTTTACCGTTACCTCCTCCTGGATCAAGTCTTTTATGAACTTTGTTCTGTCTTTTGATGTTGTGGTGTATAAGAACTCGTTCGAATTCGAAATACATTTTCGAAAATTAATTCCAATCCCAGAAATAGTTTGAACTAGATTAGCCTGTAATTTGACTGTGTCTTCAAAAGCAGACGGTGCAGGGAATTGTTGCATATGCTTGTTTGCCAACTCGTTTAGTACTCGGGTGACTAGATACGGAACCGCTGCAGTCCCATAGTTAATGTTGTTAGTTTAAAGAACCAAACTTTTGCCTACAATTTCTGGGGTCGTATGTTGTACCATCACTTCGAATCGAAAAATAATACTTTTTCTAGAATGAAATGTCAGCTACATTTATTATTTGAAAATGATGCAACATACCGCCATTCGACTTTTTTCGAATTTCGATTCGAAGTGATGGTACAACATACCGCCCCTGGTCTTCCTTGTTGACTAAAATCTGCCGGTACATCTTTTCAACATCGGCACTGATAGCTATTTTATTCCAGCGAAATCTTCGTAGGATTGCAAGTAGTGTCGGTTGAACAGTAGGGCTGACCATAAGGACACGCCGGTCGAGGCTTTTGCAGAACTACGCAAAATTTGGACGATCTCAGGATACTATGGTGCGATAAACAGTTCAGATGATGCTGTTCCATGTCTTTGACTTGCACCATATGACCCAATTCCAAATTTTCTCTCGAATGAACTGTACATAGCGTTGTTTAAATGTCGTCTGTTTCTGAAGCTTGGGGAGTAAGCTTGCTATTTGACTATAATTCGTTGATCTTGAGATCTTAAAGACAGAGTAACAATTCTCAGGATTCAGCATCTTTTCCCAGTGCCTTTAATCTCCTTATCACTTTATCAGACGTATCCAGCAGTTTCCTGATACTAGTGGCGTTGGCCTGATGAATGGGTGGTTGATTCCTAAAACCTGGGATGAATGACTTAATCGTGTTCTTTTTCCGGTCATATCTAGCACATAGCTTGCGAAACGCTTCAAAATAATTTGATTCGGTGACAGAAATTTGTTTTATCAGATGCATCGTTCTTCAAAACCCCTTTCAGGTATTTTGACGTCGGTGACTATAGCTTCAGAAGATATCGCAAATGTTATAGAATCCTCTCAATAAAATGTTTCTGTTGAAGAAATGGTAACATATTTTGCAGAATTTTAGGATTTAGAACATATCCTCCTAATTTAATACAGAATGGGGTTCACAGTGCGCGATATATCGCGCATTTCGAGGGATTACTGTTTCCAAATGGTCAGCAAATATTCGAGCAATATTGTGAGAATGAGACACGAATGGTGATTTTCACCTTGGTTTCCAAAAATAAAAACTTCTTCATTTTCAATTAGAAATTTTGGTTATAACATTTTAAGAAAGGAGTACAGTAGCCTTCAAAATTCCAATATCCTACCTAACTTCGTTATGTATAGCAAACGTAAAAATTCATTCAAACGAAATACAAAAAAATAACATCGAACGTGTTTTTGTAAACGAAACAAAAAAATCTGATTATATCGGTCTCCTCTATAAGCGCTTATAATAGAACAAAGCGTAAATTTCTTCTAGGCGAATATAACTATGACAATAAGCGCAAAAAACTATTTGCAAGTAATCATTTTAAACTTAAAGTGAATTTTATTCTTTTTTATAATTTAAAATGAAAATAATAAAAAAATGTAATAATGGCACGACGATAAGAAGGAATAAATTCTTTGATAGTGTGTGTGTGTGTGTATAGAGAAGATACTTATAAATATAGAAAAGTGTAGTAATTGAATTTACAGTTTGATTCATCTTTCTTGTTATTTTTCATTCGCTTCTGTTTAGTGTAAACTTTTTGTGTCTTCAACTTTCTTAGTCTTCTTCGCCGTTATATGTATCTACAAGTATTATAAAACAACATATAGTTGGGTGGGTATGTAAGGGTACGGTTCTTTGGTAAATACATAGTACATACTGGGAAAAGTTTTCTTTGTAGTTTGTATATTTTATTTTTCTTGTTAAAAAAGGAAAATTATTATTTCGCTCTTCTTTATTTTGTAATATACAATAAAGTAAATATTGTCTTTTGATATTAGACAACAACGACTAAGTATTATTAGATATAATATAAAAAAGACATTATTGTATATAGATATCTATTGTGCACTTTCTCATAAGTACATAAATTATATACCAGTTGTTAGATGGTGCGAAGAGTTTTAAATTCTTAGTGGTATGGACATTCAAATAGTTTAATCTGTATTTATGTATGTATTAGAGTTATATGTCGACCAATATAGGTTAGGTTTCAGTGGTTGACACGTAGGCAAATTTTGGCCCATTGTAATACCACGCATTCACGCCAGATCATTAACCCATTCACCTACTTACACAACTACAGTATACCACCTGCACATTGCAAGTCCCATGTCAAAGTGTACATTGACATGGACGGTGGGTCGGCACTGATATCTGCACTCCCTCAGAAGGTCTTGGTTATGTTTATTATAACATCACCGATTGTAATCGTACCTCCCGGTCCAAGTGCCGCAACTTTAACCACTGCACCACTTGTCCGGTTATGTCGACCAATATAACTTGATATCGAAGTGCCTGTAATTCAGAGCAATATGACCCGATGGTTTATGAGTTGGATGACTGAATTGTTTCATAAACGACCGGGTAGACCAATTGCATATTGCCAAACAATAATGCAATTCTCGTTTATTTAAACGAGCCATCGGTTTCTATGATTCAGCCATTAGAAAATTTGTTCCTTTTTGAACTGGTAGTTTGCTGAATGTACTGATTTTTCGATAGTATCAAACTCTGAATTATAGGTATATCACTAAATCAGTTTTTTTATTAGAGGCAGTTGATAAATGACCATGTTCCAAACAAATTCGACGTTTTAATCAAACCGTCGTGTTTCACCCGTCTTTTAAGAAATGACTGTTTAATACTCATACTCGCCAAAATACTCATTTTCCAGGATTAATATAACTTCATAACTCAGTAATGAAGTTATATTAGATGCCAATGTTCGTTATACAATAACGCTCCAACCGTATCGTATTTGTTTAGTGCATCTCGCGTCAACGTTTAAAGGTTTAGAAAAGGTCTAAACAAGCGATAGCAATCCAAAATTATAAAGATTAATTAATAGTCATTCAATGTCTTTTTCAAGTACTACGGACAAACTTTCGGTTAGTTAAATTTTTATCTACAGCAGTTTAAAAACACTTTCAGAATTATAAAATGAGTTTGAAATAAACATGAGGAGAAAGGCGTTAAGAGTTAAACTTGCGCGGGAACTCTGTGAACTGCCTGCTAAACATATGACTTTAAGCATCAGATATTCTGAAAAATCAATCATCAATATGCTGCTGTAGTCGATCAACTGCATGATGTTGTGCCTTGGAAACTGCTTCTGTTTTCATTGCACATATGCTAACGTTCTGCCATCTTCTTCCGATTTCAACGTCATCACTTGTAATCGTCCTACAACAGTTTTCATCATTTTTTGGTATTATGTAATGCGCCATCAGCTGACCGCGTTGCACCTCAATCTCTCTTGGATCAAACGTGGACAGTGGAAGATTGTGTGTTCTGCTGTTTCGCACTGCTGACAGTAAGAGCATTTAGACGCATCTTTTGCATTTTTTCGGTCTAAAGCTATTAAATCATAACCTGTCAAAAATTGTGTTAGAAAGAAATTGTTGTGGGCATGTATTCTCTTTAGTCATTAATAAATTTGACGGATTAGGTGTCTTGTCCATTTTCCGAATTCAGTACCGGGTTCGAATACCACCAAGGGCTGAATAGCAGAATAAGTAGCAGCAAATGATCAAGTAGTTTCCTGAAAGTGTCTAGGAAATATATTGATCATTACGACGAGGTACTTCTGATGGGGAATTCTGTCGGGCCCTCTACTTTTATTCGATATTTTATTCGGCGGCGTTATAGGCGCCTTCTGACACAGGTGCAAACTGTATTGAGATCTGTAATCTCCGCGTTTCTATGAAAGTATCCACTTCGAGCATGTTCCATCGATTATCACCGCATCGATTATCATTTCATGGTTTCGACCTCGCTAACCTCCCAACTAGCCAAACCCGTCCATTTGCACACAAAATTTTACGGGTATAGTAATATTTTGCTTTCAATAAGCACACTCGGTGACTTTGTGGTAACAAAATGTTATCTTGCAAATACACAAAGGTGTGTTAAGTCGCAAGACGCACACATTTAGTACTGCTAAAACAACACGTATATATTGTCGCATCGCAACCAAAATATACGTTTACATCGTCACCAAGAAGCGTACTTTTGGTAACCTATCAAAAAGTTATACTGAAATAGAACCATAAGATTACAATTTCGCAGAAAATAACCGCTTATGCAAATTATATATCAAATAAAGAGTTATGCACTCACATTACACACTTTCTTACCAAAATGTGATCATATCATTACAGCTGTCAAGTCTTGCACACTAGCTAAAAAAACTGCGAAAAACTGTTATCAAAAAATTTAAAATGGTAAAAGTAGTGAAACGATTTAAGTTTACGAACAAATCTACAGAAAAGTAAAACAGCAATTGAGTATTCAAAGAGAAATGTATTTAAAGCGAATGCAACAGGATGATAATTGTTGTATATCCATAAAAGAAAACTCAGTTCATGGCATGAATCGCACTAGTACAAAATGCTAGCTTCGAAGATGCACTAAACGATGGCAAGGCCGCGAACGATTTATTTCTCGATATAAATGCAAAAAATCATCAATTTGAATTTAGTCAACGATCGGATCTCTTTGAAGAAGGAAAAAGTTTTTCAATTGCGGAAGAACTGAGAAAGTGGGCTGTCACGTATCGCATAACTCACATTGCATTAAGCTTTGTTAGAAATATTGAGAACATACGGATTTTCATGGTTGCCACGGGATAGCCGCAGTTTGTTGAAAACACAAAGATCAATTCAAATTATGTCAATAGTGGTAATTTTTGGTAAAACGGATTTAAAAATGGTTTACAAAATGTATTCGGCAACATTAAAGAGCTAACTAATATATCATTAGCGTTTAATATCGACGGATTACCACTTTACAACAGTTCAAGGCAACAATTCTGGTCAATTTTAGCAATGATTGATGGAATTCCTCAGACTCCCCCGATAGTAGTTGCGGTTTATTGTGGAGAAGATAAACCTAGTTTGCAAGAATATTTGAAAGAAATGAAAGACGTTTTGATTAATAGCGTCGTGATTAATGGTGTCCAAATTAAAGTGTTTATTCGTTGCTTTATATGCGATCCCCCAGCAAGATCATTTATTAAAGGTAATTACTATTTATTATTTTTTAAAAAAATGGCGGAACTGTGGACAGGAACTGTGAATTTTAATAGCGCCCCATGGTTGTCAAAAATGCGAGGTTGTTGGTGAATTTTATTTCTACAGGGGACGTCATATGAGCTTTCCCATAGTAGACTGTGCTTTGAGGGCGGATGAAAAATTTCGCAATCAAACAGATGATGACCACCACAAAGAGACGACGCCTTTAGTGGATCTTCCAATAAATTTAGTTGATGATTTTATAGTAGCGGATTCCTTGCATTTGTTGGAACTTGGAGTCATGAAAAGATGCCTGCTGGGTGATTTTAATTTTCGAGCAAAATTTTCTGCAAATGATATTGCAGTAGTGTCCAAATCACTAGAAGAATGTAATAAAAGAATGCCTAGAGAACTATGTAACGATCTAACGGACAGGCATGTGGTCACAACCAATAGATACTTTTATTGTGGAACTAGAAGCCCAGATCGAAAACAGAAAAAAAAACTTTAACCAGGCAGAGGCTTCCTTGGTGGACTCTGGAAGCGCGGCTATGGCTCAGCAGTTTGGGCGTGGAATTTTGGAAGAGGAAGCTTGCCTAATTCTGGAATTGCCACCAGATGGAATTATATATTTATTATAACCAAGAGTTGGATCGCTATACCACTAGCTCAGACAGTCATACTTACCACGAGAACTCACCTATCCTGTCACGGTCACCTCCTCACTTTCACTTAAATCACTCCATCTTAGACAACGAAATCACTTGACAAAGAAAATACATCGCAAAAACGAGCAACCGACAAGGTGAATTAAAGCAAAAAACTAGTACTGGTAAGTTCTGAATAAATCATTATAAATAAGTTTTATTTAAGAAATTCAAAATGGAGAAGAAAAACTTTTTCTTAAATCTATCAAGGATTAGTTAATGTTAGTAATTATAGGTAATTCTACAAACTAATAAATCACCAAAAACAATACATAACAAATTATTTCTAACCGTTGGAATATTATCAAACTAGCAATAATATTCCCCAAACCAAGAAAAAAGAAATCAGAAAAAAATATAAAAAAATTGGAAGTAATTTGTTATGCAAAAACAAAATTTATAAATAATTATTAAAGATTAAGCGATTTATGAAATTATTTATGGATTAGTTTTAAATATTTATAGTAATTAATAAAAAAAAAGTAAGTATTAAATAAAATATTAAATAACTTAACGGTTTGTAGTTTGACGCCTTTATCAATCCAATTTTTCTTCCATATTGGTTGAGTGGTGGTTTACCATACGTTATGCCGTACGGTGTATGGAAGCCATGATGAAGATAATTTTAATACACATACTCAAAATTTCCCACGATTTTGTTGGATTTTATTTCACAGTTAATGCGTTTACTTAATTAATTTAACCTTTTGCGCATATGGGTTTGTAATGTTCGTGCACGTCTAAATTTCACTAAAAGTTTGTGATCACTAATATTTCGTTCACTCATGCTTTTATGTGTACGACTAATTTTTGTATACACTGTCCTTATACACATAAGCATTTATTATTACACAATAATGAATGAAAAATTCCGAATATAATTTATAATACTACTAATTCATTCAATGTAAAGCAATTAGTACAATGCCGTGATTTAGGCCAGCACGGAATTTACACTTAACACTTAATATTAAAATATTTATAAGTACGAGCTTTTTTTTGTAACAGTTTTTTTCACGGGGACTTAAAACACTATAGCACTAAAAGTTCGCTATTTTTTTATCAACGTTTTTATAAATTCTAAACCCACTTATAGAATTTGTGAGTTTTAGAACGCACTATCGATTTTGGAATTTTATCATTCCATTCATAATTGTAGCTTTTTATATTACATGCATTTTATTGGACTTTTAGTTAGTAATTTTTTTTATAAAGAATTATTATTATTATTTGATATGAATTATTATCATTGAATTATTTAATAGTTATATTATATATATTTGATGAGATACACAAAATTATTAAAATGTTATAATAATATAAGTTCATATAGTTAATAAGTTTCATATATATTTAGCTTAGAATTTATTTAGTTTTAGATAGTATAGTAAACTAGTTAACATTTAATTTATAAAAATAATTTTAAGTTAGATTTTACTTAATTTAGGCAAATCAATATTTAAGAATTTTTTTATGTGAACTATTCAGAACTTAAAACTCGACTCTCTCTCGAAAAAAAAAATAATTTAATTGTTTGGTGCTACTGCTACCGAACTTAATATTCAACTCCCCGCGTGTTGATTCAATTGCCTTTTTATAGGTAAACAAAAAACCGTAATCATCATCGTGCGATATTTTTTTTCGTTGTCAAGATCGGGCAGCGATCTCGTTTATCCATTGATTATCGTTTCTTTTAACGGATAAAAACAAATACTTTTCGCTAGTACATTTCAATATAAGTAACATAATATAAACTAGGGGATGACCACCGTGCCTGATCTTGGGGCGAACAAAATTCGTAACAACTACACCGAGCTGTTAGAAATTTAAAATGTTTGAAATATTGGAAGGGGCTCGAGTTTAGAACCTTTTTATTGTATCTAGGAATGGTAGTGTTGAAAGATCATTTATCGCCTGAGATTAACCAACGTTTTCTTAAACTATGTTGTGCCGTTTTAATATGCTCGTGCAAGAAGTACTCAAAATATCTAGATTTAGCTGACGTTCTTTTCAAAGAGTATATCGAAGGTTTTATTGATCTTTACGGGATAGGTGCAATCCAGATCAATGTTCATAATCTATGCCATGTAGTGCCCGACGTTAAAAAGTATGGTAATTTAACTACTACCGAATGAAGTGCAGTTTCCAAGTATTCAACATCGACAAATTAATAAAATATTGTATACCATCTTATACTTAAAATCGGGAATAACGTTATCAAACATCAACGACAGGGACAAATGGTTTCTAACAGAAGATAATAAAATTGTAGAAATGATTAATGCAGTTCAAGGCGGCACTTCAAATTCTGTTTCAATTTTCGGTGCAAACATCCATATTTATTCAGCTTTCGAAGAACAGAACAGTCAAAAAATATACAATTCAAATGTTATAAAATGTAAGCTAATTTCATTAAAGTATCGAAATGAAATGGTTTTTATGCCATTGCTTCATACTTTGAACCTACTCTTAAATAAAATTAATTGAAAAAGAGATATGTATGTTAAACATTTATTCAATTAAAACAATTCAATTATTACAATTAATTAATCGCTAATTATTAATAATATTCATTATTAAATTTTATTACAACGTTGTATCACAACGATGGACATGGGTACAAGAATCGTTATTTTTGACTGAACTCAAGTTTCCCATGTTTTCAATATGGTGGTTAGCTCGATTTTCTTGTTCACAATTACCGTCGATGTTTATATCGGCATTACTTGAATTTATTTTTTGTTTTTTTATATTGTCGCGACGTTCTCTGATTGTGCTTTATTTAAGCATAGTGTATATAAAAACCCGTTTCTTTTCAAACAGCGTGTAGTTATGGTTTGCTAAACGCACAACGTCGAAAAAAGCTGAATAATACGGAAATATTTAAGGAATGCTACTTTATTAGTTCCTTTAGTGCATTTTCCAGTCCACGAAAATTCCTTTATCAGTTTCTTTTGAAACAGAGTATCCGCAATTTGATTTGAAATTCTCAAAGCATTACTGTCGCCTTTTCTGCCACTAAATGCCGATAATGTTTCTATCTAAAATGCAATATTCATTTTAACATTATTTTAAATGAGATCAATAAAAAAGAAAACTTACTATTTTTAATCTAAAGGTATTCTCACTCAGCTTATGTTTCAAATTGTCGACTTGTTGAACGATACTGAAAGGGCAATTTTTTTCTTCTAGATTAAACAAGTTATTCAACGAAGTCAGTGCTCGAGAACTTGTATTGGATTTTATTAACTCGTACATTTCGTTAATCATCACTTGCATTTTAGCAATCTCGGCTCCTTGAATGTCAAGTTTCACATTTATTGAATCAATCTTGGCATTCAACAATTCATATCTTATTGAATCTACGAAAATAAAAATGTAAATATACATATACAGAGTTTAGGAATTATCTTACCATTCGAATCAATGTTTTCTATTTGAATGACTTGTAAATCATTACTCTCATTCTCAAATGTATAGTAGTTATCTGTATTTATTACAGATTGTATTTTTGGAGTTTTAAAGGCTTCCGTAGTTGTAGGGGCTTCTGAAACTGGATAATCCGTGAAGGTTATAGAGGCTTCTGAAGCTGGGGAATCTTCCAGAATAATTTCACTTTCTGCTCGCATTGCTGAATTTGATGAAGTCAAGGGCGTGTGATTAGTTCGATCCGATGCCATGTCGTTGTTGAGTCCAAACGTTTTGTGTAATGGTGTGGAAACCATTCGCTTTTCAATACTATCAGTCTTCGATTGATTAAAAAATCATCATGATTAACAACTATTCTTTTCTTTGGATGCCGGGACTGGTTTACACATAGACGAGTATGTCTACCTTTTTCATAATATCTGACAAATTAAAATCGAATATTTAATTTTTTGTTAAAATAATTACACAATAACACACACTTCTAATTAACAACATACGATTACATACCTTTCTTCCGCTTCCGTATCCGACATGCGCTTGCATACAATTTTTCTAAATCCATATAGATTCTAAATAGCTTGAGATATTTTTTGCCTTGACACTGCATATATATCTTTCTCAAGTTACTTCAGGATGTGAATGTTCGTTCTGTTTTAATTTGTTTATTCGTTTTTCACTTTTTGAAGGATATAATAATATACTGTTATTTTCTCATTTACTTGGAACAAGTAATACTTTAAATTATTTTCCAAAGCTTCACATAATCTAAAAGGCATTTTATTTATCAATCACTTTTATTACACTCACAGATTATTCCTTTAAAAATTTTTACTTTTATTTTTAATTTTTTAAACCGCTACAAGTTGTTATGAAGTTCGAAATTTATGAGTATGTATCTATTCAGTGTGTATAAAGTAGTAGGAAAAGAAATACGATTATTTTTGCAAAATAGCCACCCTATGCACACAATACAGTATCATTTAGTATTATTTATGATAATTTGCAACTGAAATGTGTGCATATGGTAGTAAAAAGATCATTACGTAAAATTGTCACCATAAGCACACATAACATTATCATTTTGTATTATTTTTGGAAATTTATAACCGAAATGTGTGCACAACGTAGTAAAAAAAGAAAAGGGCCGTCGCAGTTTTTGGCTTTGCATCCTACCTCCCCGAATCTGAAACAGCAAAAGTCAACAGCCCACAGTCGTATTCGGCAGGAAACCTTTCTCGGCTAACTGTTCGGCGCTTCTTCGGTAACTGTTTTTTGTCTTGTTTTTAGTCTCCTACACCGGAACCTTGATGTGGATCACCCCTTTCGTTTCAGTAGCTTACTTTTGCCGCCTTTTACATGAATAATTAAATCGTCCACTTTGGTCTTTTTCAGAGTGGCTCTGTCGACGATGTCATTCCTGGATAAATTTTGCTTTTGATTCCCTTGTTGATATCTCTTTTATCCGTGTTTGTCACAGTGTCAGTCATTTACCCTTATTTACTTACTATCGGGCTGCTTTGACATGGTATTCAACATATGTTTGCTGTTGAATAGCCTTCACATGGCCATTCGTGCTGTTAACACACCATCGCCTTACTCTAATTATTAGCCGTAATATTTTCCTTCACTTCTTCACATCTCGTTTTTAGTTGAGGCATTTTCAGCACTGTCAGTACTAGTGCATTGCTTCATTCCACTTCCAGTATAGACATATCGGGAAACGAGTTTAGTGTGGTTGTGATCGCGGGGTAAATCACGTTTTATGAGTTATTAAAGCTTTAGACTTTGCGTCAGTTGATACACTATATCTCTTTTCCTGCCCGGTAACACAACTGTGTAGGTACGGCAAAGTACCATGTCAAAAATTTATTTCTGTATGTTTTCTGACCCAACTTACACATTTGTGCATTCCTTTTTTAAATTATTTTCGTCCGAAAAAAAACGCTATAACTAGATACCACTTTGGAAGTGGTTATACAACTCCGTACCGAATTGAAAACAGCTTTACTATTGTACGCAGTGTATTTACGCCTGAAAGAGTTAGTTCAAAGTTTAAACGAAGACTATCATATGAACATAAAATAACTGAAGAGCAGTTGGTTGCAAATCCCGCACCAATTTCAAAGTGCGAGTCGACATCGAAAATAACTAGAGAATAAGACGGCCGATTTTTGAAGTTTTAAGGCATTTATCAGTGTCTCGATGGATAAACCACTGAGATATAGTTAGTGAAGTGGAGTTTGGGCAGCATTTTGTCGTTAACCTTAAAAATTTCTGGTACAGGGGAGATAAATAGTCTCTAGGTTTTTTCTATGCCCTGCAGAGCCGAAGGAAAGTACAGAATGGTCTGCATTGGATGCATCGAATTTATGGACCTGGTTCCGATAATAGCGGGCAACCCATACCCTGTAGCCACACCCCCCGGTGGCATATAAAACCTTACTGATTCTTTTCACCTCTCAAAACCTTACTGAAATTTTCAAAAGGAAAATTTTTGACGATGTCAGATCTTGCAATTGTTCCTTCAAAAAAAATTTGGGCTCAGTTAACCAATACATCTAACCGGTTTAACAAATAATTTGCCAATAGCTAAGAGCCACAGGAGAGGCGACAAAGACTTCCTTGTAAGCAAGTTTTGGAAACTTTAACGGAAACAGAAAGAGAGAAGAAGAAGTCCATATAATGATGGTTTGGGCAAAATAATAAATTTGTGAGGCTTCAGTAGGAAAACCTACTATAGGGTAAATCCACAAGATCTAATAATTAGGTATGTAAGCGTGTTGGGCACTACTAAGTGGAATTGACTGATTCATTAGAGGCCACCTCTAATGAATCTGTCAATGATTCTCGGAAATTAAGAAACGTCGATGAAAGACTAACGAGGACGAATTGCCTTAGTGCCTGTATAATCCGTCTTACCTGTTTTAAGAATGAACATAACTCTTGTTCCACGATTATAGGACAGTTTCAAAAGCAATGTATGACGATAAGAGTCAAAATAAATCATCCCAAATGAGAGAAAACCCGTGCTACAATTCAGCAGGAAAAAATCATTCGGCGCCACCAGTCTTATAACGTGAGAGAAGGAAATAAACCCATACTAAAGGTTCCCAAGTGACTAGCCTGTATGGTGATTTCTATAATCGAGTGTTTTCGCGGTAGTTTTATGTTACCATAAAAGCAACAAAATCAGTGAGCATTGTGAAGCAGAGTGAACATTGTGTATAATTTCATCACATTACACCTAAAAATTACAATAATTAGTTAATTAAATTTCATTCACTTCATTTTATATTCTTACCTTTGATTTGTTGACATAACGTAATTGCTAATTAATCTGAATAATTATTGTTTAATTTGTAATCAATATTAATAATTTAATTTCTTCAAATTTATAACAAGCCTTAACAATTTATTACGCTAATGTAAGCCAGATGGCACAATTATTCAATATCGTTCGAATTGTATAAAATTTGGTATAATTTTTTATTGTATAATTGTATAATTTTTAGTACCTTTTTATAATTAAAAAAAGCAGAATTATTTTTATTCTCGTTCACTTTTATCTTGCATCTTACCGAGCAAACATCAACAATAAAATCACAAATAAATAAAAGTTAAATATAAAATTATAATTTATTAAATATAATATATTGTGTTTGTACTTGACGAGTTTGAGGCGACAATTTACTACAGATTTCTTGGTGTTATTAGTTTACCAGAAACTAATTTGGATTCAGCAACCACAACATTCACCGCTGTATAAACCATACCAGGTTTATACACATTGAAAAATTTGGAGGAGTTCAACCTGTAATCGGGAAGTCTTAATACATTTTACAAGTAATGTTCTTAATCGAAGAACTTAAATCCAGCGATTCCAGATGACGAAAAATTTCTTCTGAGAAATTGAAGAAATCCTGTAAGCTGAAATCCAAGAAATCCTGTAAGCGGACGTTAGACTTTTTATAAACGTTTTTTTGCTAATAGCAAATTCTTTCGAAACAAAATTTTGATCTTAGATCAAAAAAATGACTGGCAATGCGATGTATTTCAATGACATTTCGATCAAATTTATTGTATTGCCAATCATTTTTTTGATCTAAGATCAAAATTTTGTTTCGAAAGAATTTGCTATAAGTCTCCTAGAATTTTTTCTTAGCGTTGTAAGGTCAGAATACCAAAAAAGATTGTTTTTAATTTTTTTTGGTAATAGGAGCTAGAACGAAGCTTCTAAATCAATATCAGTAGGTCAAACGAATCACACCCAAAAAAACTAACAGACCCCTATCCCTCATAAGCAAATAAATTCCAAATGGCAAACTTTTCATTACAATAAAGTTTAAAAGTTACTCTTTCGAGGTTATGTTTAAAGATATTCATTTATGACCAGGGGCGGTATGTTGTACCATCACTTCGAATCGAAAAAAGTCGAATTCGAAAAAAGTCGAATCGAAAAAGTGAAAGTTGTATCCTTTTTGCTTTTCGAAAATGATACAACATACCGCCACTCGACTTTTTTCGAATTTCGATTCGAAGTGATGGTACAACATACCGCCCCAGGCTATGGATTTTGTACACTTTTCTCACGAAATTCTCACGAGAAATTGTGTACGTACACAGTGTATAATATTCAATTTTAATATGTGCGCTGCCAAAATAGAAAATTTTGTGTGTGTTCAAGTTCTCATGAACTTTCGCCGAAATGTTGACTCGATTTGCATTATCGGTTGAAAAAAATGCATGTGGATGCATCATGAGAATTTTTCTTCTGCTCGCGAGCTGTGGTATAAATGACATAAGCATAAAAATGATATTCATATTTCATTTACATATGGTTTTACCTATGCTGTATTATTAAAAAACAAATTTCGTGAAAAATTTAATTTAAATTAAATTATTAAGAAAATAATACATTTATAAAAAATAATTAATATATTTTGGAAAAATGGTAAGTATCTAGTGAAAATTAAAATTCGTTTGTATATAAATACGTATGAGTCATGTGAAACAAGTCGAGATTAATTTGTTAATTTTTTCAATTAAAAATCTTTAAAATTCGTTTGCGCATGTTAACTTTACATTAAACACAATTGTTGTATCGATATAAATTAAAATCAGTGAATTTTTTAATAGTTTTAGTGGAAACTTAATGAATGTTGCATCAGGTTTAATTAAAATCTGTTTCCTATTTTATTTTATTATAGACTCGAGTAACCATGGAGCAACGCCAAATCTTGGTGGATTTTGTGGAGTAAAATTTTTTTGTACTGTTTGGTGTACGTACCGTACCTTTGATGGTAACAGGACACGGGTGAATCTTTGGCGATCAATCACCGTCACATTGAACGAGGCTGGAGTGATGATTCGAACAGCAATGGAAGCGGGTAAACATTTAATTAACAATTTAATAAAATTTATGTTAAACATAATCATGGCATCTATGGTTGGTCGTTTATATGGTACCATCATATATGGTTTCAACGGGTAACCACTATCACATGCGTGAAAAAATTAATAATTTAATTAGTTAAATATTTTTAAATATACTAAAACATTAAATTACCGAAGTCTTATTATCGTGCAAATTGAGATTCTTAATTAAAGGGACGATTGTACTTCCGGCCCAAATAAACGAATCTGTAATGTAGCCAGCACCTCCAAATGTAATGGAATCTTACTTTCATTTTCCGTTGGTTCATCAATATATGGGCGAATTTGCTCGATTAGCGTTATAGCTAAATTCTTTGGTAACCGATAATTATCGATGAAACTGCAAAAATTACATAAAAATTTGTATTAAAATTTTGTTCTAGATTTTATATAAACAATTTATGTTTTGTATTAATCAAAAATATAACCTACCAGCGATCCGAAATATCAAATGGATTTAAAGAATCTCGTAGATACTCATTATAACGCTGAGTTTTAACTTTCCTATTGTAATACAGAAAAGCAAGTATATTCATCATGATTTTAATTTTTTCTTGAACTATTTAGAAAATTAACACAATGAAACACTATAATTTGGATATTTAATAAAACAACACAAATTTATTTTAATTTATTTATTTATACGCGGATTATGTCAGGGAAATGGAGACGCCCGACGGTTTCTGCCGCATGAGTTGTTGTGTAGCACATCAATCGTAAGGCATGGAAATTTTGTAGTTTAGCTCAATTATTTTTATGAACGCTTCAGTATTACATATCTTGCGAGGCAGAGTTATAATGTAAAATTGTATTAATGGATGAATAACGTTATTTTGGTGGACAATTATTATTATTTTAATTAAACTTGAAACATTTTACAAAAAACTTCATTAATTTATTCTCAGCTATGAGGAGTTGGTCAAAATTAATTTATAATTGTAAAATTGAACATCAAATAAAATAAATGAATGAATAATTTGGAGGGGTTGGCAGAAATTTATAGCTAAAGATAAGTGAGCAAAATTAGGCAAAATGACTGCTGGTGCCCAATTTTAGTCAAAAAATGTGGAAAAATTATGAGAATTACAGTTGTTTTACTTACCTACTAGCCCTAATTGCTTGATACAAACAGCGGAAAAATTCAATATTTACGTCTGTATGTGAAACAAAGGTAAAACTCATAAATTGTATTCCCGTTTTTCGACCAAAATTGTTTCCCTAGTCTATTTCATGACACCCATTGATCCAAATTATTTCAAATTTTATTTTAGATCACAAATTTTTATTGAAAATCTTGCAAACATCTTTGCATTGTTTTATGAGACATGAACTGAACCAGATCAGGTCAAGCATCAAGAAACACAGCTTGCGTTGAATCCATAGTTCGTTAGTTAGTAATTTCTCTGTACAGACAGGCTGATATACCCGATATACCTGATATACCCGAACTATAATTATGTTAGCCTTGTCGTAACGAGGGAACTTTTAAATGTGCATTGAAAAAGGCAATTTCACCAAAACACATTTAGTAGCTACAACCGGTTCCTATTGAGCCTATCTGTAAGAGAAACTTTTTTGTATCATGGTTGGATCGTAACGTTCTACAACGTTGTTTCTGATATTTCGAAAAATGTTTCTATTTTAGATAATACAAACTATTAAATCTATAAAAAAATTTACTATCCAATTGTCCACAAAGTATATCGATATAAAAATATTAAACACCAACAGCACTAAAATTTAATAGTATTTATTCCTATATACACTTAAATCTAAACACGTAAACTTCATGTTCACCCAACCAACCATGAAATCGAAATTTTCGAACGATTGTTCCAACAAACAACTTATTTTGCTTTAGGCTTTTAACATGAAAAGCAAAATCTTACATAAAATCATCTTCAAACAAAATTTTATCACTCTTAAAATTTTTCTATATTCAGAGCATTTATTTTTTCGGTTACCTTCCACATAAAAATCGTCACTCAAAAAAAAAAAAAATCATAATGACAAAATAAGCAGCAATACCAAAAAAAAAAAAAAGTTCAACATTTATTCAAAATTATATAGACATAAAAACGAAACATAACACAAAAAAGCTCTTCACAAACATTTTCTTTCTCGTTTTGCTTGAAACATTTTCTTCTTAAGTAGTTGCTGCTGTATTTGCATCAAGACACTTCGTTAGTAGCAAAAAAAAAATGTTAAACAGATATCTAGATATACACAGTATACACAACCAATAAGTATTCTTGAAGTGGTTTACAATTTTTCATGTTCTTGGATATGTAAGTGTATTATGACGATATGATGTTCATCGTCGCTCGTCCCCGTGCTCACAGCAAAAAAGCACATATTTTCGGTAACAACTTTATAGCTTTTCTCTTGCTAATATCATTTAGGGTTTTTTTTTTCAACAAATCGAAAAGTTTTTTGTCGTTTTATTTTTTTTTTGGTATTTTAATGATCCAACTGTGACAATTTTTTTTTTAAGATATAATCACGAACCGATTTATATCCTAAATTTATGATTAGATCTATTATAATGCGTTAAACCAAGGAAATACATGTTAAAAGCTTTTCGGGTGCGCAACAAAGTACGGATATGTATAAGATTAAATAATTTAAAATCGGTTTTATGTTCTATTTTGCATACCAACCAATTGCGTATAGTTAGTTATGAGTTGAAAATCTTATTTTTGAATTGCAAACAAAAAACCAATTCGTGATCCCATGAACAATTTTATTCGTAAAATATAAGATGGGATACGTTCGCAACCTGAAGACTATATTTATTATATACTTGACCTGTTTAATGTCTATTTTATAATAAGGACGTGTATAATAATATATAAACCATTTACCCAGAAGAATATTAGCTTGCAATAAAGAATTGTTGTACGTCTGGAAAAGAAAATAATTTATGCTTTTTCTGTAAGTATTGCAATTTACGGTTTTTAATTTATTGCACAAAAGCCACGTTATGCATTAGGTTTATATAAATTACGTTCGTGGATATTGCAAATAGTGTATATATTCTGCAGAGAATATAAAATTATTTTATAGTTTTTATGCTTAAATGCTGTGGGTAAGGTTAAATTTTATGTTTAACTTGAAATTAATTAAAAAAAAGCGTAAATTAATTGTTTTCTTGTGATTATACCTCAAATAAATTTGGGACATAAACAATAACCTAGAGCACGAATAAAGGACAACCATTGATGTGGGTCTACGCGCATTTCAGAATTGTCTAGAAGTTCTTGTTGAAAAAAGTGTAGTGTGACATCCAGATATTCAAGCTGGCTAATAATAAGATCGTGAACTCTATGTTTGGTAAGTTTTTTTCATCGTCTGTTTTCTCACTTTAAGTTGATAGTTTTTGGTATAATTGCGTAATTTGAATATCGTAAGGTTGATGGTGGTGATCCTTGTTTGCGCAATATTTTTTTCTTTTGAGAAAAACAAAAAGAAGAAAGCTCGTAAAATTAATTTCCAATAATTTTTGTCATTCACTTTGAAACTGCGTTTTAATTTTATTTTACTGATGTATCAAAATGTGAAACAATAATGCCTGTGTCCCATTTACTACATAAAATAACTATGCCAAATCTGCAGGGGCAATGTCGTCTCCAACATACTCCAAACAAAAAAAAAAATCAAAATGTCAACGTGCAAAAAATAGTGTATTAATTGAAAAAGACAAAAGTGCAACGACGTCAAATGACGATAATACAGTGATAAATATTCGTATAAAAACAACAATTGATTTTTTATTATATAATAAAATAAACAGATACGTATGATTTAAAAAAAAAATGTTTATCTCGTAAACAGTAAAGAATTACACTAAATTTAATTAGTATTTCAACAAAGCAAAAAATTAAGATACTTGTAATATTAATTCAGTTTAAAAAAGTACTCGAAATTGCTTAAATATTCGTATAGGAAACACTTCAAATTTTTCAAAAAAAGCTACATAATAATAAAGAAAAGTTTAAATTAATATTTCGTATGATGCCCTTGTTGTTTAATGACTTTAAATATGCGCTCTGGCATTGAATTTTACATGTTTTTTAAAGTTTTTGCCTCAATTTCGCCCCAATATCCCTTAATGCACTGCCTTAAGTCAATGACCATTTTAAATTGCCGACCAGTTGCTTAAACCTTCACTGCAAGTATGCCTTATAAATTCTCCATCGATTACAATCGGGTTTACATGCAGGCCAATCACGATCATTTATTTGTTTTTGACAAAACCATTCCATTGATTGCTTTGATGAATGGATAAAAGCATTGTTTTGTTAAAAATCAAATCATTGTCGTTGTAGTTCTCAAGAAAATTTATCAAATCGTTTACTAACAAATCATTGTACATGTCTGAATTCATTCGGGGGATAATAAAGAAAATTGGTAGCTTCGCGCCATAGTGAAAAGCTCCCCACACCATTACTGTACCTCAACCGAAATTTCTTTTAGACTGTAATAAATTTTCATCACGGATATCGTGTCAGTAGCAGAAGTACAGGCCTGGGCCGTCTTGGTTGAATTTTTTCTCATTCGAGAAAATCAGTTTTTGTCATTTATCTTTCCAATGCATGTGTCGCTTGGCCAACAGTAGCCGCGTTTCAATTTGTTTATAGAAAAAATTAACATTAAATATTTTTGGTGTTCAAGTGCTAAGAACATTATGTTGTTTTGTAATAGGTAAACCCAATTTTGTTTTAATTTGATTGGCGGTTGACTTTTTATGAGTTGCTTTCTTTCTTATTCTGTCAATTTGAAATTTGGGTGACTTACTATTTCCTTCTGGTTTCTTTTTTAGACCACAACTTCGAGCTTTTTTTAAAGAAGTCGTGGATCACAGTTGATGGCCGAACAATTCTAGTATCAGATTGACGCATTGGAGATCCTAGTTCTTTAAAAATTCTGATGGAGGTTTTTTCTTCATCATCCCTTTGGCATCACTATAATAAAATATTATTGCAATAAATAATAAATGAAATAAAATCCCAATTTTATAAGCATCGTAATATACTTGCTGAAAAAAATCAAATATCAAATATTTAAAACAAATATATATTTATTAAGTGCGTAAAAACACGTTTTTGTGAGCTGTCCTTATACGGATGTTTAACTAAATTACTCTAAATTTTATTAAATGATTTTTCTTTCTTCCAACAAAGTACCGTTAGTTGATCCCTGTTCACGAACATAATATTCGGACACAAGGTGACAATACAATATACTTTTAGTTTTAATAGTCGACATAATTTTTGTCCTAATCATAAATTTTTGAACGAGTTTAATTGTTCTTATACGAATATTTATCACTGTATAAACACACAAAGTGCATCAACAAAAAATAATTATAACATAAACAGTGATGGGGGTTCAGTATTTAGCGCAAACGGGTTTAGACAACGTATGTGAATTTGGCCCGAAAAGTAGCCCGAAAAAATGTGTCTGCTTAATCAGTACTATTTTCGGGCCCGAACAATTTAGAAAAACTGCATTACCTTTATTTCTTACCCGATTTTTTTTACATCAACATACTACAACAAGATTTGATTTTACAAGCCAACACGAAAAAATAGAAAAAAATTGATGAATAAATATATAATGGGGTCGATTCCGGGATCTAAACTTATATGTTATATTATGTTATTTTTGATTTTTCAATACAAATTCCAGTAGGAAGCGGGGAAATAAAATTAGATAACATAAAATTTTAGATCCCGGAGTACACCCCAATAAGTAAGTATGTATGTATATGAACAGACAATTTAGTGAAAATTTCAAAAAATTAGTCTCTATTAAAAATACGAGTATAATGATATTACGTAACATTTTTAAAAAAAATACCAAAACATTTGGCAGTGAGGCGTTTTCCACAGGCATTGCCTGAGACTTCGGCCAATGTCATAAATTAGTGTACGTTATTTGAAACCCAAATATTGTAATCTAATTTCTATACGAGGTGGAAAGAAGAATTTTCTTTAGTGCCAGTCCCAGTATGTAACGATTTTCAAAAAAAAAATTCTAAGAAATTTTCTTCTATGGCGGTTGTCACAGGGATTACCTGAAACTTCGGCGACTGTCGAAAAAGAGTGTAGGCCATCCGGAATTCAAATAATGTAGCCCCATTACTGTACCAGGTGAAGCGAAGGTTCGTGCCAGTCTCAGTATGTAAAGATTTTCAACAAAAAATTTACTAAGAAATTTTCTTCTATGGCGGTTGTCACAGGGATTACCTGAAACTTCGGATACTGTCGAGAATTAGTGGAGGCCATCTGTGGCACTATTCTGGTTTTCCCTGGTAATAGGGAATTGGGAAAAATATTTTCATAGTATTTTTTGTCTAAATTGTGTTTTTCTGACCTACTGAGAAAATAAGTTTGGTGCAAAAAATTTCAAAACAAAGTGTATTGGGAAACTTTTGTTCCACAAAATTTTTATAGGGGAAAATATTTTCCTATTTAACTTTGTTTCTAAAATATTTACACCAAACTTATTTCCTCAGTAGGCCAGAAAAATACAATTTAGACAAAAATACTATGAAAATATTTTTCCCAATTCCCTATGCCCAGGGAAAACCAGAATAGTGCCACAGGCGGAAAGAAGGTTCGTGTCAATCTAAGTATGTAACGATTTTCAACAAACAATTTACTAAGAAATTTCCTTCTATGGCGGTTGTCACAGGGATTACCTGAAACTTCCGCGACTGTCGAGAATTAGTGTAGGCTATCTGGAAATCAAATAATGTAGCCCCATTACTGTACGAGGCGGAAAAAAGTTTCGTGCCAGTGATAGTATGTAACGATTAACAATAAAAAGACATGTACTAGTGGCAGGTTGCACAGAAAATGACTAACGGCCTGTTAGTTGTGAGACAGTTAAATGTTTTATATGAAATCAGTTTATACAATCAGAAAAAAAATCAGATAAAATGGGGCTGCATTATTTGAATTCCAGTTGGCCTACACTAATTCTCGAAAGTCGCCGAAGTTTCAGGTAATCCCTGTGACAATCGCCATAGAAGAAAATTTCTTAGTAAATTTTTTTTTGAAAATCTTTACACACTGAGAGTGGTACGAACCTTCTTTCCACCTGGTACAGTAATGGGGCTACATTATTTGAATTTAAGATGGTCTACAATAATTCTCAACAGTTGTAGCCAAAGTTTCAGGTAATCCCTATGATAACCGCCACAAAAGAAAATTTCTTAGTAAATTTTTTGTTGAAAATGCTTACATACTGAAACTGGCACGAACCTTCTTTCCGCCTGGTAAAGTAATGGGCGTACATTATTTGAATTCCATATGTCCTACACTAATTCTCGACAGTAATCGAAGTTTTAGGTAATCCCTGTGACAACCGCCATAGAAGAAAATTTCTTAGTAAATTTTTTGTTGAAAATCTTTACATACTTAGAATGGCACGAACCTTCTTTCCGCCTGGTACAGTAATGGGGCTACATTCTTTGAATTCCAGATGTTCTACACTAATTCTTGACAGTAACCGAAGTTTCAGGTAATCCCTGTGACAAACGCCATAAAAGAAAATTTCTTAGTAAATTTTTTAGTGAAAATCGTTACGTAATTAAATCGACACGAACCTTCTTAGCCCCATACATTATTTGAATTTCAGATGGCCTACACTAATTCTCGACAGTCGCCGTACCTTTTTTCCGCCTGTCGGGAAAAATTATTTACAAATATTAAAAAAAAAAATCAAATTAAAATATTTACTTGAGTCAAAAACGTATAACAGGTAAATATTATGTTTGGAGCCTAATTTCGCTAGGTTGCAACGGTACGATTTTGTTCATATTTTGCGGAAGGTGACGTATATATCTGGCAATCTCAAAACCATCTAGCTTTAATCCGACAAATTAATACTTTTTACATGTCAAATTAAAATATTATTTTTGGTCCAAAACGTTTTACATGTAAATATTTTGTTTGGAGCCTAATTTGGCTAGGTAGGAACGGTACGATTTTTCGAGTTTTGCTGATATGTGTTTTACATCTTATAACCAAATTATAATTATTACATTTATTTTGTGTGTTTTCCAAATTAAAATAACTTTAATAAACATTTTCATTTTTCATATAATTAAATTCGGGGCTAACTTCACACATGAGTTAGAGGAATATAATTATGTTGGTGTTGCCTGATTATTTTTTTTTAATTTCAGGGATGGAATCCGGGAATAACTTCACATACTTCGTCAGATCCTATGTCCAAATTATTAGAGCCCTCTCCGTTTTTGCTTTAATGCTATCTCTTGTGAACGATGAAAATTTAGCATTAATAATGGTACAGGAGGCTACAGATAGTCTATTTACACTTTCATTCCGCTTTATCGTTCTGATAGTAGCTTCGTTTAGACTAAACATCTTACCCACATAAGTAGAACCTTGTTCCGTTGCAAGAAGATGTAAATTTTCAGTTTTTGTTTATAAAGAACGAGATTTTCTTTTATTTTTTTTCCCGGTATGTGATTTCGACAGTTTTTATACTAAAAGGTGTTGATGATCGTCTGCGCATCTAAAACCAAAGAAATGATTTTATTAGAATACTCAAAATATTTTATACTTACTATTTGAATCCAGTTTAGAATAGCTAAGCTTCCTTTTTATTTTTATATAAATTTTATTATTTACCTTAACAAATTTGTCAACTTATAAACAATAACATTAACTGTTAACTCTGTAGTACCTGTTCACAATATTAAATTACATAAAGAAAAAAAGATGTTTACATGTACACAGGCACAAATTCACAATATTATTAAAGCATTACTGTTCTAATTTTTTTGTATTATATAGCGCAGTTTTCAAAAGTGCCAAGAAATTATAAAAGTGTTAAAACTGAAATGTAACTTGATTAAGGTAGTGTTTAGGATAGGTAGGGAGGAAGCTTCGAATTAAAAACTCTTCCTCTTTTGCTTATAACCATCAAGACGATAACAAAAGTTAATAAAACCAGCAACTTAAATTCTAATAAATTAATCAGTTTGTTTAATTATTAAAAAATAAAATTATATTGAAATTATTTGAAGTCAGGGTGATCTTTTATTTAATTAAACCTACGAATAACAAAGAAGCCCTCTTCAACCCGACATCAACAGGTAATTAATATTTAAATTATTGAAATATAACACTAAACATTTATATTTTTTAATATTATATTATAATCCTAGCACCTCTATTGAATTACTAACACGGAATGATCCGTAAAAAATGTGTGTTGTATTCGAAAGTTTTATTGGCAACTGAAAGGGGAATTCCCTGTAAATATAATATTGTAATACATGTAGATACAAATTTTCTTTTTTTGTTTCTTTTCTCTCTATTGAAAAAATACGAATAAAAAATGACAGCGTGTTAAAACGAAATAATATGTGTAAAAAGAGAACTATTTTTATTTTTTTCATCGTGCTATTTCGAAATCGTGTAAAAATAAACCGTGCGAAAAGAGAATTAATTATTTTCCATTTTTTTTTTGCGATTCTTAGCTTCATCATTTGTGTCAAATTGTGTTCTAAACTTTTAAATTCGAATCTCATGTACGCTTAAAATAATTCGACATACGGCATACCTGAAAATTGAGCGTTCACAGAAACAGCGTTAAAAGAGGTTACGTTCCTAACCAATTTTTTTTGGTACTTTGAAGCCGAAAATAAAAAGATTGTACATATTTTCATTTTAAAATAAAATGTTTGTTTCATTTATACTTCATTTAAAAATTAGAAAATAAATTAGAATTCAATATAACAAAACAATTTCAATAAAAACAAAAAATACACAAAATAAAGGCGTAAATTCATATTTAACTACTTATTTTTTTTAGAAAAATGTGTCTGCTTGCTTTTTTAAATAGTTTTTTTTTTCCTTAAAAATTTCTATGCAGGGTAAGTTAAATCTTCTAAAGCATTTTTGATTATCCCTAGATTGTGCTCCAAACAATATTTCGTTAAAATATTTTCTGTTATATCTTCTGTTTCAAGCGTAGGCTCCGCAATTTCTGGTTAAATTTGTGGTTTACTACCATGGTCATCACTTTCAATTAGTTCTTGGACGTTTCCCTTATCAACTTCCTCAAATCCAATATCATTTGCTATTTCCGTTATTTCAGTAATAACTTGTGGTAGTTCAATTAATATTTCATCTTCAACCGTTTTTATAAGCAAGCATCATTCAATGATGAACCGATATTTTCCATTCATGATATTAAATTTCTTCCAAAATTCTTTGATGGAACATTGATTACTGTTAACTGCTTTAACTAGTTGCTTAAAAGTTTTTCGAATATAATAAGCCTTGAAAGTTGCAATCACTCCTTGGTCCATCGGTTGTAAACATAATTTCTACAGGCAAACAAGTTTGAAATTCTTACCTAGGGTGTCTAGGAGGTTTTTTTTTCTTAATCCATTTCTTTCGCAATACGATTTTATTGCAGGACCGAAATGCTCTTGATACCATTTTTTTTTTAAATAAAATTGCAGTCATCTATGCTTTTCGTTTTGCCATCCAAATCACAAGCATTGATTGTTTAGAAATCCCTTTCATTGCCCTGGGATCTTCAAAATGGTAAATGCGTAGCGGTTAGATCCAGAAATCCTCGGTTGAATTTCCACCTAATAATAAGGTTAAACGATCTTTCGTGGCCTTAAAATGATGTTTTTGATGGCATTTTCTTCCAAAAAAGACCGGTCTCATCCAAATTAAAACTAAGCTGCAAAGGATAATTCTTCTGTTTTATAATATCATCAAAAATCCTCGTAAATACCTCTGCAAATTCTTTATCAGCACTGGCAGATTCTCCGGAAAGAGTAATGCTTTGTAAATTTGCGCGTAGTTTAAACTTTCCAAACCAGCCTCGGCTTGCAACAAAACTCTCGGTCGTAGAATTTTCTCCAGTTCGATTTACATATCTTGGCTTTTTCCATTTTGATGCCCTGGCTTAGCGGCATGTTTCTCTGTGTTTGATCATCAATCCAGAATGTTAATATATTCTCCATTTCTTCTACTCGAGTATTTCTTGTACGTGTTACTTTTTTAGCAGATAATGAAGTGGTTGTACAAATTGATTTCTTAATGTTATCGGAATTTTTAAGAATGGTTGATCTAGCCAGTCCTAGTCTGGAAGACACTTCAAAATTACTGGTGTTCTTTGTCAAACCATATCACTATTTCGAATGAACAATTTAATAACAAATTTCACATTTGGGGATTCCTGGAATTATAATTATTTTTGATATTTTTTTTTCTTTTCAAAAACAGTGATTCCCCGAATTATAAATTTAGTTTTAACACGTTGACTACTGGTGAATGAGTTACTTACATAAAATTCTGTTAAAATGATTTTATTTGTACGATACAACTTATAATAAATTCTGTTGCAAATGAAACAATTGGTTCACAAGTAGCTATGTATCATAAAAAACATTTTCTTTTTGCTTTTATAAATACATAGCTAGTAACAATTTTCATATGAAATTAAAGAAATAAAACATTTTAAAGTTTAAATAATTTTTTTTTTCGCGCTAGAACAAAACATCGCTAAGGTAGGGTTAATCAAGGTAAGCCTGAGGTATGTATATTCAAATCCAATCAAAACTTCGGTCTGAAAATTAGCAAACCAGAAAACGGCACTAGAAATTTGTTGAAACTTGTTGTCGGAACGAGTATGGAATAAAGATTTTTTTTTTATTGATAGACACAAGGGTCGAATACCGCACTGATTATAGTTGTCTTTAATAAATTCGCCATGTGCGGAAAAATTGGTTTTTATCAAATATGACATTGAGGTTTGAGTGTAGCGTATAGGTATACCTAAAAAAAAAAACTAAACATAAAAAAATTCGTAATTTAAATTAACAAAGAATTTTCTAAAAATACTTTTTGTTTTACAATTCATTTAACATTTCGTTAAAATGAATACCAACAACACGAACAAAATTATGTCGTACAAAAAGGATGGAAAATTTATTCAAATGGAAAATATTAGGAGTATTATTTTTTTGTCGGATAGTATTATTTAAAATTATATATAGAGAATCAGTAATAATTGGGAAAGGTATATACATTACGGGCCACGTGTGCTTTAATTATTCGGCCTACCGTTGTGATGTCGATATTGCCAGAATGATTTAAATGAGTTAATCGACACTTTTTAAAATATATATAGTTAATCTCCGTGAGTCTTGTGGGATCTTTCGTTGCCTTGTCACTTTAGACTCCATCCACAAGCAGCTACTACAGAACTTTTGAGAATTTTAGAATTTTTCCTAAAATCAAAAATAAATTGGATTCAGAATATTCTCTTTGCAAATGTCAGTTATAGTTTGGGTTCTTATTAACTCGAAAATACACTTAGTGGGAGTTGATGAGTATTTAAAAATCGTTAAATTTAATTTACTCGTTTATACGAAGTTTTACGAATACATTGAGAACAAAATTGCGGATTTAAATTTTTGGGAAAGATTAGGATATTTTTCACTATCATTTGAATTGAAAGTTCAGAAAATTGATGATAACCAGCACCAACTAGAACCAGCATCAACTATATTGTTAAACAGTTACCCTCTTTTGCTATATAAAAGGATTTGGAAAAACGAATCTTATGGAACAAACGATTGATATTTGTAATGCCACTCCAATAAAACTAAATAAAAAAAGGGGTTATTCAGTCACCCCTATAACCAATCAACTTGTAGTCCATGGAGCTCACCTGTTGTAATAAAATGCATATCAGCTCCCCATTATTAATTGATTACTGGGATGAATTATAGAGACTAAATTCAGTGCTAGTTTTGAACTTAAAGATGCTTTTGTGGCATGCCATTTGGGTTGTGTAATGAAATTTAATCAAATCAATATACCTCAACACTCGCTGGTAATCGAATTATAAATATTCAAATAATATTCAAACGTAAATTAAACCAATTCCAGCTGTGCTGTTTGATTTTTCATAATCAAAAGCAATGGCAACATTTGATATAATTTTTATATATTTGAAGGTATATTTGTGGGTTTCGTGCCATTATACTTTTAATCATAAAATCGATATAACAAATCAATTATGCGGAACCCACATACACACACACACGCACACACCAAAAATATACACATAATTAAAATTTAGTGGTTTTGATGGTTTTTAATTACTACCTATCAAAATGTATAAGGGCAGATTTCGTGGTGGTATGTAATATAGGAACATGCTGGCAAATTAAAAAACCAATCAAAATAGGTATTGTTATGTTAATTGGATTTTCAATTGCAATAATTTCATAATTGTGTAATGTTAGTACAGTATTCGTTCTCATTACGTGACACCGCGATATCTGCTTTCCTGTACATTGTAATAGATTCGGTTCCCCAAAAATTCTGCGACAAACAATTATGCCACAAACAAGTGTGCGTGAAAACAATTGTGCAAAAAACAATTCATCAAAACAAAATTTTTCACTGAAATGCACCGGATTAATGTAATGAGGTGCATAATTTATTTTTCAGCTAATTTTTTGCATTCTTTTTTTTATTTTTATTAATAATAATACAGATAAAAGAGTTTTTATCGCTCTTATCGCTTCTTCTGATAGTGCCACAAACGATAAAAAAATCAGCTTTTGTAAATATAAACTTTTTTTTAATGTAATATTAGCGTAACGACTGCAGTTATTGGCACTCTTAAGAAATTTTCTTTGGAAAGTCGTCATAGTTCCATTTTAAAAGTTTTGATCGTACTATGTTTATTGTTTTCTTATAGATTAACTAGTTGCCTTTTCATTTAAATCAATTTGTTTTAAATAAAATTTGAAAAATAATTAAATATTAGAAAGAACCACTAGTCTTCCCAAATCTATAGTTATTTTCATATTTCTGTAATAGTTGGCACTTTAAATAAGTACAATTATTGGCATTCCTGCATAATAATTGGCATATGGAAAATCTACATTTATTGGCACGTTGCGGTAGGTTATTTTTGGATAGTTAATAAAATTCAAATTTTTAAAGTGCAAAAAACAGTCAAAACATATATTTCAAATAAAATCTTAAAATAATATAAATAGCTAGTCCTACTAGTAACAAAATATAATCAGTAAGTAGATTCAATCG
Source organism: Nephrotoma flavescens (assembly GCA_932526605.1). NCBI lineage: Eukaryota > Metazoa > Arthropoda > Insecta > Diptera > Tipulidae > Nephrotoma > Nephrotoma flavescens. The sequence continues at coordinate 211,547,902 of OW052221.1, read as the reverse complement.
TATATATAATACTATCAGTTATCACAAAGTTTCAGTATTCACAGGTTTTGCATTTATTGCATATAAATAAGGGAATGTAATTGAACATTAATTTTATGATGCATTTCAAATGAAATTCGCGAGTACATTTATGGCACTTTAGTCCAAAATTTTTGGAACTAGAATTCCTAGATAATGCATAGGTACAGTTGTAACACATATTACCGCTTGCAGGAGAGTTGTTCCCAATGTCAAATGTCGTGTCAACTGGGAAAAGTTTTCGAATATGATGTTCGGTTGCAGGTTAACAAATGCTCATTTCACTATGTACGGGTGGAGATACATTTTTATTGAAGCACCCATTCATGTTTTCCGTTAAATTATTCCCAAATTCAAAAGTTGGTTCGATAGTATGTTCGTCAATCCTCATATCTAAGTGAGTGGGTGTTACAAAAATTTCATTTACAATATCATTTTCTATTGAAACTAATATTTTGTCGGTGGTTTGTGCGTTTGAGATTTGGTCGATTACTGAATTTTCGGATTGGTCTTCCTCACTCGCTTGGGTTTGGAGTTTTTTTGTAAATCTTTTAATTGTTTGTTTCTAATTCTTTCTGCTTTCCGGTTCTCTTTATTCTTTTCAATTTTCTGCTTCTGTTCTCTTTTGGGTTTTTCTTGTTTAATCCACAAAGGTGAAGTGAGAACAAATGGTTTTTTTGTTTTGTTTGGTTTGCATCCCTTCCTCAAAGGGGTTTCTGGATAATCTAAGTATTCTTCTATTGATCTGGTTGTCTCCGATGGTACAACTATGCATGGTATAGCGTTGGAGTTTGCTCTAATTTCGGTGCCTAAACAATCGTTAGGTTGAAATGTAGCATCGGTAGCACTAAATGTCTCGATTTGACTCTGCTGGTTTGGTTGATCTTTTAATATTAAAAATTCGTTGATTGAATAAATATCTATTGTCAAATCTTCTATAATTTTGTACTCCGGATCAGTTTGCGTTGATTTATTAGCAGTATGACAAATTTGTTTGATGTTTATTCCACATTTAAATTGTTTGTACAGATCGAATAAAATAAGAAAATCTTCACTATAGTTGCTAGTTTCAGTGTCGTTTTTCTCCAGTTTTTTTAAGTCTTCGAGCTTGCTTTCACCAACATCTGCACAAAGCTTTATAAATGCATAATCTTGAATTCCATTGAAATTTTGTTTAAGGTTTTTATTAGATTTTGTGGTAGATCTTCCCAGGTATTTTAATATTTTAATTGCTTGCTTATTAAAGGCCACAGGATTTAAACCCACTTTTAATTGTTTCCGCACAAATGATAGGGCCCTATTTGGGAATTCGAATTCGAACCAACGAACGACGTTTTCGAATAATCGGTATTTGTGAATTCGAAAACGTATTCAATCATCAATCATTTTCATCAACGAAAACGAATCCCATGGAAACGAAAACGAATACCATGGAAACGAAAACTAATGTAATGAAACGAAAATAAATTTCCCTTATTTGACAATCCGTTTTCGACCAATTTTTATACGTTCATGAACGAATTATAATTCGTTGTTAATTTTGTTGACGAAGCCGAATGGAAGACATAAACCTAAAACATGTAAGCAGAAAAGAAATTATTTTAAGACAAAATTTAATAATTTAATCGAAAAATTAATTAATTAATTTAATAATACGTATTTCTATTATAAAATTATGTAAATAAAATAATGTTTGTGTTATGTTAATCTAATATTAAACCATCTATTCATTAATGTATGTACATATTATATTTTAGGACAGCAAAAAATACAATAATGCAACAATATGATATTCTCGTGACGTTCATGGAAGAACATCCCGATTTTGCACGGGGATACAATGCAACATCTGACGCACGAATTTCAACTAAACGTTTATGGGACGAAATTAGATCGCAGTTAAATAGTCATGGACCACCCATTAGAACATCCGACGGCTGGAAAAAAGTGTGGGCTGACTATAAGTATAATATTAAGAAAAAATTAAAACAAAATAAACAAAATATCACAACAACCGGTGGTGGTACAGCGAGAATACACACATTTTCTCCAGTGGAGGAAACTGTTATTCGAATAATTAATTTAAGGGCAGCCGTAAATGGCACAGCTGGTGCTGAACCACTTGGTGAGGGAGAATTAAATTTACCGAATATATCGGAAATAACTGAAAATATTAATATAAAGGAATCGGATGATATCCACCAACATATTATACAGTCACCACAACAAAACCATAACCAAACTCAACGAAACCAACGAAATAAATTATTAGAAAATCAAATTTTGCAACAACACGAATACCATCGAACAATTACTACAAAGTTATCGGGAATCAGTGAAACCTTAATAGAAAGTAACAAAATAATGAAACGTATGTTACGTGTTAATGAAAAGAAGTACGATTTGGAGAAGAAAAGGTTATTATTAAAGGAGCGAGAAATTAAACTTAAGGAAATGAAAATAGAATATAATAAAAATAAATGTGAAATTGAGGCTAAGGATCGACTGGAAGAGCGGAAACTTAAAGTAGAAAAATTAGAAATAAAAAAAATGAAATTATATCTACAAGAGGCTAGTGCAAGAGGCTGTGATAGCACATAATTTTAATAAAATGTGATCGCCATTATATTTACTAAAACATGTGATAACAATGTACCTATAATGGACAATGAAATATTGAATTAAAAACATTTATATTTATTATAACCTTTTTGATTAGGTGTTAATAGAAGTATTTGAACTAAATTATTTTTATACTAGATACTACTTTAACTAGATATTAAAGAATGAAATTATTTAAATAAATGAAATGAAATACAATTTTTATTTTTATAAGAACGACTTTTATTTGAAATTACATACTTATGTTATAGAATTTAATATGTTATTTCTAATTTGATTAGTTAAAGACCGTTCATCACTGGAAGCATCTATTTCAACTTCTATGCCTCCATTCGGTTGTAGTACACTCTCTGCTAATGGAACCCTAAACTCAAGGCAAATATTGTGCAATGTGGCACAAACGTTTATTATTTGCGAAGCCTTTTTTGGCTTATAATGGAGTTCTCTGGCACCCAACAGACATCTAAAACGCGATTTTAAAATTCCTATAGTACGTTCGATTATGTTTCTCGTGTTTGAATGTATATTGTTAAATTTTGCTTCTCTGCTGCCTTCCCTAGTCGCTCTATATGGAGTCAGCAGCCAGGGCTCTAATGGATACCCTGAGTCACCTAATAGTAAAATTTTGTTGTAAAAATTGCAATATTGGTATGAATAATTTTTAATGCTTACCGAGCAACCAACAATTGGAATTTTCATTATTCCGATTGAGATGTTGTAAATATTGTCGATACCAGCTCCACACTAGTGAATCGTGTGAAGCTCCGCCGTATCGCGGATCTACAGCCATAATTCTTGTATTGTGGTCGCATACCTAAAAAAATGAGTGAGTCCATTAGTACTCTCAAGAAAATGTGTAAACATGGCGTGTGTATAGTACGTGGGTACAGTTTACTTTGAAGGAAGAAGGAATGCAATTTTACTAACCAGAGTTTTTCATTTGTTTATTATCGTTAAATTGGTCTATTACTCTTTCGGTATAATCGACGCAATTGGATTTTGGTAGCTAAAATAAGATATATTATATACTGTCGACTCTAACTTTAAAAATTTTCATTGAAAAACTGCAAATATGGTCGTCCCATATCTAGTAGTTCATGTGCAAATCGAATTCGTCTCGCAGGAAGTTTATAAGTGGTTCAGCTTGAGGAACAGCAACATTAATATTGAAATCCCCGCTCATAATCACCGGCAAAAGATGATAGTCTCCTTAGAGAATTTTTGAAATTCTTTAGGATATGGGGCAAGGACGAAATGTATGAACTTCATTATGTCTTCGAAAGATTTATTCGGCGAGGTTAATACAACTACAGAAAGCATCTTGTTCCCATTGAGAAGCTGAAGTTCAGCCGTATATATATCATCAATGAGTTGTGCTGTTACGCTCATACCAGTTGTTTGTCCAACGATGATTTCTTTATGCGAGGTGACTGTATGGTATGAGTATTCTATTTGAATTTTTATATATTGTTAATCCGGCAGCTCATTCACCGTCTCTCTTGAACTGAACGCAGATCTGGAAAAGCGATAAAATTGAGCATCCTTGCGTGACTGTGTCAGTTAGGTCGAGGTGATGTGTATGACCTAAGACTCTGACAGTTCAATGTTAAAAACCAGACGTCATTATTATCTCGTACAAAATTCGAAATTACAACGGATAAAGCAAATTTGTGGTGAGGCGCGATAGCTAATTTTGAAGAAGACCCATTGAGGTCCCATTTTTACGTCCATGGTAGACGACATGATCATCGATAGCCGACGTGATGAACAGTCTTTCGAGACTCGTTACTCGTGCTAAAGCAATATACACAATTTGTTAACTGTGTCTTTTATCGTAAGAGTATATACTGACTATCTCGTTGTAGGTACCACCGTGTGATGCATGAATGTATGAATTCGCCAGTCCATTTGTTACATCAATATTGGTTTTGAAAAAGTACGGCAAATTATTTGTGTCCACTATGCTCATTTTATGGATCTTTTGACGGAATTGCTACTCCAGCAGCCCACTGACCATCTCTATTGAACTGAAAACAGCATTCAAACGTAGGAATATTAACAAGTTCGTCATTGCGCAGCCAGGTCTCGAAAACCAAATGAATTGAGCATACCTGCGTGACTGTGACCTGAGACTCTGGCAGTTCAATGTTAAAAACGAGATGTAATTATAACCCCATTCAGTAGAAGACATGATCATTGATAGCCGACGTGATGAACAGCGCCTAGAGACTCGTCACTCGTGGTAAAGCAATATACAGCAGTTGTTGACTGTGTTTTTAATCGTATGAGTATGCAATTTCGTAATCGTAATTCGTATTTAGTACCGTAATTTTTTTTTTTGATTTTTCTGATCGATGGAAATGTCGATGGTTTCTATTTCATTCATTAAATTATTTTTTTCATTTTCCCTACTATTATACATATACATAAAAGCATGCCATGTATAGTAAAAATTGTTTTTGTTGAGTTTCTTGCTTTTTTGTTCAAACGAAGTAGGTATACGTCATTTCCGTTCGTTTCATTTACAAGTTTACTCTAATACAAAAAATTTTGGTAGGCGCGCGTAAAGATGTTTACACATCAAAAATATATTTCAATATTAAGTAAAGGTAAATGTTTAATATGGATCAAAATGTATTACAATCATAGTGTTTAGGCTATGCTTCCCTTTCCGGTTGAAATACAAATGTTCCTCGTCGGCTGGTCTAATGATGTTTATGTGGGTCCCATCCACACAACCAATCACGCCAGGAAATCCTGTTTTACTATAAAAATGGTTGACTGCCTCTCGCTTGTTTAGGTTCGATTGCCGAAATGAAACCCATTTGGGGCTAACTTTTTGTTGCAATACTAACAGCACTTCATTTAACGTGACGGATACTGATGACTGTGATAATCCAACTACAAAATCATTACCAACGCTTTGCTGATAGCTACCTTGGCCACAAAATCGGAGCGTTGCAGCTAAATTTAATACGTTTGGAGTTGTTGTTGATCTACTTCGCAATGGTAAATGTTCATCTATTTCGCTTAATAGATACCTGACTGCATGTTCTGATAGCCTAAAAAACTTTATAAACCTGAAAGTATTTGGAATGTTAAAAATATTCTAAATTTTATTACATCCGTATGTTTTAACTTACAACGCATCTGGTAGTTCAAAAATGTTTGATTTGTCGCGAAGTAATCTATATCGTAAGTGTGGTGAAACAATATGTTCTTCACTATCGCTGTCATCGGGAAAATAAAACGCAATTGAATCCATATTTTTATAAATCAGAAAAAATCACATTTGTATACTCTTTAGTCAAGCCAAAGAAAACGATTAAACGTCAATTTTCACAAGGTTTGTAATTTTCATGTAGGTATGACCATTTAAATAAAATTTCCCTTTTCTTTGTTTCACAGTGTACAATTTTATTTACGATCGAATTCACAAATACCAAATCATATTCGAATCGAATTTCTCGTTCGAATCGAATTGTCATTCGAAACGAATTCCCAAATAGGGCCCCTGTTACCAATAACCTCGAATAAGATAGGAGCAAATTTTTCCTGTGTAAGCGAACCCAATGGATTACATCTTCGCCACTGTAAGACCTTATTGTTCCAAAATGTTTTGAGTGGTTTAAATGCAGCGACATCGGCCGGTTGCCGTATTCTCGTGGCGTTGGGGTACAGGGCTATTAAAATAAATTGCAACCTAACACACAGCTCACTGACTGATAATGTCAAATGTGTAGCATGCCCATCTACAAAATAAATTATGGGAAATTTAGTGCCTATCTGCACCAGATATGGATGGAGAACTTTGGAGATATATTCATAGAATATCTCGTTTGTCATCCATCCATTATCACTAACACCTATGGCCCATACTTTGGGCAACGATTTTCGTATTTCATCAGGCACCCTTTTATAAGGGTAAACAACCATAGGCGGTAATACCACTCCTGCAGCTGAAAAAGTAAACATTACTGTTAAGTTGGCTTTGGCCAAGCCTCTATCAATTTCATAGACATTCCTAGGCGCTTTTGCTGCCAAAACATTTTTTGTTATCGGACATAATAAAAAATTTGTCTCGTCACCGTTGAAAATTCGTGTGGGATCTTTCAAGATATCAATATAATCCTGGTCTGCTAAAAACTTTTCGATAGCATCAAACCACGAAATGATGTCAGAAATTGCTACCGTAGCGCTCGCTGAAGATACTGAGTCCGGCGCTCAAGCAGTAATAACATCTTCTCTTCGTTTAGGAAAACCTTTTTGTTGGGAACTTTTAATCCAGTGAACTATTCGTTCTTCTTCCTCGCTTGTAAGAACCGTAATAATCTAAACTGCAGTGTAGATCTTTGAATATTGAAAATCTTTGATGCCGCTTTTTTACTAATTTTTCTAATTTTGATCTCGTGTAATGCTTTTTGTACATCGGATTCGGTATAAGTGTTCCTTATTCCTTTTCTTTGGCATTTTTTAATTCTAGAATTTCAAGTAAGTTATAATATAACTATTGGCACAATAATTTTCATGTGCCAATAATTGTGGTTTCACATAAATTAGTTATTGGCACCTAAGTGCCAATAATTAAAAAAGGAAATTATTTTATCCCAATTATTAGCACAATGTTTATTGTTATTTTAATTATTAAACATTAAATCTAACTAATTTCACTTAAAATAACACATCTAATTGACATATTCAATTAAAAAAGTATTAAGATATTACATTTTTAATATAAAACAAGTACTTACATTTCTGACTTCCTAGTTAAAACACACTATGTTTTTCAGAAATAAGAGAGTTAACGTTCGATATGTTTTCACATTAAGAGTTTGAATGTAACTGATTCGTGTAACATATTTTTTTCTTGTTTCCATACGAAAAGGTAATCTCTAATTCTCACTATTACATATATAAAAAATATAGCTAATTCTTTGTATACCTTAGTGTTGGTGAGAATAAAAACACAAAACACCTTGAATTCTGGCACAAACTTTATTATACAAAATCAACACACAAATCATTGTAACTGATCTCATCAACTGTTCTCCAGTTTCAACTTAAAATTAAACTTAACCCTCATGTGAGTGAAGAAAAAATATCTTAATTTGAGTGATTAGTACCTACATGCATTTTGTATGGAAACTTATTTTTTCCACGTTCGTCCAAGTTGTAACATTTCTCAATTTTTAATATGATCGTAATCTACCAACTGAACTGGAAGTTCACATAAAACACCAAGTTATATTGGAAGTAAAACATACAAAAACAGACGTCTAAAAGTGCAAGAGGTACCCGGTTGCATACGTCACTCACATTAGGGTTAAGAAAAAAATTAAATATGTTATCATATACCTACCAGTTTTGGTATAAATCTGAAAGTAAAGTTTATATAATTAATTATCAAATTCAAATTAGAAAAATAAAATAAATAAATAAAACTCGTTCACTTTTTTGAGAACTTTCAAGCAATCAACATTTATAATTGGCAAACTGAAATAAGACAGTAGTATAAGACACTATATAGAACCTATTTATATTTAATAATAAAACCGTTTCTTAATAATCATTGATTGTGTTTTCGTTATATCAATTTCTGCAAGTTCATCATCAAAGGAAACCAGTCTCGAAGCAATAAAAACACGACTACAGGTATTAGAAGTTAGATACGAATCCTTAAACGAGATGGAACTCCAATTAATCGTAAACGTAGATTATAAGCCTATCACCGAAGAAGTTGATAATTTGTACTATAAAGCACGGGAAATGTTAGCTCGAGCGAGTGGTACACAGGAACGAAGCGGCCTTGATACGAAATCTGATTTTAATAACATTCTCGAGCAATTCGTTGGTCAGCAGAAAACCTTCTACGAAAATGTAAATACGTCACAACATATGCGCTTACCTAAGATTCATATTGAACCTTTCTCGGGTGATTACAAATTTTGGGCGTCTTTTCATGATTTGTTTAGAACTACGGTGCACAACAACCACAGCATATCTGATATTTACAAGTTACAAATGCTTAATAGTCTACTAAAAGATGAAGCGGCCGCATTAATTCGGCATATATCGATTACCGAAACTAATTACGCGGAAGCGTGGGAAAAATGTGCAAACGTTACAATAAATTAACTCCAATAGTAGCATGTTTGGTGCAAACGTTCTTTAACCAGAAACAGTGTACCCAGAATAATAGTAACGGAAGGGAATTTCGCCGGATCAGTAAAATTTCAAGAATAGTATCCGAAAAAAATATATGCTGTAACTGTTTAAAGATATGCTGTAACTGTTTAAAGAAAGGCCACCCTAGTGCGAAATGTTTTTCAAAATCCTCTTGTTTGATTTGTCGCAAGCGACATCATACTCTACTTCACCAGTGTCAGGCTGAAACTCCTTCCGGGGATACTCCAAAGATTACAACACAACATAGTTCAGTTTAACACAGAACAGACGAGCGGCTTTCTTCAGAACATAAAACTGAAGAATCTTCAAAAGTTCCAAATGAATCTCCAAAAGTTCCAAATAACCTCAACAACCAGATTAACGCAAAGGTTCTACATGTACACTATTCCTCTATAACCACGGTGCTACCAACAGCAGTTATATTCATCATGTCACACACCGGTAAACTCCAGCCAGTTGTATAGAAGCTTGTTGGATTCAGACTTCAAAAGCGTAACCACGCATCTCTGTCCGTTTACGGTCTGGCATCGGCACCAGCTGGAAGAACACGAGAGAAAATCGTCGTATAACTTCACGAACCGAACCAAATTATAAACTTTTAGTTACGGCTAATATCATTAATATTATAACCAACGTTTTACGGTCAAAGCTAATAAACTTCAATCAATCTGACTTGCAGCTGGAATTAGCAGATCCACAGTTTCATACACCAAACAAAATTGATGTACTACTCGGAGCTGACGTGTTTTTTTTAAATTTTAAACCCCCATAAATAAAATCGATGGGTTCCCCGTACTTCAGTCGTCAAAACTCGGATGGTTGGTAGCAGGATCGTGTCACAATCATCAACAGATGTAACTAATCTCCACGTAATCTCTGAACCAAAATTTCCATTAATATATATGGATTGTTACATAACTTGAAAGTTCGATTTATATTCTTCGCAATAGCTTGAACTATTGGGTTTGTGAGCAAGTTTGGGGTGATTTGGAGATTAGACTATCATAATGGAACCCAGAATATAAAAGATTAATTTCATTTATATAGACCGTTATTTGGTGTAAATGTTACTGGACTTTGGCTGTTGGATTGATGTACGTTGATTCAAATGTTTGTGTTGAATAAAAAAATACAAAGTATTTTTTGACAGTGCACTGCCTGCTCGGGATGAATTAAAAAATAGGCCCCCCTCTAAGTAAAGCGTAACATAAGCGAAACAAAAAATGAGTTAACTTCATATATAAGACTTCGCAAACGCAACGTTTTGGCGTTAAGAAAGCGAACCGTTTCCGTAAATTTTGAACTATGAATTTTAAAATAAAAATTGTACCACTGATGTATCACGTTTTCGGTACGCCAAAGCGGCCTATTTGCGTACCGTAAAAACAAAATGATTTTATACCGAAAAAATGAAGGTTTTTTATAACGCCAAGGCGATATGTTTACGTTTTGCAATAGAAGAATGTCTTTGTATCGCAAAACAGAACTTTTTTTATAACGCCAAAACGTATTGAAAAGCGGTAGGCCTTTGACTTTCTTGTCGAATAGTTTTGTTTTTTATTTAGCTTTCACAAATTTTTAAATTTTTTTTTATTTAATATATTTAATACGAAAATGTCTCTAAGAGTATATCTTTGTGATGAATGAACACTCTGGAAATGCTCCTTTAAACTTTCAAGTGCTATTGGCCTGATACACTCAGAATCAGAGGTGCAGAAATCATTTATGTAATAAGGTACTAATGGGCGCCAATCAATTTATTCCCAGCGTCTAAACATACCCGAAGATTGAGGATTATGCAGTAAAAAATAAAAAAACAGATAGCGGAAAGAAACAAAAAATTGACAAGAAGCCAACAAGTCGAATTTGGGAAGTTTTAATTACGCATTCCATTATAAATGAGCTTAAACACTCAAAACGGATTGTGTAATTTACTAAATTGTAATAAATATAAATAAATAAATATAAATATTATTTCCGATTCCATTTGGGTAAATTTAGAGAAATATTCTTTGTTGAAATAAAATAAAATTATTTTTATGTGCAAAATATAACAAATTTATTATTTAAATTTACTATGACTGGCAATTTATTATCACAATAATTTACTATATGTATATATCACAACCTCATTTAGGATTTAATACTACTTCAATACAATATTCTATTAAAAATTATAGCAAAACAATTCATTAAATTTCTTTTAGGTACTTATTTGCTAAATTATCAAATAATAAAAAATTAAATATTTCAAAAATTTATTTATGAACTTATTTACTAATTAGAAATTTCAAAAATTCATTAATTTACTTATTTACTAAATTTATAATTCAAAAATTCATTACCTCAAATGGTTTAATGATACTCGTAATGATTGTGATGATCGAAAAGCAACACTACGATTGAAAAAAATGACAAAAGGTATAATTACAAATGGCGGACTCTTTATAATCTTTATGTATGCATACGATGACGTTTTGCCATATTGTTAGTAAAAACCGCGTCACGTAAACGTTCAGTTTTCATGCCGTTTTAAGCGGCTCGCTTTTTTCTTTAGATTGCCCTTGTTTCTAATACTCCGAATATGTATGCACAAAATGTTTTGAAAATCTACATTACCGACAATAGACAGTTTGTGGTAGTCCTAAACTTAGCAACAATAAAATTTGTTACTGGACTTGATTTCTTGATGTGTCATAAGTGTAAATATAAGTCACTGAGATAATATCAGTATTGGGATTCAACGACATATCTAGTGCATCACAAATTCAGTTTAATGTAACAGCTGTTGTAACAACAGTTCATATTTCAAATCATCTACTTCAGCTTCCAGATTTGAGATAGAAGTTTTTTGTACAGGTTGAACTTTCTGTTGAACCTCAACAGTCTTGGTTATATTTTTGTTTTCTGCTTGAAGTTGCTTGATGTCCTTTACCAGTTTATCAAACTCATTTGACAAAAAATCTTGTGATTTTTTGATATCATTTACAGTTCGTTGCAGCTCCTCCATGTTACTACACAGTGAATTAGATTTTCTTGCTTACGTTGCAATCACATTTGTTAGCTTATCTAGTCGTAAAGATACATCTCCATCAGGTAACAGCTTTGCAAGTCTACCTATGTGTTTGACTAATATGTTTTTGACTTGTAAATTTTATGGGAAAGGTCACACCATTTTATGGGAGTGCTTTGTCCTGCACGTCAGAAGTTAGTTTCTTGCAAATGGCACAAACTAAGTTTGATAACTGTTCTGACTTAGCTCACTGCAAAGTGATACGGCATTATTTCTATTTTGGACTGATAACTTCCTCTAGGTAACCAACATTATAAAATTTTAATTTTATGGGAAATTTTATAAGGTAGATGGTCTCGTATAGCTCCAGGATAAATGGTTTTTATATTATTTAGTATTATTAAATATTAAAAAAAAAAAAAATCTCACAAAACTTACGTGTGTAGTGTACAACTATCTTTCTTTAAATTTGATTGGTGGGAACAAAATGCATAAGAACCTAATGACTCTTGTTTCTACTCTGGGTTTAGTAAGGTACCACCATTTCTTTAAGATTTTACGTTCCTTAGAATAATGGATACATTAAACAAGTTGGACTAGCATAAATATTTTGGAGTGCAATATTTTGAAATTTAGAAAAAGTTTCATATTTCCGCAAGTAAGTGTTTGAATTTTTAATAAAATAGTAATAACGGATATTTTTGTAATATAATTTTACTTAACTGTAGACACACTGAAGAGGAACCTGAAAAGAGTACCTTCAAGAGTTGATTCTCCTCACCGTCGTTATTTTTTTTATAGATCATTACGAGTAAATGCATCAAAAGTGATATTAAATTCGAAACTAAGAAGGAAACGACGCATCGTATATAAAAATAACAGGTAACATAAATTTCATTAGCGCACAGAATCATAAAACACATCCACCTATTAAAATATTAAAAACTCGTTTTGATGCTTATTTCATTTTTACCAACCCTGATATAATTTCTGCCAACTTTATTTTCACTATATCGCCTGCCATAAAGATGCGGGAACCAAAAAAAATCCATTAGCGGGACAAACAATAAAATAACGAGAGAATCCCATAAAAAACAATTAATGTTTTATGGGCTCATTAAAAAAAGAGCTCGACAGAATGCCTTGGCGCTTTTTTATGTGCCTGGTTACCAATTTTAAATGTCATTTTCATTTCTCATCAATATGACGTGTTTGTTGTTTGGATGAAAGCAGGCGTGAATTCTTTATTGTATTTAACATTGCCTGGTGTGGTTATAATCAAGATATTAATGATTAAAAGTTCAAGATTATATGTATATACAGATTTTCAAGAACCTGTGTGTTTCTGTTGAGTTACCGCGCAATTGTTATTTCACTCCTTAAATTTACATAATTTGAACAGGTATAATTTTTAAGGATATTTTTATATTTTCGTTCAATTGTTTGTTTTCCTTATACTCGTGTATAAGTATATATATATATATATATACGTACATATTTTCACTGAACTGGAAAAATTTATTTTTTCTTCTATCGATAACTAGGGAAATTTGTTTAAGTAAATAGAAGGAAAATCCTGTCGGTTTAAAACCGTAGAGAAAGGTACGTTACAGTTACATACAGGGAGAAATATCAAAGAAAATTTATAGTGATTTGGTGAAAGCGAGGAAAAATGAAAATGTTTTTTTTGACAGGAAAATGTATAAAGTATAATATTGGTAAGTACATATACAATTTAATGTAACACATGCATTGGGAATTGAAAGGTAGATGATTGGAATTGACACTTTTTTCTGCTGGAAAATGGGAGTTTCGTTTTGCATGTATAAAGTGCAAATTTATTCTTTTGATGATTAATGTATTAGAAAGTGTTTTGACAGATTTATGAAATAAGTGGCAGGGTTTTTTTCAATACATGTAGAATATGTGCCTTGAGCGCAAGCTTTTGATTATAGAGAAATATTTAACCAACATTTTCGAAATTGATTTATTGGCTTAAATAATACGAAAGAGGGTTCCATTTTTCATTTGTGTTTTCTGAGGTGAAAGTGCTTTTTATTATAAATACTGAAGTGAAATACTTAACAAATAACATAAAATATATGGGTGTGCGTCGTTTTGGTATCTGCAATTTACATGATTAAAATTAATTCTAAGATGCATTTCGAATAAATTCTTATAATTATTGCTATGATGGAGAGAACTCGGCTAATTCTTAATCAATAATTGTTGATGCGAATCTAAAAAATTAAGAGAGGCTCTCGTTTAGAATTCAAAAACTAAGATTTGTTTGTATTTGTTCGATCAAATAATTAAGTTTCTGGCTATTGCTTATATATCACAACTCCCATATGTATAACCAATATTTCCAGCTATTTTTCTAAAAGCAAATTTCTTTCTCAATCTATATGATGAAAACTCTTCCCTATTTATAGTTTAGAATTCGAGACTTCAAGTATAATTTGGGGAAAATATATCGTTTAGGATTTTCACTATACATTTTTGAGTTTCTGCGCCCTATAAAAATTCTAAAAAATATTCTCCCAATTTCCCATGAAGACTAAGTATGGTCCTTTAGAAAAACAACCGCAAATATGGGTTACCTGTGGGAGATTTTGAGATATGGGCCAGCAACCGAAACAAGTTTTTATGGCAGCAGGAGCTCAAAAATCTATAGCAAAAATTCTAACCGATGAATTTTCTTTAAATTCCACATATCGACTCGACGACATAAAAGAAAACCATCCGTATACAAATATTTTATCTATAGGAGTTTTTGAAATATTGACCATAGTATGAAACTTAATTATTTGCAAATTATTAAATTTTTCGATTTAATAAACACTTGTAAGATTTTATTCTGCGTTTTCTTTTGTAAAAAATACAAGAATAATTATATTTTGCCCAACACCCGACCACACCACATTCGAGTTCGTTAATGGCCACCATAAATCCATTCGCACAAGCATTTAAAATGCTTTATGAGGTAAAACAAGAGTTCAGTCACGATGCTCAAGAAAACGGTACAGATCGGCCTTCGATTTCAATGGCGATAATGCAAGATTTAAGATTTGATCAACGACGATATAATTCTCCGAGATCTCTGGGAGTTGCTTTTATTCTTCAAAATTATAATGGAGAGCCGAGCCTCCACTTGAACGAGATCTGTTAATTCATTGCCGCGCTAATTTTAATGATGCAAACCCACGTAAAACTGAGAGAATCTGTGTACTTGATTCGAATTTTGAAACAATGATATATCCATTGTTTGTCCCACTTGGTAATCTAAGTTGGGGTGTTGGTTTGCCTCTTTTTCAACCGTCAACACTTTCAAATATAACAAACCGCAAATCTGTAAATCCACAAACTCGCGAGTTACTCAAATGCAGTATTATGGTTATCGACTTTCTATTCGGGATGAATTTAATCCCTTTTTATACGGCGGAACCGGACAAGTGGTGCAGTGGTTAAAGCTTCGGCACTTGGAAAATCCCATCAGAGGCTATAGATGCAAATCGAATTTTCATCATCGATTACAATCGGTGATGTTAATAAACACAACTAAGATCCTTTGATGGAGTGCAGAATTCAGCGCCGACCCACCGTCCATGTCAATGTACAGGTTGACATGGAGCTTGCAATGTGCAGGTGGTATGTTGTAGTTGTGTGAGTAAGCGAATGGGCTAATGATGTGGCGTGAATGCGTGGTATCACAATGGGCCAAAAATGGCCTAAGTGTCAAACCACTGAAACCTAAACCTATACGGGGGAAAACTATTAAACAATTTGTAAATGCGTATGTTGAAACAAGCAAATCATCTCAATTATGCTCGGTAAAATAAAAAAAAAACGCAGAGCGGAAAAATACAGTGGCCTTATGAATTATTTGCAAAGTGAAGCTATCAATCAAGGTTTAGTCCCTAGAATAGCTATACTCCTTCCATCATTATTCCAAGGAGGCCCGGAAGCCGGACTATTTCATTACAATGACTGGATCATGATGAGATTAGAACGTACATAGACTCGAGGTATTTAAGTGCGCCTGAAGCAGCTTGGCGCTTGTTTAGTTTCAACATGCACGAACAATCATACGCCATTGTGAGACTGCCAGATGATCAAACTGTCTTATTTACTGAAAAAACCATCGAAGAAAGTGTTAATCGAGCTGCCAACAAAAACACAATGCTTACAGGATTTTTTAAACTAAATCAAACCGAAGAAAATGCTCGATGATATTTATATCCCAACATCCCAAACCATTATGTATTTGACAAAATGAATGGTGCATGGAAACCCCGACAAAAATATGGAGATATGACCATTGGTAGAATGGTTTCTGTTAATATGACAGATATTGAAAGATTTTGTCTACGCTTACTTCTTCACGTTCCTGGAATCTTATTTTTTGAGGACTTGAGCACGTTCAATGGCTGCACAAGTGGAACAATTAAAGAAGCGGCTCAAAAACGTTGTTTATTTAATGATGACACTACATGCGAAAGTACATTGTCAGACGCTATTTCAACAAGCATGCCACGTCAGTTGCGAGATTTATAAGCACGTTTTTCAGTTTTTGCATCCCCATCAATTGCTTTAGATTTGTTTACAAAGTTTAGAAAAGGAGCTGTGTAATGATTACGTTCACCGCCATAGAGATCATACTGATGAATGTGAGATGTTTGCTTTAAGAGATATTCAGGGAACCCTAAAATTAAATGGCAAACAATGTACTGACTTTGGTCTACCAATTCCCCCTACTAATTTAAGAGAGCCCATTCAATATTACGATGCACGTATCGAGAAAGAAATCGGAGATGCTATGCAATGCACATTAAATCAAGAACAAAAAATCAACCATAATGACAGCTTAAATCGTAATGATCTTCCACACCGATTATTTTTCATAGATAGTCCAAGAGGTTCCGGTATAATGTATCAGTACAAAACACTGCATAACACGATTCGGGGAGAATCAAACATTGTGCTTGCCGTTGCTTCTACAGGAATAGTTGCCAATCTTCTTGACGGAGGCAGAACATATCACTACCTGTTTAAATTACCTGTGCCAATCGTAGAAACCTTATAACGTCCTCTTTGCGAATGACATCTATTGACGCAAAATTAATCAGAAAGGCAATATTAATTCTATGTGATGACGCTACAATGTCACCTGGTGTTGCTATGAATGCTGTCGATAAGTTTTGTAAAGAAATAATGAAAACCCAGAAAGCATTTGGCGGTAGAACAATACTACTTGGTGGAGATTTTAGACAAACTTTATCTGTAATTGTACATGGTAGTCAGCCTGCAATTGTTGAAGATACCTTAAAATGGCATGGTCTTTGGGAAAAGTTTAATGTTCTCAGGCTTCAGAATAATGTACGTTCAGTGGACCCACAATACAGTAATTGGTTACTTGAATTAGGTGATCGAAGTTTAACCAATAATCATAGTCTTGAAAACTTAATTGAAATTCCGAGCAACCTTATTTGCAAAGGCTCTACAATAACAGAAATCTTTGGTGAAACGCTATCGCCAGTTGATGCCGAAAGCTTTTCCAAAATGGCAATTTTATGTCCAAAAATGCAGATGTGAACTTGATCAACGTGTTGACACGTTTTGCGAAAACCTCCATCACATATTATAGCATTGACTCGATTGATGATGCAAATGATGAAGACATTCAGAACTACTCTACCGAATTCTTAAATGATTTAATACCATTTAGGATGCCGCTTCATAATTTGAACTTAATAGGTAGTTGGAAGTATCATAATTCTATTAAGAAATTTTAATATAAAGCGAGGTCTTTGTAATGGAACTCGATTAATTGTTCGACAGCTGAAACCAAATTTAATAATTGACGATGTTTCAACTGGGAAGTGCGGAAAAGGAAACTGTATTCATTCCCAGAATTGAGCTGGCCCCGGTCAAACAAACTTATCGTCTGTTTTACGACGAAGGCAATTTTCAATTAAGTTGGCATTTGCAATCATTATCAGAGATTTAGGGCACAGTGCCACTGTTCGCCGGGAATAGTGAATTGGGGAAAGAATTTGTATGTAATTTATATTTTACATTTTTTTCCTGGCATACTGAGGTAAAAAGATAGTGTTAAATTTTTTTGAAAACAAAATTAAATGGGGAATAGTTTTCAATACCAATTTAGATATGGTTTCCAATTTATAAATACTAACATCAAACTTTCTCCTTATGCGTGAATTCCACCGTGAAACAATTTTTTTCAGTAAAATTAACACGAGATAAAAATCTAAATCCGTTACTTGGTAGAGAGAAACAAAAAAAAAATCAGTGAAATTTATGCAGTAAGCGGTAAAAATGTTGCATAAAAAGTATGAAACTCAACCTTTTTATGGCAACATTTGTTTGTCTTTATCACTCTAACGTAATTTTTTATTTACATATACTCTCCTCTTTTCGGTTTCCCAGTATTTTATACTGAAACAAATTGTTTCACTGTGGCCGTTATTAGTAGGCGTTAGTTGGCGAAAAAAAAACTATTTGAACAGAAATCACATATAAATTCTTTCCCCAGTTCCCTATTCACGGGGAATTACCAGAATAGCGCCACAGGTAAAATGATTTAGTATGAAACTTAGTTTATAATATTTTTAATTTTAATCGATTTGTTTCGTAAATGATGATACTGTTAAAGTTAGCCGAAAGTTTCCAGCCGAAAGATAATACAGATAGTGTCTTTGCTATCCCAGCCGAAAGATGGTAATGCAGCTATTGTTTTTGATATCTGAACCGAAAAAATATTTTAAAGTCGAAATATATATTACTAAATCCCTTTTCCGGCCAGACAATTTTTTTTTTCTTAAATTTAAGTCCACCGAACACAAATATGTATGTAAACATCCATAGTTTGTAATGGTTTTTTCATGATTCTCTTTTGTAACGTACACAATTGTGATCTCAGGCCGGGAAAGGTATATATACCTAATTCTACTATCACCCCCAAATAATCAGAATTCAGAAAGAACGTGTCAAGTGCTAAATAATTTTACCAAATTGTTAAAAACCCGTGTGTAAATTAGAATAAATTTCGAAAATTTCGAAACTAAATTAATAAAATGTTCTGCAACTGTTGAGTAACCCACTTTCCCATCGATCCCACTATGTTTATTAGAAAGATCATAGGCCTAGGTAAACCCACGTGAGATTTGGAGCAATTCTGAGGTAAGTCTGATTGGGATAGAGTGGTGTACTGTTAAAATTGTTCTGTAACATTTGAATAGGTCCATATTTTGGCTATAGTCAAGTGATGTTTAGGGCAAATCTGATAATGATAGGACTTGTTATGGATTGTTATTTGCTGTCAACGTTGAAATTTTCTCAAATGAATTACTAAACTGTTCTAAAAATTTCAGGTTACTTAATTGTTTATCGATCTTATCGTCATCACACTTGACCTGCTCTCAGTCGATTGTTACGTAAGATTGGGGTCTAACAATTAGTTAAGTGGAACAGATAAGCAAGTGGGTAATTCACATTTTTTTAATTTAGTATCGAAAATTTCAGAATTTCTGGTGCATTATACCAAATTACACCCCCGTATACCCTTCAGACTTGCTCTTAATCTCACGTGGGTTTACCTAAGCCTATGATCTTTCTAATAAACATAGTGGGATCGATGGGAAAGTGGGTTACTCAAAAGTTACAGAACATTTTATTAATTTTGTTTCGAAAATTTCGGATTTTCTGGTACATTATACCAAATTATACCACTATTACCGCTTCAGACTTCCTCAAATTTCAAGGATTAGAATTTTGACCTATCCACTAAATGTAGGCTAAATAATATAGAACTAGGTATATCAATTAATGTATATTTTGGCTATTAATTTATTTTTTGGATGAAATAGCAAAGACACTATCTGCATTACCTTCTTTCGGCTGGAAACTTTCGGCTAACTTTAACAAGGTTAAATGATGAATGTTTCGTAAATGTTATATACTTTTCAAAATAATTACAAAAAAGCTGCCATATTTTTTTGAGGAGACCGAATATTTGTTTAATACATTTTTTTTTGTCAAAAATCATCATTTCCGCTTAAACTTTTGAAAATTGATCTGATCCGATGTCGATCCAAACCTAAATTAGAATCTATTACTTTAAAGTCATTTTTTCATATTAAAGAAATATTTTTCAAAATATTAAAAACAACGACGAAGCTTCTATGTATGCTGTCACTGCCGGTGGGCCGATTTCAGTAAACAATCAGAAAATAACCATATTGCCATTTACAAATGTGTAACATCTGCAACAGAAATATAACCAACACAAGATTTCCTGTAAAATTTACGGAAATAGTTGTGAATTCTAATGATGCCATTAAAACAGGAGGGTTTACTTGGTAGGCTGCTGTAAAATCAAGAATAAAACGCAGCAATGCCTAAGTAGTGGATCAAGTACATCAAAAACTGAGGGTTCAAATCAGTGTTGGCATACCGGAAAAAAATGTAACGTTATTAATTTCGTTATATTTGGAAATCAAATTTCGTTACGGTTATGGTTACTGGTACGTAACTTAAACATCAATTAATTTCGTTCCGTTATAACGTTATTTATTGGTACAAAGTCTCGAATGGAATTTTAAGTTTACTTTAAAATATAAATAGATCGTTACATGGAATATTTGAGATTATGCTCGCTCAATCTGCTGCGGCACTCTAGAATTCTTGGAGAATTGCAAGTTTTCAAGAATTATCAACGTTTCCATATTATAGACATAACCTTTACAAAAGCTATGGTCGTGAATTTTTCGAATGATTCTAAAATTCTAATCCAAAAATTTCATTCAAATAATGTTTTAATTCAGTCTCAGTTTATTTATTAATGAAATATAAAGTAAATCTATAATTATTCATTATTCACAAATTTCAGTGTGAGGGTACTTTAAAATTAAACAAAATATCACATAAAAAATAGAAAACAATATCAGATATTGCTATAAAATAAATTAAATTATATTATTAAATTGTTATTGTATTACAAACATATATCATTTTGATGAGTGCTGTTGTGCTTGTGCTATAATTAGTAAGGTATCTTCAAGTACCTTTTCATCAATTTGATTTCGTTTATCAGATAATATCCACTTTAAAATAGAAAATAGTCTCTCGACAGACACTTGTGTGCCAGGAACGACTTTAGCCATTTTCGAAAGAATATCGTTTGACTCGCGTTGACTCCAATACTCTAGAATGTTAATATTTGTAGTGCTAGGAAGCATCTTTACTGTTTCAAAGTTATTTAGCACCGCCTCAATTTGATTTGTTTGACTATTCGAAAGCGTATTTGAATTAACGGAATAGTTAGGTTTCTGTTTCAAAAATGAAATTAAAATATCTTTAGGATGAGCTGCTTCTTCGCTAGACGAATTTAAATGTTCGTCTTCGTTTCGTTCTCCAGTAGCAAGGGACGATGTCTATGCTTTTGTTAAAGACATACAATCCATGTGGTTGTGTAACTCGACTAAATGTTGCTTGGCCACATTTTTTTCAGTTGCCGAAAGAAGAGCCTGATATCTAGGATCTAGAAAAACCGCTGCCATAATAGGACCACAGGTTGAAAATGAATTTTCCGAGCGTTTTAGCAAACTGCTGTAAAGGCTAGATGAAAGTGGCGCTTTATCGTGCTTTAAGTGCAAAATGCATCTATAAATAGTCGCATAGGCTTCACTCAAGAGTAACTGTTCTGTTTGTAGGCAAATGGTAGCATCGTATGGAAATTTGAGCACTGATTGTATGATCTCTAGTTGTATCCATTCGTTTTCTGTTAAATATAGATCAGGAATAGCGCCACCCATCTCTATACAAAATGATTTAATTTCTATAAGTCGCTGTATCATTTTATATGTTGAACCCCATCTAGTAACTACATTTCTCATTGGTTTCTTTAAATCCCGAGCTTTTAATATTGACAAAATGCTTGGGGTTCTTAACTTAATAACAACGTGATTAGCCTTGTCGATTAATTCTCTATGAACCTTGATTTTAAGAACGTCGTTTATCGCAAGTTGGAGCGTATGAGCCATACACCTAACAGAGCTTAGTATCGGAATTTTAAATTTCATGTCTGATTCAATCTCATCAATATCAAAAAGATTAGCTTCATAATCACTGTCACACTCATCCGTTTCAGGTTCGTCGTCCGTATCACAATTCGAGCTTGTTATTTGTGCTACACCTATTAACTCTGATGCTTTTAAGATATTCCGAGCGTTATCGGATGTAAAAGTATATAATTGGTCGCACTTAATTCCATATTGGACACATATAGCCAAAATCTCATTGGATAAGTTTTCACCAGTATGTTTGACATGTAATTCTTTTACAGCTAATGTCCGAATCACAATTTTATTACTTAATTCGTATTGCACGTTTACCCCCATTAACGATCTATCAAGTCGCGTTGCACAATCAACTTTTAATGAAATCAACTTATTTTGAACTTCTTTTGCAATAGTTTGTCTATATGTATCCGCTTTTGCACTGAAATGGTCACGAATATTACGGCGGTTAATGGTTAAATTTAATGCCTTATTGATCGGGTTAAATATTTTGCACAATGCACTCGACTCTACAGCACGAAGCGGAAATCCATTTATAGTAACCATCTCTACGTAGATATCTATCATTTCCTGTTTAGTCATACTAAGCGAAATATTTATTTTAGAATTCACAAATTGAGTAATGTCTTTTTGTAAATATTTCGGATTACATTGTGAGGGATTACATTCTAATTTAGATTTTTTTCGTCTAATAATGTCATCCATTACGATTGTGTGATGCTTTATTAAATGCTTGCGTAGGTTACCTGTATGCGTGCCGGGAATCGTCGTATCATTGTTGCATAACTTGCACTTACTGTTATTATTTTTAATTTCAAAATGTTTTTTAATTTCAGTATATTCTTCTCCTAAATGTCTGCCCATCCTTCTACAATACATTTTAAAATATCGATTATGTAATTGTTTTTATTTTTGATGTTAGATATTTTTTATTAGCGTATAAGTATAAATGTAGTTACCATAAGGTTTTTTATAATTTTATAACAGGAAGGGGAATACTCAAATTGAAAAACGAAAATATTTGCGACGATCGAACCAATTATTAATTTATTATTTTACACTGCTTGAAGTTTTTGAGGTTATGTTATGTATTTGAGTAATGTCAAATTTTTGTTCTAAAATCCTATGAGGGCATAAACAGAATGTCGTGAACGATATTTTAGACCAAACCTGAATAGTTTTACGAACACAAGTCAATACTGAAAACTAAAATAAACTCAATGTTTCTTTTTTTATGCCTTATTTGTAACGAAATAACGGAAAATAAATTTATCGTTACGTTACAAATAACGTTATTTTCAATTTCATTATTTTATATACCGGTACAAATAACGTTACTGGAAATATTTCGGGTTTTCCGTTATTGCGTTCCGTTACAATAACGTTATGCCAACACTGGTTCAAATAGCTGTTCCATTATAAACTTAACACCCAAATAAGCAGCTAAGATTTAGTTTAAAAACTGCAGGGCATAGAAGATGCCCAATTATGTTTGATGAAATCATTAGTTGAAATGAAAGCGGAACTAAAAACAGCGTTGGATCCCAGTGATTTTTGGTCTACATCGGTCAACCGAAAGTGGCAGCTTCAATTGGATCTTTCCCGAGTTTTGCGACTGAATGTGATTTTATGGAGAGGTTGCCTTTTAAAAAATAAAGTCAGTTACGAATTTACGAAAATAAAAAAACTTTGTTAAAACATCGAGAAAATAAATGATGTATGACATGCAATAAAAGCCCGACTAAATTTTACAATTCATCAACACGTATCAACAAAAATATTCTCAATTATCGCTTAAGGCAGTATCACTTGATATGAGTATAGGCATACTCACAGTACAAGCTTTGTTTTGGTATGCTTGTAAGTTTTTACAAATGTCTAGGCGATTGCTATTCATGATGATGAGAAAAAATTTCTAAAATTGTTGTGGCGTTCACATAGCCAACCTATTCGTATATTTGAACTAAGAATTGTCACATACGGAACTTCCGCAACCCCATATCTCGCAACGAAGGTCTTAAATACATTATCTAATTTGTAAAAACAATCATACGTTTTAGCGTCTCAAGGTGTACATTTGGATCTGGACATTTTTGCATAGACCATTAACCGACAAACGGAATGCACCTGAATTCTTAGAAATTTTCAGAGCAATTTTGCAAGGAAACCGCAAACAATTAATAGATGTTTACAATGAAACTATCAAAATTTTAAAGTTATTATATCGCCCCCTGAAACAGCTTAATTTGTGTATGAATTTAAAAAATTTGATTAGCATCCAATATTAGCAAGGAGAGCTGTATTATCGAATAGTTTGTACTCAAATTGAGTTCGTTCATTGATCTGTCGTATCGTGCCAGGAACGCCAAGCGAGATAAGTTGTGGCAAAATAAACAGGATTGTGCCCAATTGTCCACATCTTTATTTTTACTGAGCCTCAAATAGTGGGCCGTAATCATTTTACGTATAGCATGGACACCATGATGTGAAATGTTATGTAACGAGTTGAAAATTTATCAGCGTAATGATTTTGCGATGTATGGGCGATTAGTACCCAACGATGTTTCGCAGTAGATTTCGAATTCTGCAAATTTCAAAACCTCTAGTTCCATATTGACATTTAATGGTTCTATATAATAAATTCTCAAGTTCCGAGTCTGTTTTGTGTACATTAATGATTGTATTGAAGTTGAAACATGTCTCGACTGTTGCAGTTTCGTTATCAGTCGTGCGGGATAATGCATCCGCAACCACGTTATCTTTACCGTTCACATGCCGGATATATATAGTAAATTCACCATAATAAAGTCTGAGCCAATATAGTTTTAGAGTGAATGGCTCTAGTCAGTCTCTTATGTTCGGTATAAATTGTGATGTCGATATACCTTCAACAAAATATCTAAAGTGTTTGATTGCTAGATATATTGCGAGTAATTCGCGATCGACAGGTTCCTATAAGAAAAATTCCAACGGTTCCCAACAATCGTGATATTGTCCTGTTGCAAAACAGCTCCGACGCGCTGTGTTCCAGCTATCGTTATATTAGCTAATTCACTCTTTAATTTTGTGAATGAGGTTTGACATTCTTCGGGTCAGGAAAAATTCTTGGGTGCCTTGGGCTTCTTCATTAGACCGGCCAAGTGTGTATAAATTGATCCAAGCGTTTCAGGAAGTTTCGGATAAATTAGTGAATGTGTTTGATTTTGAGAGGACAGGATTCCATTAGTTTTAATGCCGAAAATAAATTTCGAACTCTTTGTGTGAACATCGAAATCGGGTAGCCGTTGAAAAAGTGTTTCCAAATGTCGTTCGTGATGTTCTTGCATTTGATATGCCACATGAATGTGAACAATATATACGATATAATAACCCCTAACAAGATCAATTTTAGAGAAACTTGTACAGCCATGTACAGCCAAGTGCATGGAGAAATTTTGAATTTGAGTTATCGGGTATCGATCCAGTATAGTAACTGTATGTAGTCGCCGATAGTCCCTACACGTTTTCCAATCGTTATCTTTCTGCTTGACCATATGTAATGGACAAGAGACGGGAGATGCCGAAGGTTGGCAAATCTCTAATTGCACCGTGTGCTGAAACGCGTGAATGCAGCTTTATAACGCACACGGGTGTAAAGTATTTCAGACTTTCTATAGATGTTATGCATATATGAGTATCACACTGTTACTGTACTGAAATTTTAGTACAATCATATATGTATGAGTTTTTTTAGAAAATGACTCAAACCTAAATTTAAATCAACAATACATAACATTTTATAAAATAAAAATTGATAAACAAACTTAACTACGTATTGTGTAGAAATTATCGATATTTTTATTAATATATTAGAACTTTAAAACGATTAGAATAAATATTTAATAAAACAAGAAAAAGGTTTAAATTCAAACTTGAGTTGAAATGACAAAAAAGCACATAAAAAATACAACTTTGTATGAAAAAAAACCCGAAGTCAAGCATTGTAAGCAATAAATGGTTTATTTGGGTGACTCAATGGCCAACTTCATGTACTATCGGCTGGATTGACCGATAATGGCCATCCAAATTTGCATTATAATGACATCTGAACACCTAGAACATAAAAATTCGTAGCAATGAACCCGATATCGTGCATTATTAGCAGTAGATGGATTAGGTTAGGTGACTCAATTACCAACTTCGTGTACTAGCCAGACCTGAATCACGATCTCTGGGAATGGCCGATCATGGCGATTCAAATTTGGGTTATAATGACATCTGAACAACTAACACATCAAAATTCGTAGTATTACACCTGGAATCGCGCATTATTAGCAGTAGGCGGTTTTGGTTAGGTGACTTATGCCGGGATTCCACAGTGAAACAATTTTTTTCAGTAAAAAATACTGGGAAACCGAAAAGAGGAGAGTATACATATTAAAGTTACGTTAGAGTGATAAAAACAAACAAATGTTGCCATAAAAAGTATTGAGTTTCGTACTTTTTATGGCAACATTATATATTTATATATATTTTTATCTCATGTTAATTTTACTGAAAAAATTGTTTCAATGTGGAATTCACGCATTAATGACCAACTTTTAGTATTGGCCAGACCTGAATCACGATCTCTGAGAATGGCTGATAATGGCCATCCGAATTTGAGTAAAAATGACATCAGTTCTTCAACTAGAACATCAAAATTCGTAGCAATAAACTCGAGGTCGTGCATTATTAGCACTAGGGGGTTTTGGTTAGATGACCCAATGACCAACATCATGTACTTGTCAGACCTGAATCACGATCTCTGTGATTGGCCGATCATATCCATCAAAATCTGAGTTATAATGACATCTGAATACCTAGAATATCAAAATTCGTAGCAATAAACCCGAGGTCGTGCATTATTGGCAGTAGGGAATTTCGGTTAGATAACCAGTTTCGTGTACTAGCCATACCTGAATCAAGATCTCTGGGAATTGCTGATAATGGCCATTAAAATTTGAGTAAAAATGTCACCGGTACATCTAGTATATGAAAATTTGTAGCAATAAATCGGAAGTCGTAGATTATTAGCACAAGGTGGTTTTGGATAGGTAACCAATGACAAACATCATATACTAGCCAGACCTGAATCACAATCTATGAAAATGGCCATTAATGGTCATCTAAACTTGAGTAAAAATGATATTACTAAACCGAGAATATCAAAAATTGTAGCAATAAACCCGAAGTCGTGCATTATTACCAGTAGGTGGTTTTAGTTAGGTGACTCAATGGTCAACGTTATGTACTAGCAAGACCAAAATCACGATCTCTGGAAATGGCCGATCCAAATTTTAGTAAAAATGGTACTATTTCACCTAGAATTTAGATAACCAATATTAGCCATTTCCGATGTTTGTGATTTAGGTCAGAGTCAACTATAAGTAATCAGGAGATTTTTTTGTTTTTCAATTCACGCTAATTCGTGAAGTAGTTGACTAAGTACTTACCTAAACCCATCTTGTTTTAATTATGCACTGCTTCAGGTTTATTGCTACACATTTTTATTAAGTTTTACTGCTGTGAAAGAACACTCTTATTTGCTTCTAAAAGCAAAAAATTGTTGATTCGGTATAGTTTTTTAATCTCTGAAAAAATCTCTGGAATTTTTGTTAATTCATATGAAACTTAAAAAAAACTTTCTTACTAGAATTCAATGAGAAATTCATAATTGGTTTGCGTTCAGTATTTTTCGTTTGCGCCCCGAGTGTTTAAGTACACAATTTTGTTTAAACTTTTTGGTTATTGTTCAATTAGTATAAAAAAAATGAATTATTATTTGCACAAAACAGTGTCGCAAGTGTACAATGTTCACACTAAGTTGGCGTATTTTTTTGTTGTTTATTTTTTGGTAATTGTTTTTTCTTGTTCTGTTTTTTCTTTATATCCGAAAGGATTCACATATAATTTCTGTTGATAAAATATAAATTAACATGAATAAAAGATAAATTAAATTAAAAGCTTACGCTATTGTTAACAGCATTTATATTAATAATAAATAAATTATAACAACTTCAATACAAAAATACAGTCCACAAGTTTAATAGTTTATATATATATATATATATATATATATATATATATATATATATATATATATATATATATATATATATATAAATATATATATATATATATATATATATATATATATATATATATATATATATATATATATATATATATTTATTTATTTATTTATTTATTTATTTATTTATTTCATTCCACTTCTAGGATAACACACAGTATAAATACTTTTTAATGGTTATCACAACAACAAGGTTTAACAAAACGCAAAAATTAGTTTATAGAATAGATTAATAAACTTGAGTACAATAATAATAATAACATATAAATTACAAATTTCAGTTCATATAGATTCTAATAAAAATTATAACAATAATACAATATAGCAATAATATAATATAGTATATAAATAATATAGTATATAAAATTAGTAATATAGTATATAAAAGTATTATATATCTAATATATAAAATTCTCGTGTCACAGTTTTCGTTGCCATACTCCTCCGAAACGGCTTGACCGATTTTGATGAAATTTTTTGTGCTTATCCGGTATCTATGAAAATCGGCCAACATCTATTTTTCATCCCCCTAAATGTTAGGGGTAGTCCACCCCTAAATTTATTTTTTTATTTTTTAGACAAAATTTTTAATTTCTATTTTTTTATGATACAACATACAAAAATACATACAATCCTCAATTTTCACCCTTCTACGATCAACCCTTATTTTTTAATAGCCATTTTAGTAATTTAATCATTTTTCCTCTCCGGTCGAAAACTGATCAATCGTCAATATATACAGGATGCTCTGACTGAATGTTTTCATAAAATTTAATTTTTGACTTTTGTTTGAAAAATTTTTCCATAAAACTTATATTTTTGTTATAATTTCATAAATTAAAACTAATCATTTCAAAACTGCGGCAAAAATCCTGGCCCTAATTATACTTTTAACATTTTTCATCATTAAATAATTTCATTAATTCTATTTATGTATGTTTTGTACAGTGAGCAATGCCAAGAAAACGCAAAGGGGCTGATTTGAGCCGCAGTACAAGTAAAGCTCGAAACTTGCGAAATAGCAGATCCGAAAGAACAGAAGAACAAATCCAGCAACAAAGTACTGATGCACGTGTCAGAATGGCGCAATTGCATCAAGAAGAGCCAGAAGATACACGAGCTGAACGCAATGAAGTCAGAAGATTAGAACAACGACAATCACGCCGTTTCACAGTCAATAGACGAAGAACAAATGACCAACAACGACAACAGGTACATCGAGCATTTATATCTGATTCATTCCTGCGTCTAGCATTCCAGTATGAGCCCGATATTGAATATTATGCTCATTCAAAAGTGGTAATTGGTGCTATGGACAAGGAATGTCCGCATTGTCATGCTCTGAAATTCAAAAATGAGCCAGCTGGGATGTGTTGCGCGTCAGGAAAAGTGCAACTACTTGAAATTGAAACACCACCTGAACCATTGAACGGCTTACTTATCGGCACGGATCCAGATTCTAACGTGTTCCTGAAGTCAATTCGAAGATTTAATTCATGCTTTCAAATGACATCGTTCGGAGCAACAGAAATAGTTCGAAATACTAATGCAAATGGTCAACAATTCAATTCTACATTCAAAATCAGAGGCCAAGTTTATCATAAAATGGGCTCACTGCTGCCAATGCCAAACGTTATTTTTATATTCCCTCATCGTTCACAGCGCTCCATGCTTATTTCACGCATATACCACATTCTTACATACATACAATATACACATTCTAACATACATACATACTTACAATAAGTAAGCTATTTTTTGTCTACACTAGAAATTACTAGGAAATTATTTATATGGCAAAACAACGTTTGCCGGGTCAACTAGTAGTATATAAAAGTATTATATATAAGTAGTATATATAAGTATTAATAATATAGTATATAAAATTGTTGCTGTTTCATTGCAATTCCAACCGTGACATAGTCTGCGTTTTAAGTGGGGCTACCCTAGATTTTCCACACAACAATCGGATGGTTATATTATTTGACCTATTAATGGTACGCATATATATTGCACATCCATAACCCTTGGAGTGGCCTTTTAATATCGTAAATACTCTTCATATGTAATTTCTGTATCGATACTTCATTATTAAAATGATCAAATACAGTTTGCCATGCCACATTGTAATTTTGGCTTGTTACCGGAAGGGCTTCTATTAAATGAAACGCTTTACCATCACGAAGACACGATATCAAATAATGAAATTTGGTAGTACAATCGACCTTTATATTATTATGAATTAAATCAAAGAAAACGTCACGAAATTTCAACCATCCTAATTCTGAACCATCAAACGTCGGTAAAGGTATTTCTGGCAATTTAATAGCCTGCGTAGTATTCACTGAGACATTCTCGTATTGTTCATCAATCAAAACTGACGTTGCTTTAAATTCTAATTTAGACCTACACTCTAATTCTACCATTTCATTTAATATTTGTGATTCAAGAGCACCATAACTGTCATCAAATTTTTCTCGTTCATTTATTACATTAGGTTCGGCGTCAAGACTTTCAATATTTGTTTGAACATCGTCAAACTTGGAGTACGTAATTCGAAGTCGATGAAGCATAGATTGTAATTCACCGATAGACAGATCAGAATTGTTATCGAACTGATTTTTAAAATAAGTCACCCGACCCTTAAGACCGTTTCGTTGATTTTTTAATAATGTCAGATCAATATTAAGAAACGAGATTTAAATAAAAACAGATGTTACATATATTGCCACGAATTTTCAACTCAAAATCATGTAAATCTACCACTTGTTCATCCAATAATTGGTATAACGTATACTTGACAATATCCGATATTAATATATTATTAACGCGACGCACACAATACGCATAAAATACAAATATTCAACACTATCCTGGCTTTGAATTTAATCACAAGTAAATTTTAAATCCTCTATGGTTAGTTGATCCAACGTTGCCAATGCGTGTCGATGGTGTTCCAGCGTTTAAATGTTCGATGATTAATTTTGCTGCTTATTTACAGGTGTATTATATCTTACAGTATTGATTTATTTTATAACTTCTCTCGTATTACGATGAAATGAGATACTCCGAGTCCGATCGTGTATAATTATAAAAGGTTTAATATCCAACGATCGCATGAAATTCTATTTTTAATTGTATATTACTTATCGATGATAAAACCACGTATTTAATATTCCGCAATCCAATATATTAATAAATATCGATGATATTTTATAATTGAGATTTATTACTCAAATTCGAAGAAATTATGTATATGTAAATGAAAGCGTGGTGTAATGCCATCCGGCTCGAAGGACCAATGAAACAGCCACAATTTTATATACTATATTATATATATATATATATATATATATATATATATATATATATATATATATATATACATATATATATATATATATATATATATATATATATATATATATATATATATATATAAACTATTAAACTTGTGGACTGTATTTTTGTATTGAAGTTGTTATAATTTATTTATTATTAATATAAATGCTGTTAACAATAGCGTAAGCTTTTAATTTAATTTATCTTTTATTCATGTTAATTTTCTATTTTATCAACAGAAATTATATGTGAATCCTTTCGGATATAAAGAAAAAACAGAACAAGAAAAAACCATTAACAAAAAATAAACAACAAAAAAATACGCCAACTTAGTGTGAACATTCAACAAACGTTGTTTGAAATAGTTATTAGGTTCCGCAAGCATCCGGTTGCATTCATTGGCGATATAGCAAAAATGTATCGTCAGATTCGCATGCATGATGATCAACAAGATCTTCTTCGCATTTGGTGGCGCAAACCGTCAGAAACCGAAATAAAATGTTTCCGTCTACGTACAGTTATACGGTACGGCGAGTGCTCCATTTTTGGCCATTCGCACTCTTAAACAGTTAGCCATCGAATCTGCTATATTTCCTAAAGCATCGACTACTTTACTTCAGGATTTTTATGTAGATGATGTTTTATCAGGTGCCCAAACAATCGGAGATGCTGCGATATTGAAATCGGAATTAATTAGTTTACTCGAACGAGGAGGATTCGAATTAAGAAAATTTGCTTCAAATAATGATCAATTAAGATCTAATAATGAACAGAATGAATTATTCGTTTCAGTGCTAGGTTTGCAATGGGAAACAGACAGTGATATGTTCCACACGTCTTTTGTGAAATATAAAAACGATACTGAATGTACCAAACGTTCGGTACTCTCAGAAATAGCGCAATTGTGTGACCCTCTTGGATTATGTGCTCCAATGGTTTTCGTTGCAAAGCTGTTTGTGCAATCTTTATGGGCAGTTACAAATCTGTCATGGGATGATAAACTCCCTTCAAATATGGCTGAGATTTGGAATAATTTTAAAATGCAAGTTATTCAACTCGAAACAATAAATGTTCCAAGGTGTGTAATATCACCATTAGCCAAAAGAATAGAACTTCATGCATTTGGGGACGCGTCGGAAAAGGGTTATGGATGTGCAATATATATGCGTACCATTGATAGGTCAAATAATATAACCATCCGATTGTTGTGTGCAAAATCTAGGGTAGCCCCACTTAAAACGCAGACTATTCCACGGTTGGAATTGTGTGCAGCATTATTGACTGCGCAACTATATCACAAAATAGTTGAAACAATCAATATTAGTTTTAGTGCGGTCCATATGTGGTTCGATTCGGAAATCACTCTCATTCGAATAAAATCACCACCGTCAAAGTTTATTACGTTTGTTGCTAACCGAATATCGCAAATTCAAGAACTCACTTCAATTAATTCTTGGAGTTACATACCATCAGCAATGAATCCAGCAGATCTGGTATCACGGGGTCTTTTACCAAACGAATTAAAAGAGAATTCTCTTTGGTGGAATGGTCCGGAATTTTTATATCATTCCGAAGAAAATTGGCCAATATCCCTTAATTCGTACGTTAATCCCGATTTATTAGAACTTCGGAAATCTGAAACAAATTTAGTCTGTGTTAAAACTGATTGGGATTTGTTTGATAAGTTTTCAAGTTTCACCAAGCTAATTCGTATAGTTGCGACATGCATACGATTTATTACCAACTGCAAGTTGACGAAAGAAAATCGAAAGTATGAATCATTGCAATGTGCAGAAATTGATTTAGCTGTAGTTTTACTTATTAAACATATACAGAATCAGGAATATTTCAACGAGTTGCAAAATCTTCGTAAGGCTAAAGTCGTACCGTTAAATAGTAAATTAAAATCTTTGAGTCCATTTCAGGACGTGAACCAAATTATTCGGGTTGGTGGTCGTTTAAACAATGCTGACATATCTTATAATAGCAAACATCCAATTATACTCCCAGGTACGCATAATTTTACTAAATTACTGGTAACTGATGAACATAAAAGGCTTCTTCATGCGGGGCCTCAAGCATTATTATATAATCTGCGGCTTCAATATTGAATCATCGGAGGCAGAAATATTTGTCATAATATTGTTCGAAATTGTGTGCGCTGTTTTCGTGCTAAGCCTCAAACAGTTAGCCAAGTCATGGGTCAACTACCAATGGACCGTGTTACTCCTTCTAGACCATTCCAAGTTACCGGGATTGATTTCTGTGGGCCTTTTTATACATTAGCCAACATTCGCTCGAAAATTAAAACGAAAATTTACATATCGGTATTCATATGTTTCGCTACTAAAGCGGTACATTTAGAAATTGTGAGTGATTTATCCACAGCTTCGTTCGTGGCTGCATTACGTCGATTCACGTCGCGTCGGGGAAAATATTCTCAAATATACTCGGATAATGCAACCAATTTTATAGGTGCACGGTTAGAACTGCGAGAGCTATATGAGTTATTCATGTCAGAAATGCATCAAAAAGAAATACACAGCTATTGTTTAAACGAACGAATTGAATGGAAAACCATACCACCCCGATCGCCACATTTTGGCTTCTTATGGGAAGCGGCGGTGAAAAGTGCTAAATTTCATCTCAAACGAGTAATGGGTCAATCAACGTATACTATGGAAGAATTTCATACAATTGTTGTACAAATCGAAGGTTGTCTCAATTCGCGTCCACTTACCCCAATGTCTAATGATCCTTCAGATCTTACGCCATTAACGCCGGGCCATTTTTTAATAGGTCAACCTATCAATGCCATACCTGATCCGTCTCTTCTACATTTAAATTTTAACAAATTGTCTCGTTATCAAAGAATGCAATATTTATTGAGACAGTTTTGGTTGCGTTGGTCCAAAGAATATGTGTCTGAACTTCTAAATCGTAGAAAATGGTTAAATCCAACAAGTGAAGTAAAGCTTGGTTCGCTTGTTCTACTTTACGATGATAATACGCCGCCAATGACATGGAATATGGGGAGAGTAATCGAAGTTCACCGAGGAAAGGATAATCATATTCGCGTGGTTACTCTTAAGACATCAACATCAGTATTAAAACGATCAGTAGCAAAAATTTGTGTTTTACCGGTGGAAACGAATTGATTTTTAGAAAATGTTGTTCAAAGTACGCAAACCAACGCGAGTTAATTTAATTTTCAGTTAGTGTTTTTTTTTTTGTTTTTTTTTTGTTGTTTAACTCCAAGCACATATTTTATTTGATTTGTTACAATACATGTTTCCAATGTTGGTAAACAATTTATAATCAAAGTAATTTTCTATTGCTATATACATGATTGGTATTTACGTATATTAAACTTTATTTGTTTTAGTATAGTATTGGTTGAAATAGTTATTTTAATGCGGTGAGAATGTTCAATTAGTATAAAAAAAATGAATTATTATTTGCACAAAACAGTGTTGCAAGGTACAATGTTCACACTAAGTTGGCGTATTTTTTGTTGTTTATTTTTTGGTAATTGTTTTTTCTTGTTCTGTTTTTTCTTTATATCCGAAAGGATTCACATATAATTTCTGTTGATAAAATATAAATTAACATGAATAAAAGATAAATTAAATTAAAAGCTTACGCTATTGTTAACAGCATTTATATTAATAATAAATAAATTATAACAACTTCAATACAAAAATACAGTCCACAAGTTTAATAATTTATATATATATAATATAGTATATAAAATTGTTGCTGTTTCAGTTATGTTACAATAATATTTTTATCTTCGTAATTTGACAATTAAAATTTTAATTTTTAGTTTATTTATAAAATACAATATTTTTCTGCCATTCTAATTAAGTCAATTTGATATACGTCTTATAAATATACTGATAAAATTTGCTCGAATTCGTTTAACTTATCTTGGCTGCGGGCCACCAATTCTAAAGTAAATCTAGAGTAAATGCCGAACAACAAATTTATGACATTATTTCGTGTCACCTACATACCAATTTTTGTATATTCCTAGAAACTATGTGCCCCTTTAAGCCGCAGTTACCTAATTCTATTTACGATTTGAAAAGTAATTTTTACTAAAATTTCAATTTACTGTATTAATCGATTTACCTAAGAATTGGTCCACAGCCCTTGATATGCTTATTTTTTAAATATAATCAATTCAATGAATATATATGTCTCTTGTTTCTATTTCACATTTATTTTATTTCAATGATTTGAATTAAAATTTTATACAAATTTTGTAATTTATTTAAAAGTGTGTTCTTTGCTTTATTAACTAAATAAAATAATGTAAAATCAAACATAGTATTTTACGAAGAATTTTATAATCGTCCGTGAATTTAATTTGTTCAAGAATTTTTTCGGCTTTTCGGACAAAATATTATTTTCATGGACACCCATACAATGTTTACGACTATTTTAGTCGCAGAAAACAAAGAGGCCATTTATTAACAATATCTCTACCACAAAAGTTGAAAAAATGAACTCCCCTCCCCCAAACCTTTAACCCCAGAGCACTTGTGTACACAAAGATACACAAACCATTACAAAAGGTGTTGGCTTGTTACACATACATAGTGAGAATTTCCTGTGGTTTCTGATTTAGTGATTATAATTCGATTATAATGTTCTTGTTTTGTATTATCGGTACAAAGCAAGAGTTGGATTTTTGCAGTTTGGTCGTTGCAACCTGATGAGTAGACAAACTTTTTATCAGTACGAAACCAAGCTGCCAAGAAGCTACCTAAGGGTGTTCTCATTTTTGTAAGGGTATCTGTATCTTTGTGTACACAAGTGCCCTGGGGATAAAGATTCTGGGAGAGGAGTGAATTTTTCTACTTTTGTGGTAGAAATATTGTTAGTAAATGGCCTCTTTGTTTTCTGCGACTAAAATAGTCGTAAACATTGTATGGGTGTCCATGAAAATAATATTTTGTCCGAAAAGCCGAAAAAATTCTTGAACAATAATATTTTACTGTACATTGCTAATTTCGCAAATTAAAAACCATAACAGTGTATACTCCACACAACTGCATAGAAAGGCTTTAAAATTTCAGTTGGAGTTAGCAGACTTCCAATTAGATTTGGATACTTATATGATTTTCATCTATGAAATATTTCACGGGTCCATCCATTCTTCGTATTTTCGATATAGGTAAATGGCCTGATGGCCCGTCGCCACTATTTTATGAACCACCAAATATCGTACTGGTAAATTATACATAGTTTGGTTCGGATGTTAAGGAAGGATACTTCTTTAGCAGCGTGACATTGCCATTGTCGATCACGTAATGTATCGGTGTAGGTGTAGTAACCCGAATCGTCGTGGCATTGATTGACGGCTGCATCGCCAGATCAATCAGCCGTTTTCATGTAAAATCGACGAGTAGGCTAAATTTACTGAGAAAATCATCGTCAGGGATTGGACGGTTCACTGATGCCAGTTCGAAAGCGTCAATGAACGATGGATTGAGTCCGATGTCTACCTGGAGCAATTTCGTTCCGTAGGTATTTATTGACGTGCCATTGGCAGCTGATAGTGCTAGATCTATACTAGATCTACTCGAAGTAAAAAGGTATAGACTTCGAAAAATGTCAGACCTGAAGCACTGAAAGCTCAGGCCCCTGTCGATAAGAAGAGTCAGGATATTATTTTTGTCGTGAATAAAGAGACGACTATTATTTAAAGTCAATGATGTCACCGACTCGATCGAATGATTTATGATTTTTTTTATCGTCACTGGTGTTGCTGTTCGGCGGATGTTGTAGTGGCGGATGTTGCGAACTGTGAACCTCTGATACGTTGCTTTGCAGATGTATCGACATGGTGCCGCATATTTTGAGTGCATTTCACGGCTGTGCGGTAATTGCTATTCGTATGATCTATGGCTATTTTCGGATCCAGAGCGACCGAATTATGTTTTCCGGAAAATTGTTTCTAGCCCGGTTTTGAATTTACCTTAGCGTTTCCAACGGCTTTTTCTCTCAAGGAGAGGGTGAAATTTGATGTAACAATTTTTTTATGTGCTGGTGGTAGTTTTGGTCCGGCGGATTTTTTAATAACGGGTAACGAACGTAATACGTGGAGATTTTTTTGTTTATCACCTTTTTCGCTTGCTATGCCAAATGTAATTTCCGCTAGGTGGAATCAATTTTGCACATCGTTTACTCAAACGGCTGTAAATTTATAGCAGCCGTGCTATTAACATCGGCCCGATCGGGTTCGTCCCGTTCGTCCATGTTATCGTCCCGTTCTTTTTAATTTTCATTCTGTCCGTTCGTCATATTTAATTCGCAACACTTTAACTAATTATATCCGGTCACACTGCCGGACGAGAGATAATAGCTATACGTATAATGATTGAATGTGATATGATAAGTTGTACTGCGAAACCAAATAATTCAACCAAAGATCCAAAAAAATAGAAAATGTCAAAAGAAAATACAATCTTAAAGGCCGTTTTTGTGAAAGTACATAATTGCAAATGATAAACGCACCAGATTTGCCATAAACTACTAATCAATTCCCAACAGGCAACAGACAACAACATGGCAAAACCTAGCCTAACAAATTTCGAGCGTCCCTATCGAAAGACCTTTTACAATGTTCAACATCATTAGCACGCAATAAAATGGTAAAGCATAAACAATTTTGAGATAAATAATGAGTACATGTTCCTGGGGTTCATAACCCTAATAAATGCCAAATTCTGACTGTAGTCTCACTTTATATTTTAACATTGGTTTCTTTTTGAATTTTTGGCCCATATAGATGGACAATTTGTAAGAATCACAATAATGAGTTTCTAACGAATGAGATTATTGATTTGAAAAAATCAGTCTTCTCATCAGATTATTTTCTTATTATTTTTTAATAAATTTTTCCCCCTTTATCTCCAATTTAGGAGCACAGAGAGTCTACTGGGATGAAGAATCGCAACTCGGTGATTTCGAGGATGAATATCTATCAGTAATATCCAAGTTGAGTGCTGAATTACGCAAACGTCAAGCGCTACAACGTCTACATCATTCGCAGGCAACAACGATGACACCCTCGCCAAAGAGAATCATCACCAAAGGAATCATCACAATAAAGATGATTTGTATACCCATTTACCGTTTACGTTTACTTACTATTCCCTTTAATATCGAGCGGTGAGTGACACCTGTGATGTAAAAATAGAATAAAAATCTATTTTAAACTAATATAATTAAGATGTCTCTTGAGAGATGTCACCGTAGTTACAAATTATACCATTTTTAATTTAGTATAAATTCTGAGATACGGAAAAATTTATTCTCTTGTCTTCTTATCATCAATCGACCAACAATAAATATCATAAAATTAATATTGTAAAAATAATAATAAATTTGAAAATAAATAAAATAAAAACTCAAACGGCGTTAAACAATTCAGCACCCATCGAACAAAATACAAATCCGCTACAGCATCAGCTGCTATATATCTCACTTTAAAATCCACTACGCTAATCACATCTGCAGAGCGAGTTGAGGCAAAATCCAGTTTGTGTCCACTTTGCTCGAAGGAAGCTCACCGTTTGATCGATTGCTCAAAATACAACGCCCTGGAAGTCAAAGAACGGCAAGAACAGCTTCTTTCACAGAACCGATTCTTTAACTGTCTCAACGCATGGGCATCGCGTTAAGTTTTGCAACTCGAAGAGCAGATGTGCCATTTGTCACCGGAAACACCATAAGTCGTTACATATTGAGGAAAACCACACCGCCACTGATTCAAACCCTAACACCGTCACCACAGTTTTGACTCAGCCGAGTACACAATTTCTGCAAACAGCCTCAAAAGTTATGGCAGTTCTACCGACCACTTTGGTTTGGGTAGTCGACAATCATGGAATCGAGCGAGAATTCAGAGCATTTCTCGATTCCGGATCACTAGCGTCGTTTATAACAAAATCATGTTCACAACAACTCGGATTAAAGCGATCCAACGGTCGAATCAATACTGCGGGTTTTGGAAATACAACAGTTAGCACCTCTCGAGGCATCATCACAGTTTGCATAAAGCCTACACTACAAAAAAACTCTGAGGGAATGACGGTAAACTCCCTAGTAATTTCGAAAATAGCAGCTAAACTGCCTGAATTGATGAACTGTGACGACCTGAAGTGGTTATCTACCGTGCAGCTTGAAGATCCGAGGTGCTATCAGACAAGAAACCTCGACATATCGCCAAAGGCCAACAGATCCAAACATACTGGACTCTTTTCGACGTAGACAGAACGTTACGGAGAATCTGACGCAAGAGGTATTAACCACAGAAGAAAATAAGCCTGTATCAAACACGAAGATGGCAATTACCAGATAGCCGTTTCTCAACCAAACGCATTATACAGACGATTCAAACGCGATCAAGAACTTCATCGTCTATGTAATAAGTTTATGAATGAGAACAGCAAGCTAGGTCATATGAGAAAAGTTGATGAACCAGTTGATCCTAACGCTTACTTTTTGCCGCATCATGGAGTTCTAAAACAGCAAAATATTACCACCAAACTAAGGGTAGTATTAAACGCCTCATCTTAAAGTGGTCAAAACCCGTCGCTCAACGATATGCTTATGATTGGCCAAACCGCCCAATCTACACTGTGGGCCTTTTTTAAACGTTTTCGCCTGTATGAATACGTGTTCTCCACAGACATCGATAAGATATACCGGCAGGTATCTGTACACTAGTTGTATCAGCCGTACAAGTTAATCCTTTAGCGAGAAGATGAGAACAACATGTGCACCTATAAAACCACGACCGTTACCTATGGAACATCATCTGATTCCTTTGTCGCTACAAACACGTTGAATGAGTTGGCCTCCTATTTTTAACGATTATATCGAAAGACCTCCAAAGCGATACAACTAGATGTTTACGTAGATGATGTTCTCAAAGGCGCTAATACAATCGAACAGCTGATTACGTTGAAAACGGATATTTGTGCTATCTTGCAAAGTGGTAAATTTCATTTAAAGAAATTTGTAAGCAATTATCCAGAAATCCATGATCCGTCTCAAACCAACAATGTAAAATCGTTAGATGAGCATAAGGACTCAATCAAGGTGCTTGTAATCCAGTGGGATCCAATTCAAGACGCCAGAAATCATTTCAAAAATCATTTTACAAAATTTGTGGCGCAGTAATGTATAGATTGGGATGGCAATCCACCAGGGGCCGAATTTTGGTCAAAAAATGGGAATAAAAATTATGAGAATTATAGTTGTTTTACTTACCTACTAGATCTAAAACATTAAATCTTACATTAATTGTTTGACACAAACAGCGGAAAATTTAATATTTACGTCTAGTACGTATGTGAAACAAAGGTTAAACTCATACATTTGATTCCCGATTTTCGACCAAAATTGGGACTCTGGAGATATACTCAACGAGTGGCTCAAGTTACGACGAGAAATTGAAAATTCAAACTCCATTCAACTGAACAAATGGTTGGGCAGTACACTTGACGGAGATGAGGAACTCGAACTACGCGGCAGTAGTGGTTTTCCTGCGTGTCATCCGAACCAACCAAGGTAAGAACTTTTGATGCGGTACTCTTTGCTAGTCATGTACATTCGGTGATCAATGAAAGCAAGCTGAAACTAACACGTATCATTCTTTGGACTGACTCCAAAACAGTGTTGGACTGGCTGTCTAGCCAACCAAGAAGATGGGCTACGTTTGTCGCAAATAACATTCCAAAGAAGCATTGGATGCATAAGACAACGTCCACGTTTTGAAATACAAATGATGGAGGACTTGCCAATAGAACGTGTGAAATTATCTGCTCCATTTACCTGTGCTGGTATCGATTTTGCAGCCCCATTTAGAGTACACACCATCCGCAAAAGAGGATCCAGTTCACAGACCAAAGCATATTTGTATGTTTTTGTCTTTACGGCAACTCGCGCCATTCACTTGGAACTATGCCTGCAACTAACCACCAAGGCCTTTCTGGCGGCATTGAAACGCTTTGTTGGTAGACGTGGATTAAGTCACACCATCTTCTGTGACAATGGGATCAATTTCGTTGGCGCTGCCAATTTTCTGAAGGAAATGTAAAATTTCTTTGAAATTAATCAAAATACAATCACCTATATAATTTGTAGTAATCTGAGCAACGGTTGCTTGACGTTTGTGATGAAGTTGTTGTTGTTGTTTTATCTATCTCTGCCACTCGCCCCCAAATGTTAAGACAGATAACTCCAGTGAAAAAGGACTAGGACATGCAAACTCGGATTGATACTAAATTTCTGGGACAAACGGAATCCTGAGCTAGCCTGAGCAAAATGTATATAGCCTACATTAAAAACCCACACCTGTATTCTTGCTCAAAACAGGATCATCGTCGAACATCTCTTTTTAATATTTAATTTTGATCAAAATTCAACCAAAAGCAGTAAACAATCATCAAAACTCATTTACGTTATAAATTTTGTAGGACCCAACTACATACGTTGCTCAAAAACGGAAATTAAAATCAGGAATGAAGTATTTGTTTTGAAAATGTTCCTGACCGACGTCACATTTAGCACAGCGAATAGTTTCTACTCACCTATTTATTTAATTAAAATTGAATTTTAACTGCCAACATATAGGTAAACCCCAATTGAAACTGGATAAATAAAATATGACGACCTCGCACAGAAAAATAATGAAAAAACAACAAAAAAGTAATAATCTACTCTGTCTACAAATTGTCTACATATTCTACCAATTCCCGACATTTTCGACACTAACATAAATTGTCTACGCTATTTTCGACACCGACATGTAGACCAGCTGCCTTCAAAGTTTTAGAATGGCACAAAAAATACTTTAAAATTCTTATACGCTACCCGTTCTTTCCAGAGTGGTCACATATACTGCCATATTAATAAAATAAAAAAACAGTTATTAGAAAGTTATACCGTCCTATAAAATCTCTTCAATCTTAAAATTAATCTTAACATTAACATTTTTATTAAGTCGAGTCACAATTTTTAATTGGCAACTTGATGGATGCCACCGTATTATTTAAACGGAAATTATTAAATAGTTTATGTGCTTTAATAATTAAAAATAATATTCCCAGTCCGTCGACATATAAAAACCTCCAGCATAATTAAGTTTGATGGCAGAAATAAGGCCCAACAAAAGTTTTCTTAATTTTTTGTTCTACGAAAAAGCAAACAAAATAAATCGAAAGCGTACACATTTTTGATTAAATAGGACATTTTATATAAATCACATCATTTAAACTTTTTATTACTGAGCAAAAAAAAATCCTTATCATAACAACAACAATTTTTTGTACGGCTTGGTGTCATATTTAATTTATTTTGATTTATTTTTCAACTATTTTTATCTAGAAACTTTTTGTTTTTAATTTTTTTATTTTTTGTGTCGGGAAGGTCTGTGTAATTTTAGCTTAACGTCTTCGTCAGTATTCATATTCTGTTTAATTATAGATTAGGGTCAAGGTCTCAAGTTTCATATTTAAGTTAAAATATTACAACACAAAATCCGAGTATATCTTTAATATCTCAACTCAACAAAAAGCACACCAAATTATAATAATTCATTGGGTTGCTTAAAAGTTATGATGATTAATTAATTGAAGATAAGTAAAATGAGAACAAAAAAAAACATTTTTTTTGTTCTGTGTATTAAAGCAAAATAAAACAAAAAAAAGATTAAGACTTAACTTTTGTTTCAGAATTAAACTTTTATTTTGTTGTTTTGTGGCAAATTATGTGCTTTTTGTGGCTTCCTGTATTGATCCGTTGTTGTAACATTCTGTATGTGTGTGCGTCGTAATTTATTTTGGTGTATGTAGAACGAAAAACAATTTTAATAATTTTTGTATGTTTGGAGAAAAAAATAATTAGGGATAAATTATGATTAATGGAAAAATAATTTTGGACTTAAAAGTTATTTTCGATACTTTCTCGTGAGCAAGTCGTATTTCCGGCAAAATAGGCATTCAACATATTATTGTGTTGGTGGATAAAATCTTATATATAGAAGACACTGTGTTCCAAAATGTGTTGTCTTTTAAGGTCTTAATGAAAGACATACCTCACTCGAAAGACGAGATTTTTCAGAGTAAATATAATTTTTGAGCGATCAGTAAGCGAATCATTCGCCGAGATTTTATAATAGACGAATCTTATTAAAAATCTTTGATCCTTCCAGAAAAATGTAAAATAACGCAACTGCCAAGCTTTTAGGAAAAGTGTCATGGGATTTCACTCTGTATACAAATGTGCTAAATGTGCTTAGAGTCACACATCGAACGAGTGGCCAACAAATTCAAATTATAATCCAGTTAAATTTGCAAATTGTTAGGGCGACCATGTGGCCAGCTTTAATGAATGCTTAGAAGCCATTTAATCATTTAAACCATTTAAAAATGTTCCTCCGAATAAATGTGTTCAAAAAGTTGCAATATTTCTTTTTTTATGATGGATATTTAAATGCCCCTAAATGTATGCATCGTTTTTGGTTTATAGTAAGTTCTAGTACCATAATTTCGTATAATTTGCTTACTTAACTTTACTTATATTGTTTATATGTGTAAAAGTAATTAATAAATTTATAATTTT
The DNA here is from genome assembly GCA_932526605.1 of Nephrotoma flavescens. Lineage (NCBI taxonomy): Eukaryota > Metazoa > Arthropoda > Insecta > Diptera > Tipulidae > Nephrotoma > Nephrotoma flavescens. Next base: position 211,503,867 of record OW052221.1, on the reverse strand, counting down.
GCTTTATTGCTGATCTAAACATTGCATATTATAATAAATTAATAACCACTTATCTTGGATCTAAAAGTTTGACCTCTTTTATTTCGTAATTTCTAATCTAGGAACAGTAAGTTCTCCAAAAAATATTTAATTATTTATATTAAAATAAACATCGTTTGGCGTAATTTTTCGAGCAATAAAAATCGAAATTTTTAGTATTTTTAAACTACATTTTACACTTTCTACGTCATTTCTATACTAATCTTGATAATCATGTATTAATCAGTAATTAAGTAAGTTGCCCTTTACAAAGGTAAAATTTGAATTCAACTCGACCCCTTATCTGGTAAAGCTCTAAAATAATAACTCATTAAAGGTAGCAAAACCGACAAATAAATTACGAACCCCATATATTCTGAAGCTAATTCCGTCAAACATAACCTGACATAATACAATAAACCCTTGAAAACAGTTCATCCACCCTCCAAGGGCTTACAAGGCCATTAAAGCGCCATTTAAATTAAATCGGATGGTGGTCTAGTGTAATAAATTATTAAATGTGATAAAATCGACCTTGAAATTACATATTCGAAGACATTACCGTTTGAAGCCGATTCCGTTTAGCCGGACACAAAAATCACTTAAAACACACCTGGTGTTCGTGACTAACTCTTATACTTACCGGAATCCTGACGTTTCTCAACCTACTACACATTTCATCAGCCAACATACCTAAGAGGAAACTTTAGAATATATTAATTATATTAATTTGCTCATAAAGGCCATCGGCCTAGAATATTTAAAATAGGAATTAATTCTTTATTATTTCGGTGCTGTAATATTCTACTTACGAACTGTCTATATTATTTTTGTATACAATCCAATAGTAACCTAGAATTATATAAAAACAAATTATTTATTTATACGCACCATTTGTATCACGTCCAAGAACATGTTTAAGATCCTAGAATTAATATAATATGTTTCATCAATAACATTAATTATATTGTGTAGTAATTTAAGTTATACTTACTTTTTTTAGATAAAATGTAAACACTCTGACATTTTTCCGTCAAATGTCATATTTGTCTCAAACACAGAACGAAAAATGTAACAGAAGGTTTGGTTGCGGTTATATTAAACACCTTTTGTATGCGTCCATAGAATTGAACCTGGGTAATTTTAGTACATTAGTACAAAAATACGACATTACGTAAAAGAAGAGTGACAGAGTGGTGTTAGTGTAAAAAGGGAACGCGAAGACAAGCAGTCAGCAGTACATGCACAAATTTAGAAATTATAAAAATAAGAAAATGGTGTTTGTCTAAAACTAATTATTGTGCCAATTAAAATAAATCAAGAAAATTATTAGCATTCGAAATACAAGATTACCAAAATTGTTATTATTCGAAATACGTTATTTACCTGGATAAGGTTGATTTGCCCTCCACAATGTCCATAAAGTAACATTTTACCCAATATTTGGTGGTAACAAGTTTGAAGCGTTTACCGTTTGAAGCCAATTCCGCGTAACCTGACACTAAAATAATTTATTACACACATGTGTAAGGTTGATCTGCCCCCTACAAAGTCCAAGGAACAACATTTGACTCTATATCTGGTAGAGGTCTGACTAACCACATACCATTTAACACTTACCCATTACCATTTAACACTAACCACTTAAAACTAACCTCGAACCACTTACCTCTTACCACTTACCACTTACCACTAACTACTTACCACTTACCACTTACCACTTACCACTTACCACTTACCGATTACCACTTACCACTTACCACTTACCACTTACCACTTACCACTTACCACTTACCACTTACCACTTACCACTTACCACTTACCACATACCACTTACAACTTACCACTTACCACTTACCACTTACCACTTACAACTTACCACTTACCACTTACCACTTACCACTTACCACTTACCACTTACCACTTACCACTTACCACTTACCACTTACCACTTACCACTTACCACTTACCACTAACCACTTACCACTTACCACTTACCACTTACCACTTACCACTTACCACATACCACTTACCACTTACCACTTACCATTTACCACTAACCACTTACCACTTACCACTTACCACTTACTACTTACCACTTACCACTTACCACTTACCACTTACCACTTACCACTTACCACTTACCACATACCGCTTACCACTTACCACTTACCACTTACCACTTACCACTTACCACTTACCACTTACCACTTACCACTTACCACTTACCACTTACCACTTACCACTTACCACTTACCACTTACCACTTACCACTTATCACTTACCACTTACCACTTACCACTTACCACTTACCACTTACCACTTACCACTTACCACTTACCACTTACCACTTACCACTTACCACTTACCACTTACCACTTACCATTTACCACCTACCACTTACCACTTACCACTAACCACTTACCACTTACCACTACCCAGTTACCACTTACCACTTACCACTTACCACTTACCACTTACCACTTACCACTTACCACTTACCACTTACCACTTACCACTTACCACTAACCACTTACCACTTACCACTTACCACTTACCACTTACCACTTACCACATACCACTTACCACTTACCACTTACCACTTAATACTAACCACTTACCACTAACCACTTACCACTTACCACTTACCACTTACCACTTACCACTTACTACTTACCACTTACCACTTACCACTTACCACTTACCACTTACCACTTACCACTTACCACTTACCACTTACCACTTACCACTTACCACTTACCACTTACCACTTACCACTTACCACTTACCACTTACCACTTACCACTTACCACATACCACTTACCACTTACCACTTACCACTTACCACTTACCACTTACCACTAACCACTTACCACTTACCACTTACCACTTACCACTTACCACTTACCACTTACCACTTACCACTTACCACTTACCACTTACCACTTACCACTTACCACTTACCACTTACCACTTACCACTTACCACTTACCACTTACCACTTACCACTTACCACTTACCACTTACCACTTACCACTTACCACTTACCACTTACCACTTACCACTTACCACTTACCACTTACCACTTACCACTTACCACTTACCACTTACCACTTACCACTTACCACTTACCACTTACCACTTACCACTTACCACTTATCACTTACCACTTACAACTTACCACTTACCACTTACCACTTACCACTTACCACTTACCACTTACCATTTACCACTTACCACTTACCACTTACCACTTACCACTTACCACTTACCACTTACCACTTACCACTTACCACTACCCACTTACCACTTACCACATACCACTAACCACTAACCACTTACCACTTACCACTTACCACTAACCACTTACCACTTACCACTTACCACTTACCACTTACCACTTACCACTTACCACTTACCACATACCACTTACCACTTACCACTTACCACTTACCACTTACCACTTACCACTTACCACTTACCACTTACCACTCACCAAGTAAGTGGTAAGTGGTAAGTGGTAAGTGGTAAGTGGTTAGTGGTAAGTGGTAAGTGGTAAGTGGTAAGTGGTAAGTGGTAAGTGGTAAGTGGTAAGTGGTAAGTGGTAAGTGGTAAGTGGTAAGTGGTAAGCTGTAAGTGGTAAGTGGTAAGTGGTAAGTGGTATGTGGTAAGTGGTGAGTGGTAAGTGGTAAGTGGTAAGTGGTAAGTGGTAAGTGGTAAGTGGTAAGTGGTAAGTGGTAAGTGGTAAGTGGTAAGTGGTAAGTGGTAAGTGGTAAGTGGTAAGTGGTAAGTGGTAAGTGGTAAGTGGTAAGTGGTAAGTGGTAAGTGGTAAGTGGTAAGTGGTAAGTGGTAAGTGGTAAGTGGTAAGTGGTAAGTGGTAAGAGGTAAGTGGTAAGTGGTAAGTGGTAAGTGGTAAGTGGTAAGTGGTAAGTGGTAAGTGGTAAGTGGTAAGTGGTAAGTGGTAAGTGGTAAGTGGTAAGTGGTAAGTGGTAAGTGGTAAGTGGTAAGTGGTAAGTGGTAAGTGGTAAGTGGTAAGTGGTAAGTGGTAAGTGGTAAGTGGTAAGTGGTAAGTGGTAAGTGGTAAGTGGTAAGTGGTAAGTGGTAAGTGGTAAGTGGTAAGTGGTAAGTGGTAAGTGGTAAGTGGTAAGTGGTAAGTGGTAAGTCGTAAGTCGTAAGTGGTAAGTAGTAAGTGGTAAGTGGTAAGTGGTAAGTGGTAAGTGGTAAGTGGTAAGTGGTAAGTGGTAAGTGGTAAGTGATAAGTGGTAAGTGGTAAGTGGTAAGTGGTAAGTGGTAAGTGGTAAGTGGTAAGTGGTAAGTGGTAAGTGGTAAGTGGTAAGTGATAAGTGGTTAGTAGTAAGTGGTAAGTGGTAAGTGGTATGTGGTAAGTGGTTAATGATAAGTGCTTAGTGGTAAGTGGAAAGTGGTAAGTGGTAAGTGGTAAGTGGTAAGTGGTAAGAGGTATGTGGTAATTGGTAAATGGTAGTTGGTAAGTGGTAAGTGGTAAGTGGTAAGTGGTAAGTGGTAAGTGGTAAGTGGTTAGTGGTAAGTGGTAAGTGGTAAGTGGTAAGTGGTAAGTGGTAAGTGGTAAGTTGTAAGTGGTAAGTGGTAAGTGGTAAGTGGTAAGTGGTAAGTGGTATGTGGTAAGTGGTAAGTGGTAAGTGGTAAGTGGTAAGTGGTAAGTGGTATGTGGTAAGTGGTAAGTGATAAGTGCTTAGTGGTAAGTGGTAAGTGGTAAGTGGTAAGTGGTAAGTGGTAAGTGGTAAGTGGTAAGTGGTAAGTGGTAAGTGGTAAGTGGTAAGTGGTAAGTGGTAAGTGGTAAGTGGTAAGTGGTAAGTGGTAAGTGGTAAGTGGTAAGTGGTAAGTGGTAAGTGGTAAGTGGTAAGTGGTAAGTGGTAAGTGGTAAGTGGTAAGTGGTAAGTGGTAAGTGGTAAGTGGTAAGTGGTAAGTGGTAAGTGGTAAGTGGTAAGTGGTAAGTGGTAAGTGGTAAGTGGTAAGTGGTAAGTGGTAAGTGGTAAGTGGTAAGTGGTAAGTGGTAAGTGGTAGGTGGTTAGTGGTAAATTGTAAGTGGTAAGTGATAACCACTTATTACTTACCACTTACCACTTACCACTTATCACTTACCACTTACCACTTACCACTTACCACTTACCACTTACCACTTACCACTTACCACTTACTACTTACCACTTACCACTTACCACTTACCACTTACCACTTACCACTTACCACTTACCACTTACCACTTACAACTTACCACATACCACATACCACTTACCACTTACCACTTACCACTTACCACTTACCACTTACCACTTACCACTTACCACTTACCACTTACCACTTACCACTTACCACTTACCACTTACCACTTACCACTTACCACTTACCACTTACCACTTACCACTTACCACTTACCACTTACCACTTACCACTTACCACTTACCACTTACCACTTACCAATTACCATTTACCAATTACCACATACCTTTTACCACTTACCACTTACCACTTACCACTTTCCACTTACCACTAAGCACTTATCACTTACCACTTACCACATACCACTAACCACTTACCACTTACTACTTACCACTTACCACTTACCACTTACCACTTACCACTTACCACTTACCATTTACCACTTACCACTTACCACATACCACTTACCACTTACCACTTACCACTTACCACTTACCACTTACCACTTACCACTACCCACTTACCACTTACCACTTACCACTTACCACTTACCACTTACCACTTACGACTTACCACTTACCACTTACCACTTACCACTTACCACTTACCACTTACCACTTACCACTAACCACTAACCACTTACCACTTACCACTTACCACTTACCACTTACCACTTACCACTTACCACTTACCACTTACTACTTACCACTTACCACTTACCACTTACCACTTACCACTTACCACTTATCACTTACCACTTACCACTTACCACTTACCACTTACCACTTACCACTTACCACTTACCACTTACCACTTACCACTTACCACTTACCACTTACCACTTACCACTTACCACTTACCACTTACCACTTACCACTTACCACTTACCACTTACCACTTACCACTTACCACTAAGCACTTATCACTTACCACTTACCACATACCACTTACCACTTACCACTTACCACTTGCCACTTACCACTTACCACTTACCACTTACCACTTACCACTTACCACTTACCACTTACCACTTACCACTTACCACTTACCACTTGCCACTTACCACTTACCACTTACCACTTACCACTTACCACTTACCACTTACCAACTACCATTAACCAATTACCACATACCTCTTACCACTTACCACTTACCACTTACCACTTACCACTTACCACTTACCACTTACCACTTACCACTTACCACTTACCACTTACCACTTTCCACTTACCACTAAGCACTTATCACTTACCACTTACCACATACCACTTACCACTTACCACTTACTACTAACCACTTACCACTTACCACTTACCACTTACCACTTACCACTTACCACTTACCACTTACCACTTACCACTTACCACTTACCACTTACCACTTACCACTTACCACTTACCACTTACCACTTACCACTTACCACTTACCACTTACCACTTATCACTTACCACTTACCACTTACCACTTACCACTTACCACTTACCACTTACTACTTACCACTTACCACTTACCACTTACCACTTACCACTTACCACTTACCACTTACCACTTACCACTTACCACTTACCACTTACCACTTACCACTTACCACTTACCACTTACCACTTACTACTTACCACTTACCACTTACCACTTACCACTTGCCACTTGCCACTTACCACTTACCACTTACCACTTACCACTTACCACTTACCACTTACCACTTACCACTTACACTTACCACTTACCACTTACCACTTACCACATACCACTTACCACTTACCACTTACCACTTACCATTTACCACTTACCACTTACCACTTACCACTTACCACTTACCACTTACCACTTACCACTTACCACTTACGACTTACCACTTACCACTTACCACTTACCACTTACCACTTACCACCTACCATTTACCAATTACCACATACCTCTTACCACTTACCATTTACCACTTACCACTTACCACTTACTACTTTCCACTTACCACTAACCACTTATGACTTATTACTTACCACTTACCACTTACCACTTACCACTTACCACTTACCACTTACCACTTACCACTTACCACTTACCACTTACCACATACCACTTACCACTTACCACTTACCACTTACCACTTACTACTTACCAGTTACCACTCACCACTTACCACTTACCACTTACCACTTACCACTTACCACTTACCACTTACCACTTACCACTTACCACTTACCACTTACCACTTACCACTTACCACTTACCACTTACCACTTACCACTTACCACTTACCACTTACCACTTACCACTTACCACTTACCACTTACCACTTACCACTTACCACTTACCACTTACCACTTACCACTTACCACTTACCACTTACCACTTACCACTTACCACTTACCACTTACCACTTACCACTTACCACTTACCACATACCACATACCACTTACCACTTACCACTTACCACTTACCACTTACCACTTACCACTTACCACTTACCACTTACCACTTACCACTTACCACTTACCACTTACCATTAACCACCTCACCACTTACCACTTACCACTTAAGTGTGGTAAGTGGTAAGTGGAAAGTGGAAAGTGGAAAGTGGAAAGTGGAAAGTGGAAAGTGGTAACTGGTAAGTGGTAAGTGGTAAGAGGTATGTGGTTATTGGTAATTGGTAGGTGGTAAGTGGTAGGTGGTAAGTGGTAAGTGGTAAGTGGTAAGTGGTAAGTGGTAAGTGGTTAGTGGTAAGTGGTAAGTGGTAAGTGGTAAGTGGTAAGTGGTAAGTGGTAAGTGGTAAGTGGTAAGTGGTAAG